>JAMWET010003567.1:0-297500 GCA_024036415.1 Prochilodus magdalenae | reverse complement strand
TGCACCAGGGGCCGGGGGCCCGGGTGGGCCCGGGGCCAGAGTGGAGGAGCGGAGCGGAGAGAGGCAAGGAGAGAGGAGGAGGAGGAGGAGGAGCAGCCAGGAGGAGGAACAGAGCAGGAAGCCGCCCGGGAAAAAAAGCCGGGCCACCATGCACAAGGGTGGGCTGCCCCTTCGTTTTTCCCCCCAAAGTTCTGTTACCAGGACAACAGCTCAATCCCCATAACACAAGCGCACAGACAGACGGACAGATAGACAAGACAGACACACGGACAGTAAGACACTGCACAGGAGAAAAAGAGTGGAGCCAAGCCCTCTAACTGCTGTGCACACACAAACCTTGGTTTTTCTACACTCGGGACGTGGGGTCAAACACGTCTCACATGTATTAGGCATTTTGTTGCTTTCATAAGAAAAACTCCAGAAAGGGTTGTTCTCGGGTTTGAAGAACCTGAAGAACCTGAGCTACAGGGGCACCCCAGCCAAAGACGAAAATCTTTACTCACCTTTACAACAGCACCATAACAGAAAGCACCATCCCACTGAAAGCCTAGGGAGCCCCCATTAAGATGATGTATCTTGAAGGTGGACAGGTGGTTGGTGTAGCTCAGCGGATAACACCACTACCCGCCAAATACTCACCACCACATGTGGGAGACTGGGGTTTGAATCCCGGGCTGACTATGCTGTGCTACACCAATAAGAGTCTGTGGGCAAGACTCCTAACGCTGCATTGGCCTACCTGTAATGTGATTAACCTTGTAAGTCGCTCTGGATAAGAGTTTCAGCTAAAAATAAAATAGAACACTTACAAACCACAACTACTTTGGGCCGGATAACTGATAACTGAGGGCTATTGGTCAGGATTTCAGGTTTTAAGCAAAGCATGCTGGGTACTGTAGTATTAGAATGTCAAGTGGACAAAACACACATAAAATCACCAATCAGAGGTAACACTGCACTACAGAATATCACATAGCATGACAAATAACATTTTTGGGAATAAGTCTAGTTTTTAAAATGTATATCATGGCTGTTCAAAGAAAAACAAGTATATCCGGTAAATGGCAGCTTTACAGGAGAGGCCTAAAACCTCATTTCATTATGATGGAAGTCAATGGAACCAGATTTTTTTCCAAGCACTTTTGGGGAATTTCTAATGGGCCATTCATTTCAAATTGTACACAGTGTAAACGGCAGCTGCTGTGTTTAAATGATGCATAAATTAAAATTGAAATTGAGATGTATTTCTTTGGACAGTGACAATATCAGTCCTTTGGAAGAGGTAAAAAAAATAATGAGGCATATTTTCTTATGACAGCAACAATATGCCGCTACATGCTACACACCTACAGGCCTACACCCATACCTTACGCTTAGGCTATCTTCAGTAACCCAAAATAACCAGTTGTGACATTTCAGTATTAAAACAATCAAACGTACCTTTCGCAACAGCTCTGATTTACTCGGGTTTCTTATATAGTCAGAAGCCAAAAACACAAACACACCACAGACACACAGTTGATTTCAGCAGCGTTCTGAGACTCTGAGAGCAGCCAGTGTGTGTTCGAGCTCTCCTGCTGAGCTTGTTACTGTGTTGCTGTACGGGCAGAGGCAGGGCTGTAATTAGGGAAATCCAGGGGTTAATATCAAAGCAAGCAGTGGCCGCACACTTCACGAGGCCGAACGTCCTGAAGGTCCCCCACAGGCTAACACTCGCTAACTCCTTAGTTATGGCTAGTTCATCATAACAGCGACCCACACATCTTGATGCTCTGTCTCAAAGCATTCTGCTGGGTATGTATTGTAGCATGCCTCCTGGTGATGTTCCCATGAGCACTCTGAAGCCTGGCAGTGTGTAAGTAGAACTGCTCCAGGCCTGAGGATGCCACACAGCTCCCTCTCCAAGGAGAATACACACATACACACGCACACACACACACACACACACACACACACACACACACACACACACACACACACACACACACACACACACACACAGTCAGACACTAAGCCCACTTTGTAGGTTTACAACCACTGACTGTAGTACAACCATACATCTACTAAGAGATGATTCTCAGTCCAGCAGTGATGACAACAATGTAGGGCCATTATAGTGAATGTTGTGGGTGCAATTTTTTTTTTAAGTGTATACATTCACTGACCACTTTTTTGGCCAAGCATGTTTGGTTGGTGGTCTTTTTCCAAAATAGCAGTTCACTAAGGTAAGTAAAAGCCTAGCAACACAGCTCAACACGGCACAACACTCAGTGCCCATGCCAATACCATGTTTTGTTGAGAATGGTCGTCAAACAAACAACATCTGGTCTACAATGGTTCTGTGGTGGTGTCTATGGATGAATTAGAATGAGCTGAGTGGCAACAGGTGGGCTACAGTCAGTGACTGTCAACCTAAGTGCAGCTATATAGTGTTTCTGATATAATGGTCATTAACTAGGTGTACCTAATAAGCTGACGGTTCTCAGTTTTGATTGGCCGTGTGATTGACAACCCTTGCCACTGTGCTACACTCTCTATGAGGGTCTGCGCTGTTAGACAGCTCTTATCTTTTATCTTATCCTTGAACACACAGGTGGTTTTTCCTGAACGTGTGCATGCTGTGGGGGTTTGTGAACCCTGAAAATCCATCACGTGTGTGAGGGGGACTCTACCTGTGCAGCGGAACTTCTTGCCCTTGATCTGGCTGATACGCTTGTTGGCTAGGCGGCGCGGGTGACTGCAGCGCGCCCCGCTGGTCTCGATAGGATTATCAAACAGGTAGTCAGCCAGCCACTTCAGGTGGCAGTCACACATGAAGGGATTCTGAGCAAGGTGCCTGGGGAGGTCAGCAGATCAGGAGAAATTGAAAGGGAAAAAGGTGAAACAGTGGAATTGAGGTGGGGTTGTACAGCATATGCCTGTTAAATCGAAAGCTTGTGATTATTTATCAATGTGTGAGCACATCATGTGATATGAGCATACACAAAGTGACTCCTGAATATATTAAAGCCACTCTGTGTACATTTTTGGGGGGGCATTGAGAGACCTTGCTGGTGGAAATGTGTAATTGCATGCTACATGTGGAAGAACATTGTGTAATGTCGATTGCGCAATCTGCTTTCCCCGAGTGGAGGAATATGATGATGGTAAGCGTGTTGAAAGTGAACCTGACATCTTCTGAGGAGGCGAGTGAATGATCTACAGCTGTCATCATATCTTCATCAGCATTAATGTCGATTTTACAATTGAGTCATATGAGTCTCACCTTCTTTTGGAGCCTTTTGGAGCATTCATGCACAATAAAGTTATGAATATTATATAGCTCTTCTTTAAAGTTACCATTTCTAAGACACTACGTTACCCTGCACCAGGTTTATCCCTGCTCACAAACCACTTCGACACGGAAGAGGCTTGTTAATTAGCTGATTGCTTAGATTAAGTGTGTCAGAGCCGGGAAAACAGCACTGCTATGCAGGGGTTGGGAACCACTTCTACAGGGCACTGCCAACGGCAATAAATCAATTAAAGCAGGTTAGTGTGAAAGGGAGTCATTTCAGCTCCAAACTACTTAAACTACTTAGTGTATAAAGTTTGGGTCCTAATAAATGCCTCAGTGTTTCAGCAGCAAAATCATGAGCGAGGTATTAATAGCGTAATTATTTGCCACTCTATTAGCAGCTAATTAACTTTCCTGATTGAAAAACAACAAGGTGACCAAGTGATTGTGGGGTGGGAAGTGTGTAGGTAAAATTTGATAAGCAGTGGTTGCTTAGAGACTGGAGTGCGCTGAAGTGGACTGAGGCATGCATGTGTGTGTTAATGTGTGTGTGTGTGTGTGTGTGTGAGAGAGGGAGACGACTTACAGGGTCTTGATGGAGCGCAGCGGCGTAAACAGGCCTTTGCTGATGGTCTGTAGCTTGTTGTCATAGAGAGAGAGCAGATTGAGGCTCTGCAGGTCTTTGAAGGTGTTCACCCTCAGACAGTTGATTTTGTTGGCGTTGAGCAGCCTGGGTGGGCAAGAAAGAGGATTTAGCTTTCAGAGAGCACTAAACAGTGAACTGTGTGGAGCCTGGACATACAGTGTCAATGGATGCTATAATCCAGTCTGCCTTTGTACATTGCATGCTTGTCAGTAGTGCCAGTCATTGGTTTTGGACACATCGGTTTTTCTTAATTTCATAATTCCATGTGCCATTTGTTCATAGCGTTCAACCTTATTGCGCAACATGGAAAACAATAGATGTGTCCAGACTTTTGGCTGGTCTAGGAGAAATGATTTATTGTTTCAGGATCTTTCAAGTAAAGGGCTTCGGTGCATGTGAGGTCCAGATCTGGATAGTACACAGAGTGTAACTAGTCACTGCCCACGCCGAGTAAAACAGTCCAGCCTTTGAGCCAGCATAGCTCCGCCAAGGTCTCTTTTTTCCTGGCCTTTCCTCGCAGTCTTTCACAACATATAGCATGCAGACATTTCATTTATTCCACTGCCTGACCGAGTGAAAAGCGCGCCTCTCGCTCCCAGCAGTTTTATGTCTCATTTCCGTGCCTCCAGCAGCATCACAAATGCTGTAAATTCATGATGAAGCTGTGTCCCCTTCCTGATCCGGATGCCGACAGAATGCAGAACGGGACTGAGGAATGCAAAACCCTGTCTCGTGATTTATTTCAAGACCTTTTCAGATTCCGTCAGCCTAACAGTAGGCTGTATGGGCAGTGCTCAGATGAGCAGCTCAGTGCAATCAGACGTGTGTCGATAGTTCTGGTCTTAGTTGTCTTTTTTACTTTTTAGGTGCCTCATGAATTTGGCCTATAACTCACTCACTCATGTTTTGCAGGCTGAAGATTCTTCACAAGGGGGGGCTATCAACACTCAAATGACTATTTGGTGTGCCATTGAAATTGAAGAAACAGCCATGAACCCACACCAGAAGGAACCAACGAATGCACTTTTGTTTGTGTTCACAAAAACGTCTGTAAGGATCATTCTACGGAACTAGTTCAGCATCAGAGTTCATATGATGATATGATATGTATTTCTGTAGAGATGAGTCTTTATGTCACACACTGGTTATCAGACTTTGGTAGACTTTGGGATCTAACTGTTTACCGCGTGGCCATAGGGGAAAGTATACTAGGGTTCCTTCTTTTACCTTTACTAAACTGAGGAGACTGGAAAAAGTGGTGCAATGAATAGACTTGATTTAGAAGTGTATGAATAAAATATGACAATAATTCCGTCTTTTCGGTTACCTTACTTTAGCAATAGTTGAACTAATGTCATGCATTGCATTAATAATAGGAAATCGATGTACACATGTAAACCAAGTACATTCAACACATTATGTTTTCTACTGCGCTGCCATTGCTGCACACGGCGGCCTTGAGACATGCTTACTCACTCATCGTAATTCAGCTGCAGTGACCACAGGCTAAAACAAGGGGTGTCGTGCAAGAGTGGTGCTTCATATCAATGGCACCTCGCCTTCTTGTTTTCTCTTTGAAGCCCTGGTGTAGCCTAGTGTTGTTCAGAAGTTGGCCCTCCTCTTCCTCGTCCCCACCCTGCCACCTCTGTGTCTCTCCTGCTTAGCTCGCCTGACAATTGACTAACGCAGGGTCTGTGCTTAATTACTGAAAGCCATTCTAATGAGCTTTTGTCTCGGAGCGAGCACACGCATCGTTAGCCTGCTCACAGGGAGAACTAATTAGGTTTGGGGATTTCAAAAAAGAGGCAAAACAAAGGAACCCCATTCACAACAAAGCGACTCAAAAGAACAACGTCCGTGAAGGCTTCTGGCCGCCTTTCGGAATGCGTGTTTAGGCGTTCCTTCGGAAGGGTGCTTACTAACTAAACCCATTAGAGGGAGAAAGCTGTAATTGGTAAAAACATAGGTAATTTGACTCATTAGGGCAGTTGACAAGGTAAACGTTGGAAAGTGCAGTGCTGTGCGGCCGAAGCCTGTGTGCTTCAAGCTCGATAATAACTTGCTGACGTGCGCTGGCCGGGCTCGATTCGGATCCACCGAAGCGGGAGCGAGGAAGCTGCCGGACTATCAAAATTTCCCCATCTCCACAAATCATTAGAGGCAGCACAAACAGGCCCATTAAAGCCCACAGATTTCCTCAAATTAGACCACTAAACATAGGCATTATGTTTGAGCAATGTTTCTGTGTCTACATCAATATAACTAGGTGTGAGAGATATGCCTCGTAATCACGTCCAATTTAAATGCTAATGATGTTCGGCACACCCCTGAAAAAGAGGAGAAAACAGAAGGAAGCTTTGCTACGTCTTCCTCCAACGAGTCGTCCAAATGGTCCATCAGAGAGCTGGAAAAGGTTTGGGGCTTTGAGATGCTCCTTTCTTTGTCATTCTTTTTTTTTTGCTTGAGTTCGTTTTATGGAGAGAGGTGGGAGAAATGAAATAGCTCTTCCTCCAGTGGTGAGCATGCGTCAGTACGCACACACAAACACACACACACACAGACACACACAGAGGAGCAGTACTCACAGCAGTTGCAGGGAGACCAGGCCATCAAACAGCCCCTTGGGTATCTCCGCAATTTTGTTTCCATACAGGACCCTGCAGGCAGGAACAGATGCAGCCCAAGGAAAGGCCAGTAAATCACCTCAGTACGATCACTGAGTTTGCCTATGTGTGTGCACACGGCTGGTTAAAGGTTTGGGCACACCTCGCCTTGTAAATAGAACTGTGTGTGACTTCAATAGACCTTCAGATCATTCCTTACCGTAAAACCAGCTACTGAGTACAGTCTGTCCCATAGATCTGTTTTTTAATTTCACCAATGACACTCTCTACATTCAATATAAAGACAACTGCATAATTATGATGCTTCATTAGGCCAACGAAAAGGTTTCACATAGTTCAATAGAACCATATAAGAATATTAGAAGTCATTTACTTATAAGTATCTAAAGTACATGGCCAGTTTAGACTATGAAGTCTAAAACAAGTGGATTATTAGAGCTTAAAAAATTATATAGGAATTTGGCTGCTCATGTCTATCACCATCAAAAAGAGCAGTTTCTGGTTTTACGCTTTGTTAAAACAGCAAAGAGCTTCACAGGCTTCTTAAAGCTGTTTAGTATACAGTACGTTCAATAAATAGCTAACAGCTCAGTCTGCAGCAGAACGTCTGTGATTAAAGCCTGCTGTGACTAGAGCTAACTAGAGCTAAACAATGCTCCTCCTGCACAAACCAGCTCGGCACCAGATGCCGCTATATCACACGGCCGGGTTACACTACTATAGCAATAAAGCGTCCGTGCCTATATTTTTGAATGAATATGTAATGTAGCAGATTTTTTTTTTAAAGATCGACTAAAAATATAGGCATACCGCATAAACACAGTACTGCAAAGCAAACATTAGCATGGTAGTAGGATCCTTTCATCCACACTGAGCAGCACGTAAGTATGTCTTTTGGAGAAACTTTTGTAAATGAAGCGCTGCAATACTCTAAGCACGTTCTGCAACAGTCTTCAACCAGAAGCTTTGTCCTAATAATTACATGATTAGAATTTAAAATGCACTGTCTTTCCCAAAAGGTGAGCTGGGAGGTATACATGATGCTGAGATAGCACTGTCGCATGTACTGGCCCAGAATATTTGTTTGTATGTGATTATATGCATATATATTTATGTGTATATATATATATATATATATATATATATAAAAAGCTCCCTAAACTTTTGAGGCACGTATGCAATCAGCGTTCTTAACGGAATAATCCAGCACTTTTTCAACTTGATTTTTATTAGAGCGATGAAAAGAACATATAATTGAATTGTATATGCGAACAACACATTGTCCATAATGAAAATAATAATGATAATTATTATAATGAGTAGATACCAACAGGTGGTACACTGGGACAGCAACTGATGGAGAACCTGAGAAAGGAACTGATAGAGCTACAGCTCTAATCCTTATCTTCTAGACATGTACTGTATCGGTCAAGACAATAATTCCAGTCTTTTCTCCTGTATTTATAAAAGAACAGCAAAAACCTATTTACTCAAAGCACTTTAGATGAAGCGCCTGCCTATTGGCTTCTATCATAAGTGCATTTTGACTTAACAGGTTTTCCGCTCTTGCTGTGTAAGTGCAGGGAAATAGCTGTCTGTGGTAATCAGCCCCACGCTACAGATGCGGCAGATAGAAATGATGTTGAAAGAATGCGGGATAATTCCTTTAATATGAGAACGCCTGCCATCTCCTGTGCCCTATTGTTCCATTGCCATTGTGTGTGAGAGGCTCTTTAATTGCAGCATGTGTAAATGAGCTAGGTGCTGGGAGGCTGAGGCCTGTCATTGGCCCAGCTGTGCGGGCCGGGCACAGGGAGATGGATCTAACTGAATTAATATGCACAGGATGGAGCTACTGTCGCTTTCTGGCTTGTTCAGGTGATGTGAATGAAAGCCTTCTTGTGTGTTCACACCACGGCAGATGTCAGCGCGCGTACACACACATGCATAGATGGCGAGGCTATTTGTACCGTGTGTTGCCGCCGTTGTGTCACCCTTCACGCTAATTTATTTCTCCGGGCTGACAGCTGTCCCGTCACTGTCAGCCTCCAGCGCTGCCGTTAATCCAGAGCGGAAACTGCAGCAGCACATTTCTGAGCAAATGCGCTGATTATGAAGTGTCCAAGTGCACAAAACGTATGATTTTGAGCCAGATGTCAGGGGCTTCGGGTACGAATGTGCAGTCTGACTCTAAAGTTTGCACGCGGCCAAGCGTTTTATTTCACTAGCTTCCAGATTTCTAACAGCACACGTTTAAGTGGACACATATGAGATTATACCAACTCTCAAATAAAGCCATGCTCTCTTTTGGGTTCCTTAAAGTAGCTGCTTTTCACTGGTACTGTACATGTGTGTGTATGTGAGTGTTTATTACTGAACACTTACAGTGAGGTGAGGGAACGGAGGCCACTGAAGGCATCATCTGCGATATCCGAAATTTGATTCTTACTCAGATCTCTGAAAGAAAGCACAGATGGTACGTGTGTAAAGACTCCCTGTTCATTTTAGCTGTTTGGTTTTGTACAGTCCTCTGAACACAGACATAGTAACACACTTTACTACAATACAATTAATGGGATTAATAAGATCACCAGACAGAAGAATTAGCTGGCTAAAGTAAGAATAACAGCTGCGATCGGATTTGGCATAGACTAAATGCACAAGTTTCTGAATGTTACTTGAATCAAAGGATTGTACAGTTGGGCCAGTTTTGGTGGATGTCTTCCCTGGCACAGTTCTGAGGAGAGTTTCATATAGACCCTTGGAATTTAGGCACTGCTGGTAGACCCGTACACTCCCATACATCTGCAAATTCAGCTACTTCTCTCACGCTATGGCCTTTGTCATGCCCAAATGCAATCGCTCCTTTTAGCCCATCAGTAACATCGCTTTGGACCCATTTCCCACACATTCACTACACTGTACCACCTCTTCTCAATCTATGTATCTGCAGGAATCTGAATTTACTCCTACCTCATTTTTTGAGGTAGTCTGGTTGAGCTTATTAATGAGAAAATATATGATAAAGGATATGTGGCTACAGCTACAGACCATGCCTGCTGTAAAGCAGCTTACATGTTTGAAATAATTAAGCTGCTAGCTAATCTAAATAAATGATCCTGGTATTTAAAGAATGCTGAATTTATATTCCATATCTAATAAATGTGGTGTAGCGCTGTTCTAGTAGCAGACACCCAGCTACTGCAGTGCTGGGTAGAGGGGTGGATTGGGAGGAGTTTGCCAACAGCATTTAAGCATAAAATGCAAAAATGCAAATGCAAAAAGGTCAATAGAACTTGATAGAAGTTTAAAACAGAACACATAGACTAAAACAATGACATGCCATTTCACAT
This sequence comes from Prochilodus magdalenae, assembly GCA_024036415.1. NCBI lineage: Eukaryota > Metazoa > Chordata > Actinopteri > Characiformes > Prochilodontidae > Prochilodus > Prochilodus magdalenae. The sequence continues at coordinate 287,600 of JAMWET010003567.1, read as the reverse complement.
TCTTATGTGTAATAACTAGATATCCAACCCAGGTGTGGAACAAAACATACATAATTACATAATTCAATAGCTGAGATGTAAACAAAGCCATTCAGAGTGGTTTGCTCTGCTACAGAAACTTGCCAATGGAATTTGTTCACAGTGGTGGTGGAAGGGTCCAGACCATGTGCTAAGAACCATGTGAAGAGTTTAATGCCTCTGACATTTCTCTCATAGAAAGTTATTACATCATCCCCAGAGCTGTTTATCATAATCAGCATTGCATATTAAAACTCTGAAGGCACAGGCAGATATACTGGCTGTTTTGGAAAGTGAATAAAATGGCTGTATTCAGGTTCCCATCACCACCACTCTGAAGAAATCTTGAGCCTATAGGTTACCAATGAACCACTATGCATCAAATCCCTCTGAATGAAATTCTCATTTTATAAAAATTGGTGAAATTGGTTGAAAACTGTCAAAATGATCATGCCTACTATCAGTAAATTGAAACAAATGGAGAATCAGTGTGTAGTGGATGTAGGCCAACAGGTGGAACACTGGGACAGCGACTGACGGAGAACCTGAGAAAGGAACTGATAGATCTACAGTGTGTTTACAGCAAAACAAAATGTTCTTTGAACGGTTGCAACAACAGCTCTGGAAATAGAGGCTGATACTCACATCCTTTTCAGCTTCTTATATGGAGAGAAAGCTCCCGGCGGGATGCTCTTAATCAGGTTTTGCTCCAGACGGCTGCAGAGGAAACAGGATAATACGTTACATGCAGCGGTTACTGCACTGTCCACCATAACTAAATCAGCATCATGTCCATGTACAGCGAAACACAGAGCCCAGCATGTGTTATCACTGTAAGCTCCCCCCACGCTCGATCACAATCTGTGTATGTGCATTGCTGCGCGTGCATGCATGTGTGTGCGCGCTGGTATGGTGGTGTGTCGCCCCGGTGATGTGGAGCATGGCAAGGCCACAGTAAGTCATGGACAGAGTCATTAGTCGGTGTGAGGAATGGGTCCGGCTGGAGCGTTCACTGCCCCTCCCTCCCTTCCCCTGACCACCACTGTCCCTTTCTCTCTCTGCAATCCATCCTCAGTACCTGAGAGATGACTGCATGGAGACACATACACCTAACCGCCTGCACACACACACACCCAAGCACACGCATGTGCATCAACCTGGGGTATGTTGTCTGAATTTCTGTGCAAAGCCAATAAAGCATGAGCAGTTCTGGACATGCAAGCAGGCACTGCATGTGAATACGTTACAGTTATTAATCACGTACACCGTTTTTGTAATTTCTTGCATCTCTCTTTCCATAAAAGGAAGGGATCGCCCACTGAACTTGGCACATAGGTTCAGGTTCAGGTTTGGCAGGTAGCCAGATTTCACCGGCCTTTACGCTGTGCACCTTTACCCTAATAAACAGCTAGCTCTGCTTTAGCTTCATTTCCCCTATCATTCCTCATCTGGGCTGAAAAGGGAAGGCTATGATGGCTTTAGGGAACACATGCTTAATGTTCTACCAGCAGGAATCGATGAGTTCTTCAGGTATTTCAGTCCATGTTGATTAGCTTATGTAGTTAACCATAAAAGTGGGTCTAACTTTCTAACTACCAGATAAACCGGGAGATAATAGAGAGAGTATTCCATCGCTTGTCAATCATGTTGCTCCTGGTTAGCTCATTCCCTACAGTTAAATTCAGTTTTGCTGTTCTGAACAGTTTCACTAACATGGCTATTATTGGGTTTTGAGCTCGGATTGGAGGGGTCTCACACCAACTAACATCAGTTTAGGGAGGCCAGTGACCCCAGCTTCCCTACCCGCCTAGTCGGCAACTATGAACACACACATCTGCCACACACCCACTTTGTCTACACACATATACACAAACGTGCACTCCGGGCTCATTTCTGTGTGGGCCTGGTTGATAGTTAGAGCTCCTGCAGGGGGAATTGCTGAGAGAGCCATCCAGCGATTTGATAGCCATGCCGCAGATTGAGAGGAGATGGTTTTTGAGTTTTCAATCTGCTCTGGAGCTTGCCATGACTCAGCTCTGGCAGCTGCCACTGGAAATGGTGTCTTTGCTGAAATGAGTATAGACCCCCGGCACCGTTCGGCCTATACATCATTTAATTAGTGCTATTTGTTTCTGGCCACGGGCGCTGCTGGAGTAACGTATCCAGCCCGAGGTAGCCGTTTATTATGCAAAGGTCATACACTATTGACAGAAGGAGCGGGACGAGGAACGACACATATCAGGGCAATTACGCACCTGTCCTTTAGTGCAAACAAGGGCCTGGCGATCGATATGTATATCAAATACCCGTGCTGAGGAGGTGCTGAGACACTTCGAAGCCAACGGAAACCCAATCAGCCCGCGGCAAGCCTTACACACGCGTATACACACCACCTCCACCTCCACTAATGCTGCAAAGTCTGCAGGTTTTGCTGCAGTGATAGTTGTGTGTATGTCTGGATCTACACACCCAGTACAAAATGAGTTTCATGTTAAACAGCGTGCTCACTATTGTTGGGTGTCAAACAAACTGATGCTCTCCATCCACTGATGGTAAACATATTGCTGCCGCCACATCAAAACTTCAGTTACATATGTGTATATATATATAGAGAGTTTCGGTTTATATGTATGTATATATATATACATACATATAAACCGAAACTCTAAAATTGCCTATAAAAAACTAATGTTATATGAAGTTATGGGATAACTGAGGTTTGGGTGGAGGTATATACCTTAAATCCCTCCATCTAGTGCTCCTCTATACTCAGAACCTTAAATTTCCATTTCTGCTGATGAAGTTCCCACAATCCCAACCGCCACCCCATCTTCTCCCTGTTCCTTAGTCCTATGACAGTTATGGGGGTCTGGCCATCAAGCTACAGAACTCCAACCTAAGTTCTCAGAGTTGTCCCCCAACCTTTATTCAGTCTTCCCTCATGCTTCCATGTTGAAGGCACAGTCCAAACTTGGGAACATACATTGTAATATATTTCCATTTCACTGTGTGACAGATTTCTGTGTGAAGCTGGCTCAGCATTTGGACATGTGGATGGTGGAAGGAGGTAAACATGCTATTAGAGCTTAATATTATTTTCCCCACCAGCTGGTGCATGGTGATGTAATCAAAGCCAAGAAGATGGTGGTTTTGAGGCGGAAAGACGTCACAGTATTTAGAAATGGGAAAATCCAAATTGTGTCTTAGTTACAAACTAACCAGACAATGAAAAGACTGATGTTTGGCTTCAGATTGACTACAAGAATATCTGAAGGCTTTCATTCCAAAATGCCATGTATACCTATGGACCGGTTTTGGATATAGTGAGTATATTCAAAGACTAACAGTTGATAATATTGATGATGCCTTTAGGAAACGATAACCTTCATTATCTGTCCTTCTCGAGTAAAGATGCCATTGCGGATATACGTTGTTACGACAGCAACAACTGATAATGCTTCCCTATATCAGCGGCTGTGTGCAGTACAGCATACGCAGTGCTGTGGTCTATGAAGTCACCAGGCTGTGTGGTGTGATTGAGTTAAGGCCACTGCGGCGCTGCAGATTAGAATGGGCTCAGGCGTGATCTCATTCGCCTGACTCTGGCTCCATTGCTGTCTGTATAATTGTGGTGAGATCGCGAGGAAAAAACTGGAGGACCCCCAGCAGCCTGAGCCAGAGGTGCCCCCAGCTCCAGCAGAGCGCTGACACTGCTGCTAATGAGGCTGCGAACTGCAGCGCTAATGGGTCTTCGCTATGCGACAGGAGGAGAGACGGAGAGCTGAACACCTTGTAATATCCGAGAGGCTTTATGTATTTACCACACTGGGGAAAGAGAGAGACAGAGAGATTGAGAGAGAAAGAGAGAATGAGATAAGGAGACAGATCAGAAGGAAAATAAGAGCATAGGAGCAAAAAGAAACTAACTCTGGGCAACATGGCTAAAATAAAATGATACTTGAAGACATGACACGTGATATTTAGCTTTAGCATTTTAGCATATATAACCATTTCATTATATATATACGTTTTTAAAAGCTCTAGTTACCCTTTAAATTTCATTTCATTTGATTTATTGAGTATTCATGATATACACACAACCAGAGTGGAGTTTTAAGGTGAACCATATAACTCCATGTGTGCTATTTCATAGTTTGAAGTCTTCACTTTGATTCTAAAGTCTCATACATTAAGCTTAACATAAGAAAACCTTCTATATGCGGCAATGTCTAACTTTTTGACTGGTATTGTATATAAAATGAAATGGCTATTTGCAACCCCTGGTTCCTATGAACACCAGTCGGAGTCAGTATGTCTTTGTGCTATCCATCATTTCCCATATTTGGATCTCGAGGATTGAGTTGTGCCAAAATTCCCACCTTAATTAAAGTTCCACCACTGTTTGCACAATGTCTGCATAATTAAAATGCTGAGATATTAAAGTGCTAAATTTCCTTCTGGATCAATAAAGTATCTATCTATCTATCTATCTATCTATCTATCTATCTATCTATCTATCTATCTATCTATCTATCTATCTATCCATCCATCCATCCACCCATCCATCCATCCATCCATCCATCTATCCATCTATCCATCTATCTATCTATCTATGGTGTTCTGAGTTTGTATATGTAATATCAATGATGGTAAAACAGTGGTAAAAGAAGCCAGGGTGATAAATGAAGAGATAGGTAGATGAATAAAAAAGGGGTAAAGAGAAAGAAAGAGATGAGAGAGAGAAAGAGGGAGAGAAAATATAAAAGTCAGATAAAGCAGATAAAGACATGAAACGGCCCAGGAGATTCTTATTTCTGGGGCCATATAGTCGGAGATTGAGGGATCATTGAACAGAGATGCCTGAAATACATACTTGTCATCTGTAATTGGATTTTTAAAAAGTATATTTTATGCAAAATGTTTTCTGTTAAATGCTCATCAGTGCATTTACTCATAAGTGTCTATTGATCATGATTTCATGTAATAACGTTCATTAAACTATTAACTTTTCACCTAGTCAACCAGCAGAAGGAATCTATAGTCACTGAATTTGTTTTTCTAGTTGTTCGGAATTCTAACTATAATCTTTTCCTCCACATTTATGCATTCCGCAGACACTTTCATCCAGAGCAACCTCCTCAACTGCCTCATGTAGAGGGGGGCCAATGTAGCATTAGGAATCAAGGCTGTGTAAGGATTCCTCCTGGCATAGCATAGCGTTCCTTCTAGTCTGAGGCTGCAGGGTGAGCAACAGTGGTACCCACTTAGCTTAGCATCAGCTACAAATGAAAATGTGATGAATGAAATGATGCTATCGGCATCATGTGCTGGCGTCCAATCAGCTTCTGTGCGATTACTATACGCTGGATGTTGCTTGTTTACAGACTCTCTAAAACTGGTCTAAATCCAGTTGGTTATTGCTCAGGAGGTACGGATGATCCTTGAAGCGTTCCATGATGTAATTTGATCTGAAATCATATAGCCATATAGCCCACCACTAGAAGGGAGGCGGGAGATAAGGACACCTAGACAGAGATACAGAGGGATGAGAAATGAGGTGAGAGGTGAGTGGTCTGAGTGTGACGGATGGGATGACTCACATTTCCACGATGCCCTCGGGCAGGTTGGCCGGGATTTCGGTTAGGCCTTTTCTCCTGCAGTCCACAATGTTGTTGTTGCAGGAGCAGCTCGCAGGACAGACGGACGCTTGGGGAGCACAGGACCTCGGCTCTGACTGAGAGGGGCCTGGTGGGCCAGGAAACGTGCGGAAAATCAGCGAAAGTTCAAGAAAGATCTCATTCACAGATAGACACGGCAAGAAAAACAAGGGAAATGTGTAACACGGAGATAATAGTGTTCCGTTACGGAACTGACCGCATAACAAACTGCTGTATCTGTCATATGAATGACAAGTCCACATGACATTTACACAAATGAATAGCACATGTGCAGAAAGTTCATTCCTGCATCCAGTAATGCAGCAGCGCTGGGACGCGCCGAGCTCCTGCTGTTTTAGTCTTTCTGCTTGCTGCGTAATTAAGAAATGACTTTTTTTTCCAGAGCGTTGTGTTTTGCTGTTTAGGAGTTAATGTATATTCCTCAGTTGATTAATGAGAAGGGGGAGACAGAGGGGGCTTAATTAACAAGGCTTGGACGTGAATATTTTCACCAATTAAACGATGAGGTCTATTACAACGCTCAGAACGCTGCACAGGAAGACATATTTGCTTACATTTATCCTGGTCTGCTGCTAATGAAGCCACATTATGCATCGTTTAATGTACATTCCAGGATGGTGCAAGGCAAGCAATATTTTCAGAGAGGAAAGATTATTGACTGCTAAACAGCAGCTTTATTAACCCTCAGTGATGTGCTATCTGTATGTGTGTGTGTGTGTGTGGGTGTGCATGTGTGAGTTTGTGTGTGTGTGTGTGTGTGGGTGTGCATGTGTGAGTTTGTGTGTGTGTGTGTGTGTGAGCGCGCATGTGTGTGTGTGCGTGCTGCACCTGTACAGACGAAGTCTCTTTTCTGCACATCGGGGACGCTGAGCCCCCTCATGTGGGTGGGCGACATGCACTGAGTAAAATGTGCCAGCCCCTTCCTCTGCCGCAGCCAATCAGAGAGCCAAGACAGGTGGCAGTCGCAGTGCAGGTTGTTGGAGTGCAGACGACTGGAAAGAGAGAGGGAGAGAAAGCGAGGGACAGAGACACAGAGACACAGAGAGAGAGAGAGAGTGAGTGGGATAAAAGAATAAAGGAAGAAGTATATACATAAAGATGGATAGAGGACAAAAAATAGAAAAATGGGGCAATTGAGAGACAGAAGAGAGAGAATGAGGGACAGGGATAAATGTAGATGTAAAAGACAGATAGAGAGATAGAGAGAGATAGAGGGAGAGAGACATGAAACAATTGACAGACAGAGAAAGAAAGAGAGATTGGATAGAGAGAGAGAGAGAGAAAGAGAGAGAAAGAGAGAGAGAGAGAGAGAGAGAGAGAGAGAGAAAGAGAGAGAGAGAGAGAGAGAGAGAGAGAGAGAGAGAGAGAGAGAGAGAGAGAGAGAGAGAGAGAGACAGGAAGAGAGAGAGACAGACAGAGTGATAAAGGGAAGGAAAAGGTAAGTGAGAGAGAACGAGACAGCAAGTGGAAAGAAGCCAGAGTGATAAATGGAGAGATAGGTAGATGAATAAAAAAGGGGTAAAGAGAGAGAAAGAGATGAGAGAGAGAAAGAGGGAGAGAAAATATAAAAGTCAGATAAAGCAGATAAAGACGTGAAACGGCCCAGGAGATTCTTATTTCTGGGGCCATATAGTCGGAGATTGAGGGATCATTGAACAGAGATGCCTGAAATACAGCTCTGCAATGCTGAACACACACTGAGCCCGGCATCTTAATACACCCATCATCGGAATGCCTTCTCATTGGCCTGGTATCATAATCATGATGAAGCCACAGAAACCCTGACACAGCTTCACCAATCACAATGACAAAGCGAGGAGAGGCCGACTGTCTGGGTCATTTATTACTATTGCAGTGATTGGATATTCATTTACTTCTCACTTCTTCTGTTTATTTCTCTCTTACTCACCTTATACTGTCGAAACTGCGACTTTCAATCTACCATATTTGTGTTTGTAAGTAGAAGGGAAAATATTTGAATAAGATTTTTTGTGATTCACATTAAAACAAATAAGTCAGATCAGGTAAATTGGTACAGGTGCTATGTAATTAACTATGTAATAACCATGTAATTAATGATGTCATTACACAATTCCATTCAAATAATGGGGGAATTAGCAACAAATCAACAAGAGGCTGCTAAGGGTTAACATGAATTCACAGGATTAGTGTAACTGAGTGATTCGTTTGTGACCATGGCAGAACACCCACGACTCCCTGACTGAAAGCGCTCTCTTCTGCCAACACCTTCATTTTGTCAAGGTCTCCAGCAATATGGCATCGCTCCCAATGCAGACACCCAGCTTAATATCTACCTCTCACGGATCATTACGCGGCAGGGAGGGGGCCGAGGCACGAAAAGAGTGGCGTCAGCAAATCAAAAAGGGCGCCTGTACCCTTTACAAAGGCCTGCGTGTGAAATAATAAGGTAGGATCCGGCTAGGGGGGCTACCAAATTGCTCATTGAGGATAACAGTGGGAACGAGGGTCCTCATGGAGCCTTTCCCATTATAAATCCAGTTTACTGCTTCCTTGTTGTCGCGGATTAATTATGGACGAGCGGGATTACAGAAATGGAAGGATGAGGACACTGGGGTCCCTGGTGGTCCGAGGTGGGCGTGAGGTGAGGCGAGCACAAAAACAGCCCACAAAAGGGCAGCTCAGCACACCTAGCGTATCGACCGGTGTCCGCAGAAAATGACTCCTCGTCTAGCGGCGGGAGTCTCCTCGCTCTTTTTATTTGGCTGAGTTATTGAATGGCAAGCGCCATGGGGTGATATCATTTGATCTAATTGAATGGTTGCTGCAAGAAGATAGCAAGTCTGGAGGAGGGGAGGAGAGGACAAAGGGATGGAGGGGTAGTGGAGGGAGGAAAAGAAGTAGGAGGTAAGCTGAACTATTTCATCAGCGACCTGGAGCCACCCCATCCCCCACTCCCATCCCCGTCCTGCTAAAGGGATTACAGACATCTCTAAACATTTGATTTAATAAGTTGTTTTTTTACGAGCGACAAATTCAATACCAGGATCTCAGGGATATTAGGGGGCCGAGAATTCAATACAAAGGAACCGGGGTAGTAGGAGCGGCCTCTGCTGTGGATAATTCAATACGGCTGAGGGAGCGGCGCGCCCTGCCAGCCCAGTGTCAGCAAATTCAATCCAGCACGAGGGGGCAGGCCTGTCTGAAGGCCCTGACGGATGGGACCATGGCCAGACTGCCCGACCATGGAGCTGACCACTGATGGAGCCAGAGGCCTCTGGAGAACGAGTGAGGAACAGCGGCTCCAGAGGGCTGCAGAAGGTTTCTAGCCCCTAGACAGCCACAGAGCGCCTCAGTCCAGGGGGTTTAGGGGCCTGGGTTGTAAAGACAGCCCCCTGAATGTTAGAGCGCAACTGGCGCTTACTGCTGACATCCCCACTTTATTTATGTCTTCTGGAGCCTCTTGCTCCACCACATGCTAATCGTAAGGAAAGCTAGCCTGATCCCCTGCTAATATGCAGAGGCAGCCACAGATGGGACCCATACAGGCCTGGTTTGGTTGCTGTGGAATTATTCGTATCGATTGTGGTTTGAGTCCCGCGGTGGAAAAGCGGTGTAGCGACACAGGCTCGTCCGAGAGCCGTCTCACCAAGCTCCTGTAATTCCTGCACAAACAGTTCTCTGAAAACTGCATGATGCGCACGGAGCACCAAATCCCAGAGCTAGATGAAAGATTCCGGGCTTGAATTTATGCATGCATATATACAGCAGCAGTCAAATGTTTGGGGACGTCAAGTTTCACTTTAGGTCTTCTCTGAAGGGACCGTTTGGGAATAACAGTATTCAATTCAGTTTTCATGTGTACAACCACCTTTCAATTAGAGATGGCAGAGATCCAGTATTGGTCGAATCGGCCCGGCTGATCACATGATTATCACACTAATTTTATGGGCACCTCAGAGAAGACTACAGGTGAGGAGACTGTTGATTTTGGGGCCCATATCTTGAGTTTCCTGAGGCTTAGCAATGTGATCCAGGACTCTTTGAACAGGTCACATTTGGGGTGGTTCTAAAATGTCTGATCCACAGCGCTTCACAGAACAGGTATTATACCTTGTTATCTCTGGTTTCCTGAAGACTACAATGGAAGGTCATGTGTCAGTGGAGAGGTAACTGTAAGCATTATAGCCTGACTTTCCAGACCTCCACCATAGACATGCTACTCGGCAAGGCTGCCCGAGGTGTGTATACAAATTAGCATTTTGGGGTCTGTATATTTGGGACCCTGAAAACTAGCAATGCCATCCAGGGCTTCATTACAGATTTCCAAGGTCAGGCTTTTTTAAATCAGTTACTGCAAAGCATTTCCCTCCCTTTCCTGAGTTTTTATACTCAAAGTTATCACACATCTGTACACATCTGCAGATACCGATATGTAATGTGTTATAGAATGTAGAAAGTGGGACTAGATGCCCCTACACTGTATGGTACATATTTTACATCATCATTTATTTGAATTGAATTTATTTCAGTGTAAACATCTGCCCATTGCCAATATGAATTAAATATAAAAAAAAAAAAAAAAAAAAAAAAAAAAAAAAAATAATTATATATATATATATATATATATATATATATATATATATATTTGAAATATATTTGAAATATATTTTGAATATTGATTTATTAATATAAATTAACATTTCTAAAAATAGTATTTTATATTATATATTTTTCCATTTAAAAAAATGTGAATACAACATGACTGAATCACTGAACACGCCTCTTTGTAAGTAGCTGTATAATAAGTATATAAATAAATTATTAAAACATTTTAAATAGTAACATTTTACAAGTAGACAAGTTTCCATGGCAGCTCCGGTGCATGTGTGGGTTTCTCTGTGTACCCCAACACTAAGAATTATGTCTGTGACGTATTTTCAGAATCTTTTGGCAGAAATCTGTCCAAACTGACGTGCAGCTAAAACAGAGTGGTGGTTACACCACAGTGGACATGAAGCTTCACCGAGTGATGCCTCTACCCCTCCACCCACTAACCCAAAGAAAAGCCTAATACTCACAGAGTCCGCAGCTTGGGCATGTGGTTGAAGCTGGACAGCGGGATGAGGGTGATGTTGTTGTTGTTGAGAGTGCTGGAAGGCAGAACAGAGACAGAGAAGATCAGACGACTGTATTGATCTGATGCAGCTTCACACAAAGACAGAGTAGCGGGAGCACGATTTTCCGAAGAAGAAGCGTTCAGGACAAAGACACAGATCAACACATGTCTGCTGAAGGAAGTATCAAGGCAGATTTGTTGTATGTCTGTATTGACGATGACTTAGGAGGAGCCGGGAAAGATATAAAGCCCTTATCCTCAAACTAAACCAAGACCAACGACTACATCAGCATAATATGGAGAGATGCTCCACTCCACTGCCCTATGAGCAGTATGTGTGTGTGGTTCCCGGAACTGCTGTGGTACATATAGTGCATGATTGGTGTGTGTCCACAGCAGCGTGTAATCGGCTTTAAAGCATCATGGCCGGCGTGTGCAGCTGGAGGCATGGCCAGCAGGCTCTTCTGCTTCCTGCCAGAGCAGCAGCCCTCCTCATTAGCGTTAGTTAGCCACCTTAATCTTGTAATAAAGCCGTCCCACGCTCGCAAGGTCCAAACCCATCCTGTACCCTGCCTCTCCCTCTGAGGGCCTGGGATTTCTCAACTGAGCTAATAAAGACAGCTTCTATATAATTCTATGTACAGTTCTAGATAAAAAAGCACATTTTTTATCTTATGAGGTTCTTTAAACAAGGGTATCCTAATTTTTTAACAGACGACAGACCACGTCGGTTCTGACAGACCAGGTGATTTTTACGGTGGCGATTAACCTGCGCTGTTAAAAGTGCTCCTTTAGTCCAACTTAAAGAAATGAGTTCAATCTGTTACAAGCAATTGAATAAGTTTTACTCAACTCAAAAAATAACTTTGATTGAATTTTTTTTTTAACGTTGAATAAAACTAATGCATTTGCTTCTAACACATTGGAGTCATTCAATGGACACATTAGACCATTTAGCAGATGCTCTAATCCAGAACAGGTGAATATAGGATTAGGAGTCCTGCACTAGGCATCGTATTGAGACTGTGTAGTGTCTTTCACAGGCACAGATATCGAACCCAGCTTTGCCACATGGTGGGCAGCAGTGTTGGACTGAATGCTGCTTTTTAAAAATCTTGGTATTGTTTTCTATCTTGCTTTTAGCTGTGTGTTTGCTATAGATGGTGTAGAATAGAAAACTGTACTTGGCATAGTTACATAAGGAGAGCTCAGCACACAGCACACAGCACTGACCAGAACCTTATACACCTATCTAATACAAAGGAACAACTTTAGGTTACTTTGTCTTAGTACAGATAGCGTTAGAGACCAGCAAGCTCTAGGTAACGACATTTACAGTATTCCTCCTGCCCTGGTCTGTTAGGACTCACTGTAAACCTGCCAATGATGTGAAAATGGGGGTGTAAAACCACATCTGGCCATTTGTCGCCTTGACTGAGGTTATATAGCTTCTATACAGACATCAGTGTACGTCTCTGAATAAAAGCTGCCCGTTTTTTGAGTAGCAACTTACATACAGGCACAAGGTCATACATAGGCATGATGTATGCTGATGCATTTAAAATGACATATATTTGGTTTATGAACACTTAAATGGCAGGAATTGAGCATTTTGAATAGGCTTATATAACTAAGTATGCATAAGCACTATTATAATCATCAGAGATGTATATAGATAGTAATAGAGTGGAAGAAACTATTCACTGAGAAGTTCAATAGTGCTCATTCCCTTTTCCAAAAAACCTTTTTTTTGGCACCTTGAAAATCCTGAGCAAGGCCAAACTGCTGAAACTGCTCATCTTACAGCCAAAGTTTGGGGTCAGACCATGCTGCGTAATAAAGGGTTTTGAGGGGCGCACGGTGCCGGGAAAGCTCCTCGGTAAAAGACTCTAGTTTTACAGTTTAGGCCCACTTGGGGAAGCATTGCGGCGCAAGACATGACGCCAACTCAGTGCGCTACTGGGTCTAGTGAGTCTTTGCTCTTCACTCACAAGCAGCTAATTCAATCTAAACCTCCTCATAAACAAGGGAGGAAGATGGATATGACCACAGGATAATACGTCTCAGTATTTCTGCGATCCGACTCATAACTCCAACTGTGGAAAATCCCTTTCCTCGGCAATGGCAGCGCTTAAAGACCTGACCGACAAAAAGAGTTGCACAAAAAGGAGAGAAAGAGAAAATCCCTCCAAAACATTGAATTCTTGTGGAGTGTTTAATGACAATCTTAATATTTGTTTTGGCCCGGATCTGTGGGGGAACACTTTATTAAGACTGAGGAAAAGACAGAAAAAATGAAAGAACGAGAAAAAGAAACAATATCTCAATGGCATGGAAAATTATTGTTATTGCACAAATATATTACACACGGAGAGGAGGAATCACCCTCGCAAGAAGAACATGATCTGCCCCTCAAGGCCGCTGCCATTTCCTTGCAGATTTTCAGAGACGAGAACGTAAGGAGGAACGCCCTGGTGAAAGCCTGTACTACCAGACCCTCTGTGGGGAGCGGGGATGGTAGCCTCTGTGCAGGAAGGGCCGGCACTTACCGACCATCTTCTGAGTTCCTTCGGGACAGTGTTATTTATGGTTTTGAGCAGTGGTAGGCTGAGGTGAGCAAGCGAAAGTACAGAAGATGCTTCCCTGGTAACTTCAGCTACTATGTAGAAAATTCAGAGAGAAGGATGTATACAGTCCAGAGAGCAATATAAAAAAACCAAGAACCCCCCGAGCCGCACACCCCCCCTCACTCACCACGCCTGCCCCAAAGTGCGCCTAACGGCTTGTGCTAATAGTGGTAGTGCTTTCTAACTCATCCATATTTCAACCTTCCAGTTCCCAGCTATAAAAAAACCTGGTTAAAAATAAGGATTTTCATCCTTCAAGACCGAGTTAGAGAGGGCTAAGTCTCCACCACAGTAATGAGAGAGAGTCTAGGCAGGTAGTACAGAGTCTGTGAGAGTGGGCAGTGGGTTTACGCCATGTCTATTGCATGGATCTCTAAATGGGGCCCCTGAATAAAACTGCAGTGCTAATGGCGTATGCATGATTCAGTTTTGGGCACATGAGTGAAGCACACATTATCACCTTTAATCTAGATTTTATACATGAGATATACAGGACTCAGCCCAACCTTCCAGGGTTAGGGTCCATAAATCCATACAATGCCATAGTAATCTATGTAAAACACATATTAAAAGCTATAGGGACAATGAGACGTCAATTGTACAAGACCTGGTCGACCACCAAAACATGCAACTTACTATACTTCAAGGAACAACAACATTTTAGTTCATTCTAAAATAAGCAAAATATATATTAACAGAATATGAAGAAATTCCTGTATTGGCAAATATGTATTGTGTTTCAGAGATATCTCCTGAAGTTAGCCTCCTAACCAGCTAGCCCTGACCCATCCTGCCTCGTAATGCCAGTTAGAAGCTCAAGAGGCCATGAGTCACTGGTAGTGTCATCTTACATTGTTCAGCATGTGAGGACGAAGAAGTAGCACTGCTGCCCCAACAGCGTATTCTAACTTGAGGGCTGAAGGTCCTGCACATGGTTAGATCTTTTAAGGAGAGGTAGCCAAGGAAAGCAGGAGTAAGGTCAATGATGGCTGAAGCTCTTAGTAAGAAATCATATTCTGCAACCATCAAAACTGTTATAGATCAAAGCAAAACTAGAGGTGAGATTGGCATGGCGCTGTACCACTGGGGATGCTCTTGGGGAGTAAGGGGGTAGAGTTTGATACTAAACATGCTACATACGTTTCTTCTAGATTGGTAGGGATTGAAGAGTAGAAGAGTAAGGAGGATGAACTCTGCACTTTCTGGTGATATAATAAGAGCAGTGGGTTGAAGCATGAATTCCCCAGGTTGTGTCATTTTACACACCGTTCATTTAAAGCTTTCATATTTCAGAGAAAAGCAAGCTCCGTTCTTCTCCAGATCTGAAAATATCTACACATGTTTCCGCCCATCCTTCCACTCTCAGAAGACAACTCAACACCATGGGTCTGAAAGGATATCCAGCTGTCCAGAAACTCTTACAGAGAAAAAGGAAACAGATCAAAATAAAGAGTAACAGCGAATAATCAGAACCGGCTGGTGTTCTCAGAAGCATAGGCTGACCACCAAAGTCCAGACCTCAACAGGGCAACTACATTCTAAGACTGGCTTTAGGAGCAAACCTCCACAAACAATGGACGCTCTAGGAAAGGCGACGGAAGGAGATATTAAGAAGGGAAATAGTAAATTCTGTGCTGTTTCTTGTTACACACGTTTATGTTTCCAGGTTCTTTCTTTTGCTGAAAAATGATTAATAACACATTTATTATTTATTAATAACATTAATATTTAATGGCCATTTTGACAAAAAAATTAATAAATGAAAACTGGTCTCTGCTATTTGCACGGTACTCCAGGTGACAGAGCCGTTCCTACAAGTCTCCCAGAGGGAGAAAATGAATCAAAATTTTGACGGGAAAAGCCGTCTGCTGCAGGAAAGAACTGACGGATCCTCCATCTCTCCTGAGAATGTGTGTTCAAGCTTAATCTGAATCAAATCAATACTGGCTCTTCACTAATAACCCACTGCCGAAGCTTAACAATGTAACTTTATGATTTTATTTAAGCCTTTATTGATGCAGCGGTCAATGGGATTAAGTAGCTATTAGCCACTCATTCACCTAGCCCTGCCTAGACGCTGGGACCGTCTTGATGGGACACCTTCTTTCTTTGTGAGTTCCTTCTTTTCTTTTCTCCGTTATGTCAAGAAAGCTTTCCCACACTCGCAGAAAGGCTGGGGCCAGGGTCTGGAGGGCCCTCAGCATTTCTCCAGCCCCTCATTAGAGCGGTATTGGAAAGGGTCCGGGACACTTCCCTCTTGAAGGAGAGTGAAATAAGAGAGGGGCTGGGGACGGGAAGAAAGACAGAGAGAGCGAGAGAAAGAGACTGCACAGAGCAGTCCGCAGCCATCCCTTCAGCGCTGACACACACATGCACACACATAACTGAGACAAGCCACAGAGACACGCAATGCGACATGATAGTGCACCAGCCTCCTTTGTGCGTGTGTGCTTGTGGCTGGGTTAGGACGGACCACCGCTGTTCACATGCATACCCCGCTGACTTCCTCTTTCAAAGGGAGAAGGTCAAGAGTGACTCGTTTTGTCCAAAGGTGAAGTTTTCCCACGGGTCTTGGCCTGGGCCACTTTCTCTTAAAGGGTGTGTGATTAACCCTTATGCAGCATTTACATGGCGGTGTTGAAAAGCCATCATTTCGTACCCCATAGCTGAACAAGTGAGGGCACACGGAGTGACGGCACTGCTACGTGTGGGGAGACAGGGTTCCTGAAAAGTGTTTTGAATAGAGCTAATGTTTCTAATTGTGCCGTTTGTCTTCGATGGGTGCACCTGTGCTTCAAATACGAGCATTCAAAACTTGAGTAGCGCCGATCTGAAGAAGAGCAGCTTGCACACTGTGTCGCTTTGGCTGACTCCATCATTCTGGTCCTCCTGTTCAAATACAGCCTTTAGGTTGCACATTCCATCGATGGCTCTCTTGATACAACCAGAGTTCCAGGAAACGTTAAACATTGCGAATTAAGGAACCAGCCTTATGACTGGAAGGTCGCTGGTTTGATTCTCTGAGCTGACAGGACATGACTGAATGGCTCTTGAGCAAGGCAACTAATCCCCAACTGCGCCCCTCTGCAAGGTGGATAAGGCTGCTCACTGGTCTGGGCTAGTGTGCTTATGGGGTGCTAATGTGTGTGTTCACTAGAGTGTGGGCATCTACAAGCAAAACACACTGCTAATGCTGGCAGTAGAAGGAATTATCTTAGGTTAAGACTCATCTAAAGCTTTTTATGTGAAATAACATTAAGTATGTACATTACTGAAAGATATACATTCTGATAAAGCCTATTTTTGTCCCCCCTTATATAGTTATACACCAAAAAGTACAGCTGGGGGAAATCTCATATTTGACTAAATAAGACTAATGAGCTCCTACACTGTTGGTACACCTTCAGAACACCTTACGCACAGTATCTATCTTAATTTTTCAGCCTATTGATTCAAAATGCACACAGATTTTGATATTGGGAAATAAACTAAGAAAGACATCGCCAAAAATAAGGATAAAGCCTGATATAAAATGATTAGCTGGAAATGTTGACAGTGAAAATGATTTATTACTGAGATGTATTGAGGATAACGAACATAAGAAAGAAGGGAAAGTCAGTAAATTGAACTTTGAGAGGAAAACAAGAGATGAAACATGTCATTGTGTCTAAGATGCTGCTTAAAAACACGCTAGGTCTAGAAAAAGCTAGTGGGCCAACAGTGGGTCGCTGACCTCCTGCCATCAGGGTGTAAGCATAGTTTCAATGTTGTTTCAAATCTGAAATAACTCTCTTCACCGCAGTTTCAAACTGCTGGTATTCATTAACACCCCTACGTCATACATGGTGTATATGCCTTAATGTATCCCCTTACTTTGTTTATTCATTTCTCAGTTGATTGATGATGTTGTTAAGAATTATTATTCCAATTTTGCATTCTTGCCATGTTTATGCACTGTAACTGGCAGTAATAAATGAACATTGTCATGTTATTACTATGTAATACTTGTGTAATTACATAACTACATTTAGAAAGTGCAGCAAAAAACATAAATAGCCCTGGACCTCTAAAAGACGGGCCCATGAGGGAAATACCATCTTCATATTTCCGTCCTGTGTGTTTGAGAGCGTGAGTTCATGTGTGCGAGGAGGCTGCCTTTAATGAGTGGGGGATAAAGATGCGGCACTTGAGACATGAGGTGACATTTCCAGAATGTTGCCATGGCTCCAAATGAGCCACCGCAGTTGCTGATGCACAACAGCGGGTGTGTGCCCAGAGCGTCAGCATGGTATGCGCGCCCGCGTTGGCCCTTAAAACCAAACTGAATGAGCGGAGTGCCTCCAGATGGAAGCTAATTTCATTATGAGGGCCGGGGCTCCTTCACTTGTTGCGGCGTGACGGAATCCGTCCGGCCGGGGATGGAAATGTTTGCCTTTGTTTTGCTAAGCGTCGAGGGTTCAGCTACAGCGCAAAGCCGCAATCAGATGTCACTGCGCTAATTCAAATAAACCGGGGCGAGGGTAAACAGAGGAATAACACGATCCGCCGCGCAAAATCCTGCACATGTGGTTTGCGTCTAAGTGCAGGCTTATTAATGAAAAAAACTGAAACAACACTCGCTCTTGGCATTTCAAAGCAAAAAAAAAAAAAAAAAGAAAAGCCCTGAGTCTTATTTATTAGGCATGCACTAACCCCTTAAAATGCAAAGCTCTTTAGGTGGGCCCTTAGACTATGTAAATTATTAGCTTTATTTTGACAAAAATTTGATTAATGACTACAGTGAATAATAAGCCTCCGTTTCTAGATTTCCATACCTCACGTTTGTAATTACATTCTTTACAACGTAGTTACATAGTAATTGAACAGTAATTACAATGTAACTACATGTAAAAAAAGTAGTTACAAAAGTGAGGCATGTAAATCTAGATAATTGAGATATTTGGTGACTAACGTAAATAATAAGCCTCCACTATCATACCTCATGTTTGTAACCACATTCTTACATAGTAGTTACAATGTAATTACAGAGTAATCTGCTGTAGCTTTTTACATTTCATTACATTTACGGTATTTAGCTGACACTCTTATCCAGAGCGACTTACAAGGTTAATCATATTACAGGGAGGCCAGTGTAGTGTTAGGAGTCTTGCCCAAGGACTCTTCTTGGTGTAGCACAGCATAGTCACCCAGACCGGGATTCGAACCCCAGTCTCCCACATGTGGTGGTGGTTGCCTGGTAGCAGTGCTATCCACTGAGCTACACCAACCACCAACCACTTTTTATACTAAGCTGTACATGAACACGCTTAGATTCCATATCATCATGTTTTCTTGTACAGACCAAGAAAACAACAAAATGAAAAACCTGTTGACTTAATTCACATTTATAGTGGAAGCTAAAGGCGGGATGTGAAGGCACCTGCTCACCGGCTTCTTTAGTAAGCATGTTTTGATTTCAGGTTTAAACTCTTAATACTCTTTCAGCTTCAAACTACAGTATATCAGCACATCTAAAATTCCACTCCTCACTTTTGAAACAACTCTGCATAGTACTTACAGTGCAGTTACTGAGCAGTTGTAGATAATACACCTCAAGGGAAAACTTCTATGCTTTTCTATGTTTTTATCTGCTGTATTTGCAGCACATGGTTGATTAACACGGACACTAATGTCAACACATTTGCCTGTACTTAGCAAGAAGATAAACAACCTGTTCGCATAAATCGCACTTATAGTAGAAGCTACGGGGAGGAGGATGCCAATTGGCTTCTATTCCAAGCGCGTTCTGACTCAACAGGTTTAGCGCCTTTTCTCTAAGCACAGGAAATTATTATCTGCGGTAAATGACCGTATGCTGCAGATGTGCGAAAAACACTGGAGTATTCATTACTGAGTAATAAGCCTGGTTTAAAGCTGCTGAAAATCCGTCCTGTGGAAGGTACAGGAATGACTGGAGGAGGCTGCATGGATGTTGGTAGAGGAACAGGTACTACAGCAAAGACAGACGTGGCGCTCCAGCCCTTGATGAGGCCATTACAGCTTAAATGAGGACAGATTGAATCTAAGCTGCTCCCTCCCTCCCTCCCCTGACTCCCCACTGGCTCTTGCTGGCCGCCCAGGAGCGAATGATTAATTGTGCGAGGGGGTCCAACCGCTGAGATGCTGCCGGTCCACCACCGCCACCACCATCCCCCTCATTCCTTGGCGCAGACCGAGCTAAGATAAGGCAACGCGGGCGCGAGTGTTGGCAAGGCAATTTCCTGTGCAGGAAAGTGCTGTTTGGGAGCTAATGACGGGTCCACCACTCCCTCATCCCGCCTCCCCTCCTCCACCCCCCCCTCCCAGTGCCTCTATAATCCATTCCCTCATTTAGCCACCGGTCTGCTCCTGCCACTCGCCTGCCTGTTGTCTGTCACATAAAGCTTTCTATTGACTGAAAGGCAACCTTTCAATCAGGCAAGGCAGAAAGTAAGATTGATTTGTCCTGTGGGAGGCGAACTGGTGTTAGAAATTAAAGATGCATGGAATATCTAATTTGCACGAATCCCGGCTCTTCCTCCTCTTCCTCATGCTCTCTCTCTCTCTCCTTTAACCGCAGTGGGGCCATCACTCTCTAACTACCGGTGGAGAGGGCATTAGGCAGAGGAGAACAGGCCTAATGTTTTTTACATGGGCTCTGAGGTTAGACATGATTAGGATAAAAGGGTGCAGGACCAAAAAAAAAAAGAGCAAGGTCCACTTTCGTCTGCCCAGAAGAGCATTCAAAAGGTCACACTCTGAGGCTCTGAGAAAACGCAACCAAAACAGCCAACCTCGAGTAAAACAGCGCCATGGTTTCTGACCGCTCCATAACAACACAGCACATTTCACGGCTGGTCCATTTTGGGTTCGATGTAAGCTCCACTGCTCTGTCCCCAGTACTGTCCGAAGACTATAAGTTGACCAGAGAAACACAACAGCTTCTTCTCATCACCACACCCCAGCTTTCAGAGCTCAATGGCCAGCCATTTATCTCATCAGCATTAACCTTCCAAGCCTGCTGGTTTTCATACACCATCAACATTTCCTTACTGCTGCAGGAAAACTCCATAACACAACCACCCTGCACAGTTCTGGATGACCATCAGAAGATTATAAGACCAGGTCAGGTTTTTACATTAAGCTCTTATCTTACTTTATGTACACTACAGAATGGAAGGTTAAAGGTAACGTCATCTGGCTGGTCATAGCTGCTGCATCACTCCATCTTTAAGATGTAAGCCAAGTCGTTCAGAGTGGTTTGATGCAAAATGTTCTACTCCAGAGAAACATCACCTAGTCAGAATGCCAGATGTCTGTTACAGAAAGGTGTTACCTGAATCGGCAATAAATGCTCATCTTAGTACCTCAGTAAGTCGATTTTGAAGGTACAAAACGATACCTATAGAGAACTTCTTTCTTGTTTGGATTTACCCCTATTTTACCATCATCATATAAAACATGTTGGATTGCAATTCATTGTAAAATCACTGTGTCTGGCTATAATCAAGACCCCTGGGTCCAACAACCGCCACAGTAACATCTAGGCTATATTTCAGACCCCTGGTTCCCATCGCCACCATTGCAAAATCAGTAAGTTTGGTTATAATCAAGACCCCTGGGTCCACTAACCACCACTGATAGGTTTGGCTATATTTGAGACCACTGAGTCTTATTTCCACCATTGTAAAACCAGTAGGTTTGGGTTTATTCAAGACCATAGGTACCCATCACCATCACTACAGACTTAGTAAGTTTGGCTATATTGAAGACCCTTGGTTCCTATAACCACCATTGTAAAACCAGTACGTTTGGCTTTATTCAAGACCCCTGTTTCCCATCTCCAACAGAGCGAAATCAGTAAGCTTCTCTGAATTACTTTGTTTACATCTCAACTGCGGAATTAAGCAGAACTGTTAAGAAACCCTATTTAAAAAGTACGCACTTAAAATATTTATTTATTTATTTTTACAACAGCAACAATTTGCTTTAACAATCCACAACGGCATACTTCAAACTATTGGAGAACGTCAGAAAGAGCGGGCCCCCCTGCTTGGTATAATTTGGCTCGCGTGTGAGCGAGCTCTAAACAAAGAGGGCCAAAACATCGTTAAACCACACTCACGGTTCAGAGTGCATCTGCCGATTCAAAAGCGGAGGCATGCCTTTGGTGAAGACAGCGCATGGTGTGTTGCGCTATCGAGCGACCCAGCTTAGGACTTAGAGAGGTCCCGTTAGGCCTGGAGCCCATGCTATCACAATAAACTCGGCCTGGTTCGAACGGGGCGGTCTGTGCCAAGCTGTCAAGAAAATGCATGGTGCACACATTGACAAATGACAGCATTTGGCAGGACGCGGAGGATCGCTGTAATGTGAAAATTTGGTGCCTCTTATCAATGCATGGCGGAGAGGGAGGGGAGGAAAGTCACCTTCAGCATACGGGCGCGGAAACGTCTCTGCACTTTCCTCCTCATAAAAAATGACACAGCCTGGCAAAAAATTTCACATGATTTGACATTTGATTCTGAGCCAGAGTTTTCTGTACAAAAGTGCTTATAAAATATGCAGTGGTCCCAGAGCTCTGCAGAGTGGTGAGTGTGCGCACAAGTGCGTGTGTGCATGTGTGCGTGTGTACAAGCAGGGCTGAAACCTGGGGGGCAGTTTCTCGTGTCTTTTTTCTTGCTGTCTTTTCTCTTCTCCAAAAAAGCCCAGTCTTTTAAAATCATCTGCTTTTAAAATACCTATGGAAATGTACCCAAGGTACATCAGCAACGGAGCGTGAGAGTAATGATCACAGTTTCTAATAATCTGTCCATTATAAGATCATTATAATCCTACATAGAAACATCACTAGCAACTACATATACTCCCTCTGTTTCATATTCCACTCAATCCCATTGAGTATCTGCTGTCAGGGGCAAGGCCCTCTTCCTCTGAAATAACAAGCCCACCAAATGACCAAATCTAAATATTAGGAATGAAGGTCTCCAGTTTCTGTGTTACATGGCAGTTGTTTGTAGAGCAAACTCAAGGGAGGTCTTGCATTGCCTCCGTCCTACGTCCTAACCCAGTGTATCTTACATTACCAAACATTCGGCCTGCTTTTTAAAAGAGCCGTCCGCGGTGTCTGTAAAGAAGGATCCCCAACCTTCAAGGACTCATCTTACTTTTCCCCCTCAGAGCAATGACCACGACTGACCACAGCCTTTGTCTGTGTTCATTCTGAATGCATCTGTAATTCAGTGTTTTGTCAATATGAGATGGGCAAGGCTTTTTTCATTTCTTGGATCAGGAAGGATGCAGATAGAGAGCATGGTCTTTCATGTGAATAGGCAAATAGAAACAGGACTTTGGGTTTATCAAAAGAAGTTCCAATAACACACCTGTAAT
Source organism: Prochilodus magdalenae (assembly GCA_024036415.1). Classification (NCBI taxonomy): domain Eukaryota; kingdom Metazoa; phylum Chordata; class Actinopteri; order Characiformes; family Prochilodontidae; genus Prochilodus; species Prochilodus magdalenae. Next base: position 264,771 of record JAMWET010003567.1, on the reverse strand, counting down.
CTGATCATCTGTTATATACTACCAGCATGTTCTATACAGTACCGTAAAGGTTCTTTGTAACAGCACAAGTAACAATGGAAGCTCTTTTGGGGGCTATATATAAAACCCATTTTCAAGGTTTATAAAGAATCATACACAACATAAACCGTTTGAATCTATGCATTCAAATGGATCTCCTTTACTAAAGAACCCTGGAGAAACCATTTGTCTAAAGGATGAAGCTCCACACTCCTTTGAGCGACACCACTAAAAAAACAACCTGTGGCTCACTAAAAACACAGTTTGTAAAATGTGTTAGTTTGGAGAACCTTTTTAAAGGTTTTTAGGAATGTAAAGAATGGTCACATAACGAAGAGGTTCTTCGCCAATGTAAGAACCTTTACATTACATGGAGGTGCTTAAAGCTTCTCTCCAAAGAACCATCCACGGGAGGTTATCAAAAGTCTTTCACTGGTGTCATATTTTAAAGTTTGTTTAAATCTATACTCTCAACCAGTCAACCAGTGTCTAGAACCTCTTTAATGGTTGTTAGTGTGGAGAACCTCTTTAATGGTAATTAGTGTGGAGAACCTCTTTAATGGTAATTAATATGGAGAACCTCTTTAATGGTAATTAGTGTGGAGAACCTCTTTAATGGTTGTTTGTATAGGGAACCTCTTTAATGGTTATTAGTTTGGAGAACCTCTTTAATGGTTTTTAAGAACGTAAAAAAACATCACATGATAGAAAGGTTTACTGCTAATGTATGAACCTCTCCATTACATGGAGGCACTTTAAACTTTCAGTTACGAAAATGTGTCTCCAAAGAACCATCCATTGAAAGGTTCTGCAGAGCTAGTTCTTCACTGGTACCATGCAAATAACTATTTTGGCACCTTTATTTTTAAGGGTGTTTAAATCTATACTCCTAAATATAAAGGTTCTCTGTAGTGATGTCACCAGAGAACAGCTGATGGTTCCCTAACGCAGTGCTTGTATCCCCAGACAGTCCACATTTTTGCTCTAACATAATGTACTGGAAAATGGGGTGGAGCAAAAATCTGCATTGTTCCTGAAGACTGGCTTGGGAACCGGTACCCAGGTGATGCAGATGTTCTATGGAAAATAACATTTATTGCGGAACTGTATATTCGAACCAAGAACCGTTTAGGAACCTTTATTTTTAAGAGCGTTATCAGCGAATCCAAAAACTGGCGGCATATGAAATTCAGCATAATGCGAATCTGCTTCTGTATCCGTAGACCAATCTGTAATGAATAATTATCGACATAGCTGCTCCCTCTTACATAGGTTAAGCCTCTGGAAGGCTCGCTCCCTGCAGATGAAGTATTATACTCATCACTGTGCTGGCCACAGCACTTTCTCCACCTCATTAGGATGCTAGGCATGTCTTATGGCGGGATGGTGGGGGGGCGGGGGTTCGGTCCGAGATAGCTTTGAAGTCATTAGTTCAGTCATTAGCGCAGTTATGTTAAATATACATTACAATTCATCACCAGGAAGAGCCAATCATTTATTTTGTGTGGCTTGGCAGGCGTTAAATCACGCACGGGAGCTGGGTGCGGGCCCCGCCAGCCGAGAAGAGATTTGACAAGTGCCGCTCCTGCTTGATCAGGGCTCTCTTCTGATCAACTCACCACTGCTTAGCATCTTTAAAGCAGGCAGGCTTTGTGTGCTTGTTTGCCGTTTTTGAACGATCACATTCACCTCTTTCCAGCGCTTCAGTACAAAGGCCGTGTGAAACGCCTGGATTGTGCTGCAGTGCGTCATCTATTTAACCAGATCTTTAATGATGGCTGTAATTAGTTAAAGCATTTAGCCTTTTAGGTCTCAGATATCAAAGGAGACCCTTTGCATGGCCGGCGTGACCCTTCTGATGAAGTTCATTGCGAGTTCAAGCAGCTCACAGCCACTGAAACCCATATACTCATCAGCAACGGGTTCTTCTCAGGATCCTGGATCGTCTTAGCATTATTATATCCGTCGGCATTTCGGGATATCATAACTGAATCCAGTTCTAGAAGCCAGAACGTACAGGGAACATCTCAAAAGGATTTTCCCGTGTACTGGACAATGACGTGGCAGATAGAGATTAGCCTGAGAAACGAACACCACAATGGAACCCCTTCATCCTGCATATCATTCATAGCGCGAGATGCCTCCTGGCCACCTTGCTCTTTTTTTCCCCCAGTTGTTTTTGAATGAGGTCTTTAATATTCTGTTTAAGGCCATCCTGTAGATAACTCTATCTTTAGGGCAGGTTAGCTTTAGCTGCACTAGAGCTGTGCTAAAGCTGTGCTCACGGCACAGGGCAAAGGAAGGACTCATTAAGCTTCCTCTGAGAGATACACCGCTGCATTAATCTCCAAGATAAAACTGCAAACGTTGTGCACGGGCACGAGCCGTCCCTCATTTCCACTGCCGCTAAACTAGATCTATGACACGCTCAAAGAAGCGTCCCCAACACCACACATCTCAGCGTCAGACGTCAGAGGCGGCCAGGAGAGTCAGGAGAGTGAAATTATGCATTATGGGTATACTGCATGGAGGGTAGTGATTACGATGCACTGGGTTAACACATCATGATTGGCTAAGTGATATATATATATATATATATATATATATATATATATATATATATATATATACACCCCCACCCCTCCCCATCCGATACACACTGGATGTATAGCTCAATCAGCGGGGGAGCAGTGCATATTCATATTCTCCTGTTCTCCATGGCTAAGCATTTGGTAATGGGCTTTGGTGGAATACGAGGATATGCTGTATTATTAATGAAAATTGATTCTTGACTCACTCGCACTTTTCTGCTCATGTACTTCTGGGTTTTTTTTTTTTGCCCTGATCAGGCCATTTTATGCTTTGAGTGTGGCCCTGAGATGAAAATAAGAAGGCTTGTCACGATTGAACCTTTGAATATCACCAATTGAAAGGCCATGACTTGGCAATTAGCCAATCAATGACAACTATGCATACATTAAATTCTTCCACTGGTTTGTATTACAGCAGACGCACCTATTTATGCCACATAGCGGTAGCAGTAAGACCTTTCTGAAACCTTTCTGTGACTGTTACCTTTCCATGGTCATTTAGGGTTTCGCTACTAACCGCTTATGCTGGTTCCTCAAGCATTAGTCAAGGCAGTCGTAAATGATGGTAGATCAGCATACTAGAAGTACTTTAGTGCTAAACGTCCTACAGCCCTAAAAAGGAGAGATGTCTTATGTCAGGTCTCTCGCTCTCCCTCTGTCTCTCCCCCTCTCTCGTCCCGTCTCCACTCAGTCCCTCCTGATTCTCTTGCTCTTCAATAACGGCTCAAAAACTTCTCGCAGCCTAATAGTGATATAGTGCCGTGCCACCACGCTGCTGTCTGCTCGGGTGCTGCGGATAAATGGACACGGGGGCTAGATGCCCCCTCCCCAGCACCATCCACTGAGGGCTGCTCGTTTGGGGGACGAGGCTGGCACTTAGCACTCTGCCACTGGCCTGATGGATGGGGCTGCGGCGTTCACTGCCTACTGCTCTCTCGCCCTCTGTCTCATGTGCTGTGGATTTTAACATAGTCTTCCATCTTACTGCAGTTTCTTGCTATTTCCTTACCATGCTTGGCGAAGCAGCATCAGTACCTGAGCCCTAATTCCCAGAACACAGAAAACGACCAGTTTTGAAGATGACTAGAGGTTATTAAGGTTATGTGCTGAGGTCGTTAGTATACTGTCATTGCGCATCACCCCTGAAAACTCTGAAAAATCTTCCCCCTCAATTTCATCTTTTCATTTAACAGCATCATTTGCCAATGTTTATGATGAATGGACCACTAAGAATTCTTCTATACGCCGTGCTATGAAACCTCATTGCTCTGACTACCATTAAAAGTTAAGAGTCATTCGCTTTCCTGTGTTGTTGCCATTTCTGAGATACTTTTCCATTGTGCAATGATGACAATGAGCTCATAGGCTGAGAAGTTCCATGCTAGCAGCACTGTTAGCATATTAGCGGTGCAACAGGGAGGACTGATGCTAACCGGCCAAAGCTGAGCATCTAAGAGGCTGCAACTCAGGATCTGAGGCAGGAAGACTGTACTAGATATGCACGGGCAGGAGTAGAGCCTTACTTTTCTTTGTAACAGAGAAGAAATCAGCGCACACAGATGCAGCAAGAGAAAAGTCAACAGGAGCACGGTAGATCGTCAGTGGAGTCGACAATGCAAGCACAATGCAGCACGGGATGACAAACGAGCAACTTTGGCTGTCGCACAGTCATTACGGTTCTCTTTTCTCTCGCGCACACAGACGCGCGGCTGGCGGCAACAGATTGGCCGAGATGACACTTCTCCACTCTCTGCCTCTGTGCTGCAGGTACACTGCACTTTCTAATGCAACACACTTTGTCCTTCGAGAACGGTCGCACATGCACAGACACTACACGTACAGCCACAGACAGACGGCAAGAAGTGAGAGTCTGGAGCAGAGGAGAGGAAGAAAAAGGTAAAAGAAGAGAGGATGGATAAAGACAAGAGACGAGAGAAGAAAGGAGAAGAGATGAGGGGAAGAGAGTAGTGGAGAAAGGAGGGGGACTTACAGGATCTCCAGATCGCGCAGGGCTCGGAAGGCTCCATCTTCGATGCAGCTGATGTGGTTGCTGTCCAGTTGCCTGCAGATGAGAGACAGGAGTCAGCGGCAGGTCTGCAGACAAGCGGGTGGGGGAGAGGGGGAGAGGGAGAGGGGAGGAGAGGAGGGGGGAGTGGAGGAGGGGAGGGGGGGGGGCTGCAGGAGGGAGGCACACACACACACAGCTGAGCTCTCACCTCCACTCTCCTCCCCGCAGTCAGGGACAAGGACCAAATGACTAGAAGTGGCCTGTCTGTGGCTACAGCCCATCATACCCCCTCCCCCTATCTCTCTCTCTCTCTCTACCTCTCTCGCTCTTATCTCTCTCTCCTTCTTATCACCATTTTCTATTTATCCTTCTCTAGGAAGGTACGGGGCAAAAAGGTAAAGCAAGAAAGAAAGGGATAGAGAGAGAGAAAAAGAGAAGGGAGCAGTGGAAAGGAAATGTAAAATAGAGAATACAGAGAGAAATAAACAGTAAACGGAGAGATGCAAAAGAAGAAGAGAGGCAGGTAGAAATGGAGCAAAGGGGGGAAAGTAGTAGAGAGAGTGAAAGAGGGAGAGAGAGAGAGCATTAGACAAAAAAGCTATTTAAATGGCTGCAAGCAGGTGAATACAAAGGAAAGGAATAGAAAGGAAAGGAGAGGAAAGGAAAGGAAAGGAAAGGAAAGAAAAGAAAGGAAATGTGAGGAAAGGAAGGGAAAGGAAAGAAAGGAAAGGAAAGGAAAGGAAAGGAAAGGAAAGGAAAGGAAAGGAAAGGAAAGGAAAGGAAAGGAAAGGAAAGGAAAGGAAAGGAAAGGAAAGGAAAGGAAAGGAAAGGAAAGGAAAGGAAAGGAAAGGAGAGGAAAGGAAAGGAAAGGAAAGGAAAGGAAAGGAAAGGAAAGGAAAGGAAAGGAAAGGAAAGGAAAGGAAAGGAAAGGAGAAGAAAGGAAAGGAAAGGAATATCGAAAAGTAGTTAGAGAAACGAGTATGGGAAGTAATGTAAAGAAGGAGAAAGGAGAAATTAGTGGAGAGAAAGAGAGAGAGAGGAAAAGAAAAAGAAAGAGAGAGAGAGACAGTATTAGGTGGAAAGAGACATTTAAAAAGCTGCAAGCAGGTGTATATAGAAGGAAAGGAAAGGAAAGGAAAGGAAAGGAAAGGGAGAAAGAAAGGAAGATAGGTAAGAGAAGATGAAGTGGTGTAAAGACTACACTAAGAGAGAGAAAAATAGGGGAAGGAGAAATATGTGGAGCGAGAGGGTCTGTGAGACAGAGAGGAGAGAGGGAAAGAAAGAGATGTAGAAAGACAGTGAGACAGAAGGAGTGTGCTCTATTTATACTGCTAAGAGGGAACAGGGCAAAAACATATGGGAAGAAAAGAGAGGGAGACTGCTTGGAAGAAAGCAAAGTAGAAGAAAGGAAGAGAAATAAGGTAAGGAGAGAGAGAGGGATGGAGAGAAGGAGAAGTAGCAGAAAGAGAAAGTAAGCAATGGAGAGAAGAAGGAGATGGAGAGGGATAAGAGGACAGTAAGGGACTGAGTAAAAAGACAGAGACGTAGAGAGATAGAGAGAGAAGTAGATAGAGAGAGGTAGAAAGACAGTGAGACAGAAGGAGAGTGAACAGCAGGCTGGCTATAGTGCAGCCCACCCCGTCTGTCAACTCTCTGTAAATATTAATTGCATTTTCTCCCCCCTCCCTCTCTCTCTTTCTCTCCATCCATCCTCCCCCCTCTCCTTCGCTTTCTTTTTTTTAAGTCAGAAAGGGAGTAATTTCATTACATTAGAGCACCCAATCCATTACGAGCTTTTACCGGCTCTGTCACTGAAACAATTTCATTAAAGGAAGGGGGGAGCTGGTTGGTAAATCAGGCTAGGTCACGATGCTGGACTCGCACACTCGTTCCTCTTTCTTTCTCTTTCCTTTTACTTTAATTTGCAGGGCTAAGTGTTCACCCCCCTCTCCCCCCAGATGACCACCCAGCCCCTCGTCTCCAGCCAAAAAAGAAAGGACATATAGACAGAGACAAAAAAACGAGACTTCTGAATGCTTTCCCTGAGTCATTTGTTCAGCTCAAAGGCAACAGTGACATCTGACCTGCTACAGACTCTGCCTTTGCCTCTTTAGAGATAGGGGGTAATAAAACAGAACTGTGCCCCCCTCCCCGTTACCACTCCTTCTTGCTTTCATTCGCTTCTCTTTTACCCTGAAAAGATGCCCATCTGTCTCCATAAGAGAAGAGAGGACGGCGCAAGTTTCTCAGAGTCGATTCAAATGGTACCACTTACAACGAGAGCGTTATCTATCACAGTGGAAATGGAATAAGTAGGAGCTGAATTAAAACGGCCGTCTGCTGTAATGTCTGCTATAATTCTATTCAGGGCAGACTGATACTTCTACGTAATCGCCCTGCTTTAATAAAACGAGTGTCTGAAATGGCACGTCAGGTAATACTAAGCTTAAAGCAGCGGCCTTTATCTGAGTCTGTGAAGACCCCCAAACCAGTCTTAAAGGCCTTGGGTGAAGACTGCTGGCTTAAAGTGAATTGCATCTGTTGTAGCTCTGCCCCTCTTAAAAACAGAGGTACCAAAGTGGGTCCTCAAGTGATGCCGCAGAAGAACCACTTTTGGTTTCCTAAAGAGGCTTTCAATGGACGATTCGTTAAAGAACCCCCTTTAGAAATGGAATGTGCAAGTGTCAAGAACCTTTTTGTGGTTTAAAGAGCCTCTATATTGGGTAAAGGTTTTTTCTAGTGCTGTGCAAATGACTGAGACCACCATTCATTTAGACGGGGAAAATATGCCACTTGCCTAGGGAAGGGTAGGTCAAAGGAAAGTGAAAAAATATAAACAAAACAGGAGTTTTCTAAAATGGGAGCTTAAGTAATTCTAAAAAGCTATAGAGTGCAGTAGTTATATTCTGGCATCTCCACTTCATGATAGAATGTTCCTGTTTCACCTTAAATGGTGCAGCAGCTACATCCTGGCATCTCAGCTTCTCGTTTGAATTTTCCTGTTCCACCTTAAATGGTGCAGCAGTTACATCCTGGCATCTCAGCTTCTCGTTTGAATTCCCCTGTTCCACCTTAAATGGTGCAGCAGTTACATCCTGGCATCTCAGCTTCTTGTTTGAATTTTCCTGTTCCACCTTAAATGGTGCAGCAGTTACATCCTGGCATCTCCACTTCTTGATAGAATTTTCCTTTTCCACCTTAAATGGTGCAACAACTACATTGAGCTGTCTCAGCTTCTCCTTTGAATTCTCCTGTTCCACCTTAAATGGTGCAGCAGTTACATCCTGGCATCTCCACTTCTTGATAGAATTTTCCTTTTCCACCTTAAATGGTGCAACAACTACATTGAGCTGTCTCAGCTTCTCCTTTGAATTCTCCTGTTCCACCTTAAATGGTGCAGCAGTTACATCCTGGCATCTCAGCTTCTTGTTTGAATTTTCCTGTTCCACCTTAAATGGTGCAGCTCTTACATTGTGCTGTCTCAGATTCTCGTTTGAATTCTCCTATTCCACCTTAAAGGTGTGACGGCTGCATGCTGTTTCCTCAGTCTACCTGTGCAGGTTCTTGTAGGAGCCTTTAATGGTCCCACAGTTACATCCAGGTAACCCCAATTATGCCTCATCAACTCTCCCTGCTTTAAATGTCTCACTGATGTTAACATGATTCTTTGCCCTTGCCTGATCTAAATCTGTCGTTCTCAGTCTTTGTTCTTCAGATCCTCTCCTCTTTGTCTGTTTCTCGGCCATCTCTCTTTCTTAATTATGCATGTTCAGCACATAGCCCCTTCACTTCGCCCTAGTCTTGTGCAGAGGCACGGACGCCCCCCTGTTACTGATTGCCTGGAACAGTGTTATGTAGCTCTACTCAAGCCAGTTTGTTTATTTCCCATTTACAGAGCCAGGGCTGCACTCACAGAATGGACAGCTAGCAGACTATCAGGAGGTGTTCACTGAATTCATCTGAATGACGGTTTGGCTAAAAAATGAAATACATGAAGGATGGTCTCTAACTTTTGCCCAGTGCTTTATGCCCAAGTAAAGAACCAGGAGGCTTTATGTTTAAGAGCGCTCTGATAATCTGACGTACCGCTCTAATACTCCAGTGTCATCGTTATCTGGAATAACAAACCGCTCACAAGAGTAATACAAGGCCATTTCCATATTTAACAAAGATAATAATCATTGCTCACTGGTGCGTGGCTGATGGCCCGGTGTGTGTACATATGTGTATGGATGTACAGTGTCTGTGCGTGAGGTGGGACATGGTGGGGAATGGAAGTCCCAAATTTAATTTCCCTCACTCTAATTACATTGGCCTTTAATCATCGCAGGCATGAGCCGTATTGGCAGTTTGATGCTCCTGCATTGCCAGTGGTCCATCTGGAGGGGGGTAGAGAGAGGGGGTGAGAGAGGAAGCCGTCCCGGGCCCCCGCTCCCAGCACCCCACCATCAATCTGTCAGAGGTTCCTGATGCTAACCAGCAGTCCGGCACCTCCTAACTCATTCGGGGACCGCCACCATCAACGTCCATCAGCAGAGGCAGCAAAACGGAGATGAGACCTCAGCCCTCGTGCAGCATGGCTGATTCTGAAGGCTAGCCAGGCAGGGCTGAAGTCATGCTAACAAATACAGGAGCTGGGTAATATCTGGCATTCTGTTTAGACTTTCGATGGAGGAATGTCCCGATCCAACACGAAAGAATCTCCAATATTTGATGGATATTTAATGTTGCCACTGTCATAGTGTCAAGTGATGTAAATGAATGTTATGCATATATAGGGGTAGGGTTAAGGACAGTAGCAAGTGTTGGAGGAGTTAAGTCTGAGAAAGAAAACCCTCCAACAGCCTATTTAAAATTCATGGGTAAGATATGTAGACAGTGTCCCGTCATCAGCTAGTTAGACAGGTGTAAAATTAAAGTGTGACACTTGTATACTTGAATTCAAATGAAAGAGGAGGCCTAGCATATTCAGAACAATGTTTTCATAACTGTAATCCAGTTAAAAAGATTCAGTCTATGCACAAACTTGAAATTAAACACTTAGCATATCTTTAGCCTAGCATATCTTTACTAAAGTGGACTGATTTAACCTATAATTGAAAAGTTTGTCAAAGTCAAATTCATGCATTTGTCCATTTGTCCTGGATGTAGTCGATCACCCAGGACAAGCTTGGGATCAAGACTTTGTCCAAAACATCTCACAATTCCATCAAGTTTTACCACATAATTCAGAACCTTGAGACGTACTCAGATTTATCCAGAGTGGTGCGATGTGGAATGCTCCATTCTAGAGAAAACTGCCATAGGAGAACTGTTCACAGTGATGATGATAGGAACCAGACGTCTGAGGAGTTCAATGTTTCTTAAAAGCACCCTTATAAAAAATTCCTACATGAAATGGTTATGAATACACCGCCTGCTGTCAGACAGTGTGTTTTGTGATGAGGTTTTGGTTTAAAATGTATTTTAATGCAGTGCATTTTAAGCCAATTTGGGCATGTGCAGGTTTACTGGTGCCTTTGGATAGTAAATCCATTTACGTTGTAGACACTGTGACTCCTGGTTCCCATCACCACCACTGTAAAAAAAAAGTCTGGGATGACTACTATTAGCATTTGCTAGCAAACTTAGCCTTGTAGCTCCTGCAGAATGACAGAAAATATTGGACAGCAAAGTTTTCTTGGCTGATCAAGTGCATCTGGTATAAATGTAAATTTGATTTTTCATTAACTATTATCTATGAAGCTTGTATTTATAAATATGCTTATAACTCTGCTTAGGGAGTACACATACACTCTAATAATGCCTCATAAGTCTGTAATAATATACGGTAATTAATTATTTATCTTAACATTTTGTAACTCAAATGTGACTACCTATTATAATGCATTTAAATAAATAATGACCTGTACAGAATTCTAAAGCACACATTACTTATTAACAATCATAAAATATTATAAACATTTCAACTGCCATCACTGTGGGCTTAAGGTAAAGTGGTCTGTATTTCAGATGTTTGAATGCTATGTTCTTGTGCTGTTCTTGTGCTGTTAATGTGTATCAGTGTGAAGCCTACAGTATATCTGTTGGTATAAGACATAAGCACGAATCACTTTGAAGCACTCAGTGACGGTATTTTCTATGTTTATGATGTATTATAAGTGCTTCATATGTTTTAGAGCTTATCCCCCAATTAAAGGCCCATTAGAGCGAATGCTCACGTTATAACATCTTTATAAAGCATTATTAAAGTCACAAAGATTTATAATGGCTTATGAATCCATGCCTTATAGAAAGTCTGACAGATTTGACTTTTACTTTATTGTATTGGATGTGTAGCTGTATAATGTCCAAAATAAACATACAGATTTCAATTCATATTTATATATTCTAAATGACTTGGAACCAGGACTTGATTGGGACATCATCAGTATCATTAACAGGCTCTGTTCTGCTGGCTTTATCATGCTACCGTAGGAAAGGAGCAAAATCGTTTGACTCCCTGTGGCCAGTGTGTGCAGTGTGCAGCAGATCCGTAGTGGCAGTGTGTGTAAAACGCTGGGCTGAGCCATCCGCAGTCACACGTCCGGCAGGTGTGGCTGCTCGTAAAGCAAGCTGTGACTGCCCCTCGCCCTCTTGCTCGTAACTCAACCTTACACCCTCCTCTCCCACTTCACACACATACACACGGCACTAGCGGGGCATTCTGGGTAAGGCACCGAGGACCCTTTTTGTTCTTTATTGTTTTCTAACACCCAGATAAACGCCTACTATAATGGCACAAAGAGGCACATGTGGGCGCTGGTGCGTGCATATGTACATGGAGCTTTAATAAGGTTGACACTGCCGTTGCTTGAGTTATACCAGTGCATTCTTTTCTCAACCAGGGCTCTCTCAATCACACCTCTGCTGCAGGTGATAGAGCATCCTTGGCCCATGGCGAGCAGGCAATTCTTGTGGCTCTACGCTCCATTCGCACTCTATGAATAACAATGTCAATGGGATGGATGCGGCGGGGCTTCGCTCACTATTAATCGGCAACTCATAGGAAACATAATGCGGCGCTCTCCATATAGCGAGGACACAACGTACAATAGTGAGATACACAGCTTTCTGCGCCTTATTGCTTCAAGAGCAGCACTGCATATGAGAAGATGCCTGGTATAGAAACTCCTGAAAGCAGCTCGCTCCCGGTTTGAAAGCTTGACATAAACCAGTGTAGTGCCTCGGCACAGAACGGCTGGCTGTGTGTCTGTAAATACAGACAGAGATACTGTCTGAGGCTAAACCTAGCATGTGCCATGCAGGCTCCTTAGCCCCAAAGGGCATCTTGACGGCCACGTTAGCCAGATGGTCACTCGGTGAGAGGACCTAGGATGCTGACTCAAGCAAAAGCGGGCTGAGGAGATGCAGAGAAGGTTATGCGAGAGGGAGAGAGAAGGCGAGAGAGTGAGAGAAAAAATCAACTCTCCTTCCACAGTCGCTGTCAGCCACTATAGGCTAGTACACCAGGAGGACATTAAGACACAGAAAGCATTTGAGAAAATCAATGCTCCTCTGGACCAGCGCCTGCCCGCTTTTTCTTCTCTGCTTGGCGGTTAAAAAAACCAAAGACTGGGCTATTTCAGCAATTAAATCAGAAGTCACCTTGCTGTGTGCTGAGGAGGGGTTAGTAGACGGGAGTAGTAAGTGGGATACAACTGTCTCCCTCCCCTAACTCCTCTTTAATTCCCCTCTCCTCTCTGTCCTGAGCTGCTACCGGAAAAACGTTCTCGCCTACATTTGCTTAGCCTGGCAAAAAATCTAATTCACACAATCTTCCCCCTACCATAACTGTAGTCCATCAGCCAAGACATGCTCTGTGTCCAAGGTCTACTTCTGTAGTTTTCCCTTGGAGATACAAGGCTAATTTAGCTAACAAGTAATACTGAATTCTCTCTGTTATTTTATAGATAAGAGTGTATCACATGGTGTGAGTCTGTTTAAGATTATTCTCAGTGAAAACATATGATTTCATAAGGTCTCAACTTGGTTTAAGGACGGTTTGCATGATGGCTACATTAGCCAATATTAGCTACGAGGGATGTATATTTGGCTGATTGTTGCTCCATGCAAAATGTCTGCAAAATACTGCTCTGTAATTCTATAATCCGAATGACATGAAGCAGATGTACTGAGAGCTAGTGCTACAAATGTACTAAAATGTGGCGGCATAACTGGCTGTGCTAACTAGTGCTATGTCTTGTGATATAATGTTATATAATATAATATAATATAATATAATATAATGTAATGTAATGTAATGTAATGTAATGTAATGTAATATAATATAATATAATATAATATAATATAATATCCTCTTTTTTGATTACATGTACAAATTTGACACATTTTTTAAACAGCCAATTGACGATCAAACAATGTTATTAATAACTATACTACTGTGTATTATAACTACATAATATTTTTGCTGTACTAGTATGTCTCTTGTATTCATTTTGCCCACATCAATGTGGAAACTACACCTTTAATAGCCATTCACACCCTCTGGACATTCAAGAATGTCCGTGCACATGAGGTCAAGCGAAATAGAATCTCTTCCAACCACCATATATTCCCTAAGAACCAATTTGTAAGTGACAAAAGTCACAAAATGAAGTAGAGAAATAGATACGTTTATGTGTTTGGGTGTGTGTGTGGGCTACAGTCTTTAGTCGCCTGCTGAAACGAGTGAGGGTGTGTGTATGAGTGTGAGTGTGAGTGTGTGTGTGTGTGTGTATGTGTGTGTGCGTGCAGAGACCCATTGACTCATTCAGATGAGTAAGGATGTGCCTGCAGGCAAGGAATCATTTGACGGAGGTCAGTGAGGTCAGAGCTGGGAGTGACACTTTGTTAACTGAATCTGACCGGAGGCGAGGGCGTGGGCTCCCACACACACACACACACACACGCACATACACACAACGCACACACACACGCACACACACACACGCGCGCACACATTCACATTCACAAATGCAATTACCTTGCACAAGCTCACCATCAGCTAATGAAAACGATCGTCTTACCCATGAATCTCAGACAGCGGGGAATCACTTTGTCCATCCCCATAATATGAAACCAGTCAGTTTTCCTCAACTCAAATTGTCAATACCAGCACAGAGCTGGGGCTGTTTGGGCTGTCAGACACCCCAGACAGGCTATATCTCTCTTTAGATCTAAGCGCACAGATCTGTTCCTAGAATAACAAATAAAAAGGATGTCTTGTTTGTTTGCCACAAATCTCAGTCCAAGTCTTTAAATGTTGAGTATGTGAGAGTTATATTCTAGTATGCAATACAGCTGCACCGTGTAAACCTTACACACATCACAGTCAGTAAAAAAATCAGTGTAATTATATACGGTAGGCTCACACATTAGCTATAATAACAACACATTGGTAGTATGTGTATAGTACAGACACAGGGCAATACCCCAGCAACCAATCATTATACACCTCTAAACCCACTATTTTGCACATGCTTCTATAGAGGCACTCTGTGAATCTACGTGAAGCTGGATCGTGTGTGTTGCTGTACTAAAATTAGAATATGAGGGTTTGTATGACCATTGTGTATTAGTTGCTCTTAATTGAGATGCACTCTATGCTGAGGGAAAATACATGAGCATTCAGATTTTTCATAAGTTGGATTTTGATGACTTGGCGAATGTGGCAGTGCTTTCGATATTGAGTGTGATTTACGACCGCCAATCTCCTGATTCAAACCTTTAGAAATGACCACTTGATGGAGTCTTAAAGGCATAAGGTTCTTATCTCATTATTAAAGCACTGCTTCCTCTTTGGAAGGGTATAAGGGAAAACTGCTCTTTGCATGGCTAGTGTTCCAACGGAAGGTGGCCAGCTTAACCTCTACCACTGGAGATCACTCCACCCACCCAAGCCACTGTCTGTTCTCACAGCTGCCAAGTGGGAGGAGGTTCCGAAGTATAAAGTCCAGAACCAGCCGCCTCCGAGATAGTTTCTTCCCCCAAGTCATCAGGCTACTGAACAGCCAGTAGTGCTGATGCACCGGTATATGGACCTGGTTCAGTACACCTCACCAAAACCATCTAAACGATGATCCCCATGGACAATCATCACTCTGCACTTTACATTAGCATATTTACGCCTGCCCATGTAGACTAACCTACTGTTATCTTCCATCCACACTATATCTGTAGTGTATGTATATACATATATAATATAATATTCTATGCCCTGTATCTACCCTGCATCTCTCATCTACCACAGCCTTACCATAGTGCTATATGGTAATGTGTACATCTGGATATATCATAGTTTTTATTCATAACTTTTATTCATAACTGTAAATTAGTGTAACAGAGATTCTAGTGCTTAGTACTGTATATATTTATTGTCTATTTATATGTTTGTACTGAAGTACTGTAAGGGACTACGCACCTAAGTTTTTCACTCACCTTCACACCTGTGAAAATGTGATGTGACAATAAAGTGATTTGATTTGATTTTGATTTGAAGTGATCACATCCTCTGTTTAGAATCCTGCTGCTAGATTCTGAAAACATGCCTATTGGAAGTCATGTGTACTGTCACCTCTGTTACAGCGGGGAAAGTAAAACCCTGCTCAATGGGGTAAAATGGCCTTAACTAAGAATTGGAACTGAAGTTAATATAGCTGATACCGATCGGCTAGCATACGCATTAATTGGTTCCGTTCTGATACAGATCAGAGTGGTATATGCCTAGTAGTGGAAAATAAGCATCCTGATATGCAGGACTGAGGCTGGAGAATCAGGAAGAAGTCTGCTTCATGACACCAAATACAGGCTTCCAGCACACCGCAGGACTGAACTGACCCCTGAACTGCCTCTCAAACACGACCTCCATCAGATAAAGCAGGAAATCTTCCAGAACCGCACCGCACACCCAAGCCTGGGAATGCGCACAGCAGCCGAGGCCGCATACCACGGCTGATCTTTAACTACAAACAGAGCAAGTGGCCCATTAATTGTAACCTTAACAATCGCACTCTCCCATTCATTAGGACGAATTATCGATAAGCTGGGCTTGGGCTGCAGCCCTGACCTGGAGACGCGCACTGGAGCTGGGGAATGCACCGTTTATTGTTCTAGGCAAGAGACGGAGGATGTTGGCTTCCAAAGGCTCCACTCCTTCCACGTAGGAGAAAGGCTGAGCGTTTGAACATGGATATTTCTTGTCTAGGTCAAAGAACATGGTTTGGCTGGAGATCCAGATCGGGCCCATCTGTGCGTGCTTTGTGTCCATTTTTGGTCAATTTGTTAGTTAGCTAAAGGGCTGCAGCGATTGGTCGATAAAGTTGTCAATGTCTATTATGAAAAAAGGCGGATGTGGACATTTGACGTGTCATTTACTTGGAAAACAGAACTCGATATGGATCGATAACGTTTATGCAGTTATGCAGTGATTTCGATGGATTTACACCATGGGAAGTTTTGGGGGCAATATGGCTTCTATTCCTTAGCTGTACCGTACAAGTAGATGGAACTAGGAATGGCATAATAGTTAAATTATATTAGTTGATTGGAAAACAGATAACTGGTTAATGGAAAAGGAGTGATAAGTGAGCCGATTAATCTGAAATTCAGCCTGACAATGAAATGCTTTTGGCTATGACCAGAACTATAGCGTGAGAGTTGTACAGTAACAGTCAAATGCTTAGATATGCCTGACTTATTTAAAAAAAAAAAAAAAAAAAAGATTTTAATTCGCCCTATCCACGGCGCCCGGGAAGCAGTTAGGGGTTAGGTGCCTTGCTCAAGGGCACCTCAGTCGTTACTGTAGGCTCAGGGAATCGAACGAGCAACCCTCCGGTCACAAGGCTGGTTCCCTAACCTCCAGCCCACGACTGCCCCCGATGTTATGTTGGTTATCTTAAAGACAGTCAGTTCCAACTGACGAGATCGCCAAAGAAAATACATATCCTGATATACCATATTTACTCCTGAAGTATCACAATATAACATATTTGCCACATCGCCTTCTCTAATTCAAATTACACAGACCTTCAATTGTGCTGAGTGCTGCTTCATAGACAACAATGATAAGACATGCTATTGAGAGGGTCTATATAGGCATTCTCTGAACTAGGGTACCAGCTGTACCACATGCTGTGAAGGAAATGGTAAGAACAGGTCCAGGGTGTGCTACTAAGAACATAAATTTGTCAAAGTCCATTAGTGTAATTGCGAGTGCCTGGGGAACATTATTCATTGCAATATCCTGAGGACATCTATCTTATTGAGGTATACTGATTAATTGATTTCTCATGATTGCTAAGCTTATCAAGTATTAAGACAAACGATTCGAAGGACACCACGGCTACAGACTGCAGCGCTTGGGGAAAACGTGTTCTCTTTCTGCGGGGAATAGAGTGTAATACTTCAGAGCCTGTGCTAAATAGAGTGGACAAGTTTTTCATTTACTCAGGCATAATGGAGCAAGACTTTAAATCTTTTCTAGGGTGACAGCTGTTTAGACGAAGGCACAGACAGCACTGTACTTACAGGTTCTTGACGTTTGTGATTCCACGGAAAGCCTTACGAGGAATGGCCTGAATCTGGTTCTCACTGAGGTCCCTGGGGAAAAGAGAGAAAGAGAGAGAGAGAGATGAAATGTTGGGAGAATGTTTGAAGCCACTTCACATTTCAGAAGAAGCATCTGAGGCCAGATGGGTATTGAGACGCTCCAGCCTTTCTTGAATGATACGACTCCGCTTTGAAGTCCAAAACCAAATTGTTCAACAGACCATAAATGTCACGTCTTCCTTTTTTCCTTGGGCCTTCCATCACAGTGAATGTGTGCGTGTGCGCGCCTCTAATGTAAAACATTTCTAAGGCATTTCCTAAGGAGCGCACTCCTTCAGCCTTTCCCTATTCCCACAAAAAATGGAGAAATCATATTCAGCTTGTGTAACATGAGAATGCAAACCTGTCCATCTCTATACACAGACATCAGCATATTAATTGGCAGCAGTGTTTGTTCATTTATTTATTTATTTGCTCATTTATTTTTTAAGCTCGGTTATGAGCCAAATGAATTTTGACATGTCACAATGGTTTTGCTTAACTTTATTAAGCTTGTTTGTTTGTAGGCTCATGCCGGCAAATATAATTTGAAAACCAGAATGCAATTACTGGCCAGAGAGGAAACAAATGAGATATGGAATATCTGGCCAGCTAATCGGAGTGTCTGCCTCGCAGTCATGCCTGCAACACACAACACGGAGAGCCCTGAGCCTGGGTCAAAAACGCCTGCCCTTGCTACAACCAATTTCACTGATAAACAATCAGGCACGGCTCCAAACACTCGGAGGCCTTCTGCCAGGCTCCCTGCGTTCTCCCTAATCATGCATCACCTACCGGACTGCCAGCAATTTCCTCTTAGGAGCATTATACAAACAGCATTTATCAGCTTCTACCTCCTCCCTGCTTCCCACTAAAACTGGATACGGTTGTGTTTTTAGAAATCAATCAATCAACGTTCTATTAGAAAATAAAAAAAAACCTTATCTGAATACCTCTGTCATGGTTTGGGGTTCCGGCTGCTTGGGATTGGTTCTGACATGTTGAATAGGCTTGTGTTTTCTTGGATTGCCCGTCTTTGTTTGCTAGCGCTTGGGTCGTCTTGATGTGAACAGCATGGTCTTTTGTGTATGCTTCCCTCAAAAAATGCTATGAGCTCCATGCACCGTGGAGGCAAAGTGCATTAGCCATAATGGCTACAGAGGAAGAAAATAAGTCAGAGCAAACGTGCCTCGTTGCGGCCTCCAGCCTGCTCGCCTGCTGACTTTCACGGCACGAATGCAAAACAGACACAAAGACGAGCGCGCGAAAGAAGAAAGCATCCGCCATTTTTTACACACCAGTATGCTGAAAGGATACTAGCCAGTCCTAGCACAGGGCGTGATGTTGCTAACTAGTCCTTAGGCAGGAGATGTGATGCTCATGACCAATTATCAGAAGGGAGATGTGATGGTAATAGGCAGTCCTTAAGAAGAAGGAGATGTGTTGCTGGTGTCTATGTCCAGGGATGCTACTGGCCAATTCTTGCAAGGAAGATGTGATGCTTCTAGCCAGTTTTAGCCGAGAACGCTACTAACCAGGTTCATGCTACTAGCTATATCTAGCTATGCTACTTCCCAATCCAAGTGTTAGTTGGTTGGTGTAGCTCAGCGGATAACATTGCTACCCACCACACGTGGGAGACTGGGGTTTGAATCCTGGGCTGGGTGACTATGCTGTGCTACACCAATAAGAGTCCTTGGGCAAGACTCCTAACACTACACTGGCCTACCTGTAATAAGATTACCCTTGTAAGTCGCTCTGGATAAGAGCGTCAGCTAAATACCGTAAGTGTAGAAGATGTGATTCTGCTAGTCTATCTTGGCATGTGATGCTGCTTTGTATTCCTAGCACAGGAAATGTGATGCTAGCCCAAATGGCAGGATGCTAGCCAATTGTAGTCTAGGACACAGGATGCTACAAGCCCCTCCTCCTAGCACAGCTGGTACCCCAATATCCAATCCAAGCTCTGAGAGCACAGCACTGCACTTCCACGGCTAATAAATGTTTTATTGTTTTGTTTACTCAATAGAATTTTTCCCTCACATCATTCTGACAAAAAGGCAAATTGTCCCAGTCAAATAAGAGCAGTTATGAGGAACTATCGCGCTCTCTGCAGCGGTGAACAACTCGCAGCTCCTTTTCCAGAGCGGCAGTGAGATGAACTCGTAGGCGAGCAGGGAGCACGGCACAGCAATAAGCGGCATTAGGTGACGCTTAATGAGTAATGACTGGAAACCCAAAGCTGTGGCTGTAAAAAGATAATGAAGGTTTATGTGAGAGAATCTTTATGCCAGGAAGAACAGGGACACGGGCAGCACTCATCTTCTTTGGTCAAACTTCTAAATAAAGTGCAAACAGCCAATGCCAACATTTTCCTTGTGGCTCTATTCAGTATTCATACTCCATGAACTATTCATGGAGCGCGTAGGCCTATACAAGATCATCCAGTGCTTCGGCCTGCAGAGGTCAGCTTGGAACTAAACGAGGACGTTGCTGAATCTCTCGCACACAGATAGCATGTGTGTGCGGGGGGGGAGAGCGCATCCGTCTCCCTCCTCTGACAATCTGCTTGCAAATTTCATTAATTTTATTTTCCTTTCGCCCTCCTCCTCCTGACTCACAGGACGGCTGCCATAAATCTCCTATTGATTCCATTAAAGCCTCCCATGTCCAGACAACCTGGCAGCGGCAAAACATATTACTGATAAAAGCTGAACAACACACAAGGATAACGGAGCGGGAGTGCAAGGAGAATCCGTCCTCGAGCACACAGCACATAGGCAAGCCATGTATAAGAAGAGCTCAGGAAATATTCCGGATGTGTTTTGGTCAATTCTTTTTCTTATCACACTTCACAAATGTCATCCTTTATCCGCTTCCTTGAAAAATGGACTAAAGGTTTTTAGAGTCGGATCATTCACCCCTGCGTTTTCTTCCTGATGTTTTCTCTCCCCCCGGCAGGAAATGAAGAGAAAGGCGCAAAGGCAAAGTGCGGTTGTCAAAGACAAGCAAGGATAAAGAGCGTATTACTGTAACACGGACAGACAGAACACTGTAAGCTGCTACTAGAATTTTCCCACAGATCACATCACTGTCTCTGTCTTCCATTCCGATGCAAGCCTTCTAATGTTGCAAAGTCAAAACAAGCATCGGTCTTTCTCCAGCTTATCAAGAGCACAGAGCAGTAGAGGCACTAGTCTGGGCTGCTGATTTGTCTCCTGCCTTGTCCGTGCCTCTCCTGCTATCTATCAAGCGCTGCCCTGCATGCTGGTCTTGGCAGGCCTGTTATCTGCATGCCAAATTGAATCTAGGGTGGGAGATCCTGTCAGACACACTGATACCTGTCACTGGTCTCTGTTCACATTGGAAAACCTTCTGTGCACCTACACACACCTTATAACCCTTTTCCACCCAAAGCTAAGACCGCATGCCCATAACCGTGCCTATGCGCCTGCCTTAGGTAGTCCAGGGGGGCTGTGTTAGACATTTCTTCATGCGCTCAACAACTCAAAATCAAACCTAATCTACTTCAATCTTAATTCAGCTCATATCCCTGGCCATACTGTGTATGATTTAATATACATATTAAATTTAATGGACAAACTATGGTAACACTTTACATTAAGTATTGACTACCTAACATGAAGTAAGGCATTAACGATGGCTACAATGCTTAACCAATCAAAAGTTAAAACTACATGTTTACATGTTAAGTAAAGATGTACCAGTTGTTACATGCTTACTTAACATTATTTAACCATTACTATTTTATTACATCATGTTACCTAATGCATTACGTCATGTTAGTTTGTTAATACTTAATGTAAGGTGTTACTCAAAATTCTTGTTTCACCATAATTCCCATGTAGTCTTTTAGTACAGTGACTTTGGCATGCTTGAAAATGTCTTCTGATTTTTCAGAGCATCTTTGTGTAGCAGCAGGTAGTAAATCATTTTTTTTTAATCACCATGTTTCAAAACCTTGTTCTGGCTCAAGGGCTAGGTCTTTATACAAATGACTTACTCACAATGATCAGATTCATCTCCTCAGGGAAGGAGTCCAAATCTTAACCTATAGTCTTCTGCCTGTTGCCTGCAGTTACACATTTCCACCAGAGAGGTCACCAACTTCCCAAAACCTACAAGGTGTAGCTTTAAATGCTAATTACAGTACTTGTTACTTTTGATACACAATATTTAAAGACATGCAGGATTTGGGGGGGATATGCGATAACGGCACACAGTAGTGTGTAAAGGAACATCGTCGGGTTGTGCTTCAGGCCCCCACTCGCGGATGAATCTTTTTTAAACAAGGCCAATCCTTTATATTGGCTGCTCTTACTGGCCATCGTCAGGGTGCGCAAGTGATCTTTGACTATTTAAATATGAATTAAATAGCTTGTTACTTTTTCATTAATGATAATGACTGAAAATGCTCATTCTGATTAATTCTGAAGCGATGCATTGGCAGCCTGTTGATGGTGTTTCCTGCCCTCTGGCCATAGACGGCTGGGACAGGCTCCAATACCCACCGTGACCCAGAAGGATAAAGCAGTTCAGTGAGTAAGTAAGTGAGTGAGTGAGTGTTACTATTCAGTCCCTGCTTTCCAGGCTCTCCATAACTGTAACTCACTCTAACCTACTTGTCCATACTCTATAAGCCTCAGCCTGCCCCACCTTCATATGCATCCACATGTCCCATCCGGACTTATGACCTCACTACAAGCTCCTACTCCTTATTCAAATGCTTACTGCACCCTAACCACATCAACATCTATACATCACACATCACAGCTAAACCATACTGTCCACCCTGCCCTCGAGCACACACAGGTGAGGGGTTACTGAAGACCCACGGCCTTTCCTATCAGGAATATTGCATTACATTATTCATTTAAAGCAGGTTTCATAACTGGGGCCAATCACACCGCCTTCATATTACATCTAAGGAGCGTTCACAGCTTCAGGGAAGGGCAGCTCACTCCGTCAGAGCGTAAAGTGAGAGTTTTCCATGGCTGTGCATCAGAGGCCATATGCATGCTGCTGTCCAGCGTAGCGGGGTACAGAGGGAAGAGCCCACGGCTTACAGGCAGGCCTAGAGAATTACAAAAGCGCCACAAGCCCAGGATTTCAGAGACATATTTGTTTTTCATCAGTGTGTCAGGGGGAATCAGGCGCTAGAGATGGCTCGGAGGACTGACAGGGTTAAGACAGCGAGTGGAGTCAGGTTCTCTCTCATACACGAAGACTGGTTTTAATACAATGTCAGGACATGGGGCCAGATATATGTCTCATACATACGTATCTAAGACAGTACCAGAGACCCTTCACTTATTAGACATCTTAGACGTTGGTCACATTTTGTTCCTTACACACATTTGGTCATGTTAAGGTCTGGGCACCAACAGCTTCTTCCTTTTACTTACTATTTTATCTTCTTATTGACAGCTAGGCATCCTTTCAGACCTGTAGCACTGTCTTCTCATAGAGAAAGGATGGACAGAAACACTGTCTCTCAAAAGATGATACATTTATGCACTTCTTCACTTCTTGTCATTTGACGCTCAGCATATTTCCTGAAGAATGACCTACTTAATGTCTGTTTTAACAGGAATTTTAAAAATACGGTTTGGTGTGGTGCTGCAAATACAGTACCAGTCAAAAGTTTATACACGGCTACTCATGGAATGTTTCCTCATTTTTAGTCTAATGCTTTACTTTAGTGAAGATTCAAATTATAAAATAGCAGTCGTGGATCTAAGCAGTCCACCTTAAAAACCTCCAGAATGGAACTATATAGGAGGGTAAAACAGCTTTCTTAACCTGCAGTGGAGGCTGATTTAAAAAGGTTGTCTTCTAAGCAGGTCTGGACTAGTTGTGTTGGTCTGTCCATCACGAATATTTACAATACTAAATGGTAGCTTTAATGTTCTGCAGAAAGAACAAATATGAGTGTTTTTGCAAACTGAATATATTGGCGCTGTCCAAAGAAAAACAGGTATCTCCAAAATTGCAACTTTACAGGAGAGGCCAAAAACCTCATTTAATTTGAATGGAAGTCAATGGAACCAGACGTCTTTCCAAGCAGTTTTGGGCCATTTCTGTTGGTCCATTCTTCATGAAAGTTCCATACAGTGTAAACAACAGCTCATGTGATCAAATGAGGTATAAAAGTAGAAATCACCAAAAATGGAGATACATGGTTTTCTTTGGACAGCGACGATATATTAGAGGTGGTGATATGGCACAAATATAATACTGTGATACATAAAGAGTATATGTGGTGTATCAGGATGTGTATTGTTTCAGACATCTCATCTGTTAGAACTGTTAGGTGTAAGCCTGTAGAGTCTTTAAGATGACCTACAACATCCATTTAGTTGGGTGTGTCTAAACTTTGGACTGCTAGTCTATGTATCATGTACCATACATGTATATAACTATGTGTATGCAGTAAGTCCCGAATACGCCCCAAAACAAGCACAAGCTTACACACACTCAGACATGGGGCGCATGGGTTATGAGATGCACATTTCTGATTTCTTTCATTAAAGACACAGCCAGAACCAGAGGGGGAAAGAGGACCCCCCGAGGGCTCCATAAGCGCTTTGTTTTATGAAACCGAAGACGCCTTCAATGGACGACTTCTCCCCGCTGCAATCTCTGCGCATCCCTGTTCCAGCTGCTGCATCTGACTGCGCTCTCTTTCTCCTCTCCTTCTTCTTCTCCCTCTCCCTCTGTCAATTCCCATCCTCCTCTGCCTGATATTGTCAGGACACTCCTACGCAGGGGCTGCAATTCATTTAACACTTATTCGATAAAGATATATAGAAAGGTGCATAATAAATACTGACCCCTCCGCCGGCTCGTATTTCAGCCCTTTATGGCCCTGCTTATGGCTCTGATGGGCGGAGGACGGTGGCGTAGGATTCTCCCGCAGTTAGTGGTGGTCTCCATCTTGGTTTATGACCACTTTTAAAAATGGAGGCAAATTAAAACACTATGGATCCCCGGCCTTGAAAGACTCTGAAGTGTAATTGGCTTTCTGGATGACCGTAGCTCTTAATTAAAGCAGCGAATAGAGGCACATTTTCATCTGCCTGCATGCGGAATAGAGAGGAAACAGAGGCCATGCGCTGCTATCTCTTTGAGGAATGGAGACTGATTCACTCTTTTCCCCATCTCTACGTAAAACAGAATCAGGTCCACAGCGGACCCTTCCCTTCCATTAGTTCGAGTTATGATTGCGGTTTCTCTGCTGAAATATATCTCCAAAACAGAAGCGGAGACAAATATTATAATCTCACAGGTGGCAGGGAACCAGCGAAGAACCGCATGCTGGCTTTGGATATGAAGCTCCGTTCTTCATGAAGAGCAGCACGGCATCCTCGTGTTACAGCTCTTTAGCCGGAGGTTACTGCCCTCAGTCAGGCTTGATGGGAAAGACAGCACGGCGGTGTAGGTTAATACTTGTCGGCTTGTTAAACTCAAATGGTACAACTTGCGCTACGTTTGGAGCTGTTAAAGGCAGCAGGCAGATGAGGGCTTAAATGAAGGCGCTGGGGAGATGTAAGCTGAGCTACACTAGCTTTGCTCAACCTTGCAGAGAAAGCAGCGGCAGTGAAAACTACTGAGATCTGAGCGCCGCATATACTGTAAGAGAGAATACGGAGGAGAATCAGACGGAGAGAACGAAATACTGACATAGAGGACAGAGAGAGAATAAAAAAAGACAAAGTGAGAGAAACAGAGAAGGAGAGAAAAGGATAGAAAGTGAAAGAGACAAAGAGAAAATAAGAGAAAAAGAAAAAAGTGAGAGAATGAGTGTAAGAGAGAAAGAGGAGAGCGAGTGAATGAGAAAAGATAAGGAGTGTTAGAGAGAAAGAGGAGACAGTGAATGAAAAAAAGAGAGAATGAGTGTTAGAGAGAAAGAGAAGACAGTGAATGAGAAAAAGAGAGAATGAGTGTTAGAGAGAAAGAGAAAAAAGAAGAGAGTGAATGAGAAAAGAGAGAATGAGCGTTAGAGAAAAAGAGAGAGTGAAAAAAGAGAATGAGTGTTAGAGAGAAAGAGGAGAGAGTGAATGAAAAAAGAGAATGAGTGTTAGAGAGAAAGAGAAAAAAGGAGAGAGAGTGAATGAGAAAAAAGAGAATGAGTGTTAGAGAGAAAGAGAAAAAAGGAGAGAGAGTAAATGAGAAAAGAGAGAATGAGAGTTAGAAAGAAAGAAAGAAAGAAAGAAAGAAAGAAAGAAAGAGGGACAAAGACTGAATAAAACTGAGAGAGAAACAGAGGGACAGAGAAAGGGAGGAAGAATGAAAGCGAGAAAGAATGAGAGAAAATGGGAAAAAGTGAGTGACTGGTAGAGAAAAATGAATGAAATGAGAGAGAAAGAGGTTGATAGAAAGAGAAAATCAAAGAAAGAGGAAAATGAATTAAAAAGTGAATCAGAGAGAGAAAGAAAGGGGGCAGAATGAAAAAGAGAAAAGAGAATGAGAGATAGACGAAGAGCAAGACAAAGAAAAATAAAAAGGAAAGAATGACAGACTAAATGGAACAGAGGGAGAGAGAGAAGGAGAAGATGAAAGAGGGTATCAAAAAGAGCGAAAGAACAAATGAGAAAAATAGATAGGGAGGAATGAAGAGACACAATGAAAGAGAAACAGAGAGAGAATCAAAGAGAGAGAAAGAGAGAGAGAAAGGGCAGAGACAGCGAGACAGAGAGAGAGAACAACCCGCACATTAGTTTCTCCTGTTCCGATCAAAGCTTGGCGCGGTTGGCTTTGCATTCCGCTCCAGCCGTTTAACTCGGTGCCCTTGCTTAGTGTCTTACATCTAGCCCAAAGACTCCTTGATTTAATTAACTGGGTGCTTTATGAATAAAAATATTCCAGTATTGATCATCCTGAGAGCTGACGCAGGCTAAACTGGGACAGTCATTCGCTTCATTACGCCGCCCGCATTTTTTCTGCTGGTAGCAGAGGGCAAGCAAAAAAAGAGAAGGAGGCGGCTTCTAAATCATGGTAAATGGGCTCAAATGCTCCCTTGGGTGCTTAAAGCTCTCTGCTCCAGCTTCAACATTCCTCTACCGCTCCCAAGAAAGCGTCCGTGTATGGAAATTATAAATGGAAATAGTTTTTTCCCCGTGTAAGTATCTATTATGTTTTGTCGATACTTTAATTAAATTGGACAGCTTAATGTGATTTACCCTGATCCATACCCTTTATGGTTATAAAAGCCTTTTTGGCTCGCGGCCCAAGAAACGTCGAACAAATTTAGATGAGTTGGATGCGGGGGGGGAAAGAGGAATAGTTGGAGAGGATGGGCACACAGGGTGATTTGTTATTGGTTAATTCACTTTTATTCCTCTTCTGTCATTCGGTTTAATTCTCTTTCTTCTGCGGCGTCTCTTCCCCCCGGACGGGGTCTGAGCGACAGAGTGGGCTTTTAGGAACATTTATAGTGGCAATAAAATGTCAGTTATAAGGCATGACAAGAGCGCACACGGACGGCAGCTCTGTCGGCCTGTCTGATACGCCAGAGTGCTTTCGAGATAGGAACACTTGGGAAAGATGGGGGCAGAGAGATTGTGTATGATGTCTTGTATCAGTCTTTGCGAGCAAAACCTGCTATAGAGCCAAGGCCCCCAGAAACAGGAGGTGCGGGGGGGAAACCTGGTTGAAAGGATGAACCTGCTAATCAGACAATGGGATTTGAGGGGCTTTTAAAAGGAGTGGGCCGGACGCCTTTGCCCAGCTCACTCTCCGTCTCTCTGTTCACATCTGGGCCCCCTCAGCGGCCATAAATAATACTGAAGAGATTAAGAGATTGGATGGGGGGGGTGGGGGTCTGGGGAGGGATGTTGGTGGGTGTGTGTGTGTGTGTGTGTGTATCTGCAGAGTTTCAATTCATCTCGCGGCAGGTCATGGTTGCCACGGAGACCAGGAGCCATGCTGTCCAATTAACTCGGCGGCTGGTTGTGCAGGTGCAGGTGGTAGTGCAGTGAGAGCATGTGTGTGATTTGGCGAGGTTTTTACAGGACGCAGTGCGTGTGTGTGTGTGTGTGAGTGTGTGTGTGTGCGAGTGTGTGTGTGTGTGTGTGTGCACGCACTCGAGAGACTAAGAAAGTAAGAGAGAGTGAGAGAGCTAGACACAGTCTGAGGCGCTGACTTCTTCAGTTGTTAACAATAATGGTAGTTACTATATCGGTAGCTACTGTGATGCTAATATTATAGCTTCCATATAAGTGACATTACAGTGGGTAGTAGAGAGCTTGGTGACAGGATGCCATCTCTGCCACAAATCAATTTGTGGAATTTCTGTCCTGCTAGATAAGACCCGGTCAACTATATGTGCTATTATAGTGGCATCTAGGAGCAACAACACCTCAAACACAAAGCAGTAGAGCATTGCTACCGAGAGCTAAAGCATCTATCCTCTATTGCCTCACTCACTACAGAGTTCCGAACTGCCTCTGGAAGCAACATCAGGAACAGTACTGTGCACTGAAAGCCTAATGAAATGGGTTCCCATGGCCAAGCAGCTGCACACAAGCCAAAGATCAGAACACTCAAGGCTTAGCTTGTGTCCTCTGGATAGACCAATCACGCTTCACCATCTGATAGACAAATTTGGGTTTCTCAAGAGAATGCTTCCTACCAGTGATTAAAGTTGAAACAGAAAGTGTGGTGGAGGAGAGATAATGGTCTGAGGACTGCTTTCCAGGTTAGGGCTTTTTACTTCCAGGGTCACTGCTACAGCATACAAATCATGTTTGCCAATTTGCCAGTGTTGTGCCAACAGTTTGCGGTTTGGGTTTGTGGTTTGAGAATGGGTGTGGTGAAACTCCAGTAGCCTACAGAGTCCTGAACTTAACCCCACTGGGACTGGGATGAGTTTAAACATCAATCGTGAGTCAGGTGTTCTGGTCTAACATCAGTACCCGACCTCACAAATGCTCTTTTGACTTAATGGGCACAAACTCCCACAGACACACTGCAGAATCTCACAGAAGGCCTTCTCATAAGACTAAATACTAAATACAGTAGCTGCAAAAGAGGGGAACTCCATATTACACCCATGGCTTTGGAACGGAATATCAAATACGCTTATATGGATGTACAGATGTCCACATACTTTTGGCCATATACTGTAGCTTATATATACTAGACATAGGATATGTGGATGCAAGAACTTAGCTCCTTTCATCAGGGGTATTTGGAAGAGTGAGAAACCTAGGGTGAACCTGGCTTTCAGGTACAAGGGCCTAGTCCCCAGTCCACCCCGTTGTGTTTGGATTGCTCCAGTTGAGATAATGGCAACAGCAGTAGTAGAACTAAGTTATTTGGTCATTGCAGATTGTTATTAACCAATAAAGCTTCCATATTACCTGGCTTGGCACAATTCACTGTACAGGAGGTCAATAACTCACCATGTGTAAGTGTGCAGCAGTTAGACGTACTTACAAGCAAATTTCAGAGCCTCCTTCTGAAGCACACCAAAGAGGCAATCTCGGGAAAGCCTTTGAAAAGAGCAAGCATGCTGAGGTAGGCGTGTACACAGACAGTGTGATTGCTTAGAAACAATACACCACTGTCCTGTATGATGACACACTCGGCGTGGGTGAAAAAGAGATGTTTGCGCACGTGTGTATTCATGTGTGCGAGTGTGTGCCAGTCTGTTTGTGTATTCAGAATGACCATGGCCTGTCCGCAACCACCCACATCACCTCTGTTTCCCAGCCCCCTGCTGTCACCCCGCCTCTCTCCCTTCGTCTCTGTGCAGAGAACAGCACGGGCAGGCATGCCACCTTTGAAGCGGAAAAAAAGCAGGCCGGCGTCCTTTGATCGACACAATCACAAACAACAAGAGGAAGCCACCCGATAGCACACGCTACGGCCCATTTCAAACAGCTCTATCGAACACTTTCTGAAGCATCTGGAGAAATCACATTCTGTAAACAAGTTCCCAGAATGTGGCGTGTTGGAGGCCGAATAGACGGCGTGTGGTTTGTTTGCTGCTTGGTTGGCAAATAAGCCTAATCTCTTTATAATGAGAGTAATCCAGTTAGACTCAGTAAATGGCTAACGTCAGGCTAATTGAATAAGAGCCAAAACTAGCTCTGTGCGTGGAAGAGCCGCAGCCCTCTGTGGCCTAGCCAAACCTGCAATGCAACCTGCACCTTGTCAATGGAGACTAATGATGGATGCGTTCGCCACGCAATTCAATTTCTGGGCCTGATCGTTTTCTGCAGGACGCTCAACAAACGCCCACCTGTGAAATAGTAAGGACCGAGTTAATCTATACGGGGATGACGTCTGCTGGTGTTTTGTTAAAGAAATGGGCAAATCTGTCTGCAGTCGTTTGCTATCACAAATCACAAGGCCTTCCCTGTTCCGAGCTATTAGTATATATGGCTGGAATGAACAGTGCTTCTGTAGAAGGGCATATTTTTAACGCAGCAGGTATCTCTGTATTTAAATCTACATTTATCAGAGCTGTTAGCACATTTAGCATCACATGCTGAAAAGAAATCAAGCCATCGCCTGAAACTAGCAGCAATATGCTTCTTCTCAATATCATCTTTTATTATACCTCATGAAGTCTGGCAGAATTCCAGAGTGATCAAAATAAAATTTTTACAACTCAAAAAGTTCACAAGTCCTGTAGTGATGAAACTGAACAAGGCAACAGTTAATGAGAGAGTTAGGACAGGGCAAAAGACAAAGAGATGGCTTTCGCTACCCATAAAAGCATAAACAGTTAAAGTAATTATGTGTCGGATGCCCTAAAGTCTAGTTTGTGTGCCCTTACAACAAAAAGACTCGGTGAAAATATGATATTCTGTTTGTGATGCGCTCAGAAGTGTAGTGTACAGTAGGCTTGGTAAGTTTGGTGCTGACTGGCTGCTAATCACATCATTATGACACCAACAACATGGAGAGAAGACAACAGTGTCCCTATCTCTGGTTTCTCCTCCAGAAGACTCCAGGAATTGGAGAGATAATCCTCTAAGTATTAAGTCAGCTCTTATTATTTTCACCAAGTTACAGTGCACTAGATTCCGGCCTTGGTTGTGCCCTAGCCGGATACAAATGTGCACAATTCCGAAATCTCTGGTTCCCTGAAAACTAGCTGTGCAAACCAGGGCTCATTGGAAAGGGCATGCTGTGCTCTCTATGCTGTGGAGTTTGGGATTGTCACAGATGTGTTAAGTCGGATCAACCCTTCAATTCATTCAACTCTTTGTGTATGCCCGACCTTAGATTTCAGAATGCATTTAATAATTCTGACCATTAGGGCAGCATGGAGCTTCCTTTACACAGCAGGAGTACAGAAGCACACAGAAAGCTCCACTTCCACAGGCTGACACATTTTGCTCAATGCTCAACTCCCCTGGCCCTGAACGTCTCTGGATGCATTGAGTAATCCATGGTACACAGTAGCACTGCGCCTAAATCTAATGAATAGTGCTTGAAAGTGTGGAGGAGTGGTCGAAAGTGTGGAGGAGAGGTTGGAGGGCTGGAAGGAGACAGTCTTCACCACATTCGAAACATCCATGATCCAACTGGCCACAATGGAGCCAAGTAAAAGTGGGCCTCCGCTGTCAAGAGAGTTTTTCTAGCTCTGTAATTACTCCATATGCGAGTCTACGAAGGTCAACACAGCACGGTAATTAACATGTAACCTAACCTGAGAAAAGTCTAATTGCATCCAGAAAAAGGAAAGGGGAGTAAAAAAAAAAACAACCTGAGGAGAGAGCTCGGGGCCGGGACCCAGGGGGCCCTAATCAGCTCTCGGTACTTTTATCGCATGTTAGAAAATCCCCACTATACTTTTCCAACAACGGCCACCCAAACATAGGCCCATAATGGAGAAAGACAAACACGCAGGTTCTCATTTTGGAATAATTGCCTTGGGCTGAAATGTGGTGGAAAAAGACCTGTGCTGTTACTGTAAGCTTTTCCAGGCTACTTCCTATTTCCTATTTAGGGCTTCACGGAAAGGCCCGGTTAAATTTTCAACCATGTGTGTCATTTCAAACAAAGTTGAGACGAAAGAATGAAATTTAGTTTCTGTTCTTGACCTTTATATCTGCTGTCTTAAAGAGCAGGGGTCAGAGGTGCTCTCATGGAATCATGAATGGATAGAACAGCCAGGCAGAGAGAGAGAGATAGAGAGAGAGGAGGAGAGGGGATATCCACAAACTGCAGGAGCCTCCTCAACCACAAGATGGAGCCCCCTGGCTTCTCTCAACCGTTTCAAGCCAACCAATCAATAAGTTCATCCCTTCATGGGCTGGCGGAGCGCTTCAGAGGCCCCAGAGCAGGCTCAGTGCCCTGGGAGCCATAATATTTCCCCACATGTTTACATGCGAGCACATTAACGCACTGAAGGGCCGACGAGAGAGTGGCAATTATGATGACTGGTATCTGCAGCGGAGCCTGGAACTGCTCTCTTAACCACACACACTGGAGAGAGGCAGGACATGTGAGGCTGCCTGCAGCACAACATAGAGCAAACCAGAGCCTAACACACCTCAGCAAAGCACATACAACTTTGCAAAAGGGATGACAGTCAGTCTGAGTCACTCAACAATTAAAACAGGGACACTGAAAACCCACACAGGTAGGTTTCACAGGAAACGTTAACGGTTAAGAGATACACTGGGTATCAGTTAGTAGCATTAAAATTGGCCACCACCAAAACACATATTTTCTGCAACTAAGTAACTTTTTTGTGCTTTTATGAAATTAACATGGGTTTATGTTTATGTGTGTAGACCTGTTTGAAGCTGTGTTGCTATGCTAGTTGCTATACTGTGTCATGCTAGTCAACAATTGCCACTAATGGAAAAGTCACTGCTGAAACATCTGGTAAAATCCTGGTGGTGTTGTGTTACTGCTGGTGTTATGGTCTTACCAGAGACAACATGACTAAAATAAACATAGGTAAGGTACAGAGTCAATCAAATCAAAAAAATATGAGGCAATATATGAGACAAACTTCATGTCTTTATGTGCATGATTTCAAATTGCCACATGGACGTTACAGTGTGTGGAAATTTGACAACAAATTACATTAAGCATTGGTTACCTAACATGAGGTAATGTATTAGTTAACATGTAGTCAATGGTTAACCAATGGTTTACTTAACATGTAAACATGCAGTTGTTACATATTGTAACCACAGTTAATGTATTACATCATGTTAATTAATGTGCTATTAGATTAGCCAATGCTTAATGTGAACTGCTACCGATAATTTCATGATAAACTGACAGAAGCATTTCAAAAAGACATCGTACTTAGTTAAACATGATACTGTAAAGATATCATTCCTGAGCCGAAATCCAGCTCAAAAAGTTGCATGGAGTTACATCAGTGTCCTTTTCCATGAGGGCAATCACCAACACATTCAAATGATGACGGCAACCTCAGTGTCAAGGACAACTAGGCATACCCTTCTAACAAATCCATTTTGTGTGCTGCTTGTAGGGCTTTTTGTGCTTGTGCTAGTTCTGGTCTCCCCTTGTGGCTGTGTTCTGTCTTCTCAGCCTCTGTTGGACAGGTATAATAGGATAGCAGTTGGGGGGGGGGCTGCTGAAGCCCTCTCATTTCCTCACCAATTTACCCATAGACAAAGATGCTGCTGTCTGTCCACTATCGGGCAGCTGGAAATAAGATATCGGCGGGGGAGAACGCCTCACTGCCCAGCCCAGAATTAAAATATCCAAGTCTCCAAGCACCGCTGGGGCATGCTGCTGCTGTGTAGGACACTGTGCTCTATCAGGAGGCAAGCATAAAAGAGACGAGAGAGCGGAGCAGATTCCTATCATATGAAACCTCCTTGGATTGAGATGTGTGGCTTGTACGGCAGACTCATTTCATTCACGACAGGTGCATCCGCACACACACGCACACACGCAGACCCACACACACACATAAGAGAAGGTGGCAGGTGACAGTAATTACCGTGCTGGGTGCTGCTTCGGTTATGGGTGCCTGAATGTTGCCTCAGTTGCCTGGCTGTGGTGTGTAAACTGCTTCCTGAGGTTAGCGTCGAAACTCAATTTACCCCAAATGCCCCCTGTCCCCCTTCCCCTAATCAAATCTACAGCACTGCCTGCTGCATGCTGTCTCTTCCCGGGAAAGTGGAGGCGTGTAGAGCCACACACACACACACACATGCACGCTCAGACCAGCCATTCCAACGGCTCAAAATTCCAAATCAAACTGCCCGGCCAGCCTTCTCACATCTGGCCCGCTACCTCCAATCTCCTTTGTTGTACAAGGTGTGGAAATCGAATGGCCTCCACACCTAGTCGCGGGCCATTATCCCGCACGTCACTCCCTGCCGCTTCCTATTTGGCCCGCTGATTGTATCTGCATCACTCAGTGTTGTGTGAGGCAGCAGGGCTGCAGGCACGCTCCAGCAACTCCACTCAACGCCCATTACTGCTATTGCTGCCTCTCAGGCTGCATTCAACATCACCCTGCAGGCCCTTCACTGCTTGGCCACTTCCCTGCATTCTAGCAAAGCACATAGACCCATTGCAAAGGGTGGCAAACTCTTTATCTATCTATCTATCTATCTATCTATCTATCTATCTATCTATCTATCTATCTATCTATCTATCTATCTATCCATCCATCCATCCATCCATCCATCCATCCATCCATCTATCCATCTATCCATCCATCTATCTATCTACCTATCTACCTATCCATCCATCCATCCATCCATCCATCCATCCATCCATCCATCCATCCACCTACCTACCTACCTACCTACCTACCTACCTACCTACCTACCTATCTATCTATCTATCTATCTATCTATCTATCTATCTATCTATCTATCTATCTATCTATCTACAACATATAATACAATTCAAGTTTATTGAGAATCTTGAAATGTTGTATCGGTGCTTTCGTACGTACATGTAAAGCCAAAGCTTTTGAAAACGACACTTCCATTACCGCTATCTTTTTTCCTTCTTCTTCAGCTCCCCCCTGTCCGCGTGTCTGTCCTGAGATATGCTATCGTTGCATCACCATTTGCTCTTTCCTGTTCTATCTGGACTGTTGCTTGTTTTCAAAGCAGCACACACGGGCCAACACCATCCCTTTCCAACTCAACGCATTCCAACAATAACTCACAATTCCATGTCTATCGCCATATGGAGAGAAGATTGTGGAGCGGAAAGAAAGGCTAGGTGTTCTACCCAGACCCTGAGAAGATGTACGTATAACCCAGGAGGAATTACACAGCACAGCGCTCCTCTTTATCACTCATTAAACATAACCTTGGGTGATATGGATTTCCCTGTTAAATCCCGCGCCTGGGTCGGCCTTAGAATGAGCTTGGCTTAGAGTCTACTGACTGATTCCCTGATTCCCTCAAGTCTATACTAGAAAACAGATAATTACTCATTTTTTCATAATGCATAAAGGTTCTCTGAGTTTGATTAATCATCTTAGGGAAAATAAAAAAATGATGTATTTGTAGATTAATGTTATTGTCCAGAAAGGTGAAATAATCTCATTGTCCAAAAACAGTTGCACAAGTAGTTTTACCCAGAAGGAATCAACCAACAGGAATGAAATTTGGTAGATTTGACATCATGAGACATGCCAATGATTCCAGTTTGACACTTGGCTGCGGATGTGATGTAAGCTAGGAGGGGCCTTCTCTCTGTAGCTGACTGACCCAACAACCATGACTTCAGCAGGCATTCACTTCTGCACAAGACTGCATGCACACATACCATTGCTACAACTGTCCTGAACACCATGTCAACATTGACAAAGACTGCAATGGTGTCATGCCAGACTGTTGTGGAGTGACGTAGAATTGGCAGTGGGTCATCTTCAGTCAAGTCAAGTCAAGTCAAGTCAAGTCAAGTCAAGTCAAGTCAAGTCAAATCTTGCTTTTGTCTTGTTGGAGATGACCAACGAATGTTGAGGCACTGCGGTCAGTGCCACATGAGTGGTCTGCTTGTTGCATGTCACGCGTCCGGAAGGCCTGTTGTCACTCTACCTCCACAGCTACAGCAAAACTATAGGAACTATGTGAGAATATTCAAGCTGATGGTTTGATTATCGCACAACATCATTAGGAACTTCTACAACTCGATGCCTAAACGCCTGGTATGTTACGTTAGCCATACTGAGAGACACTGCTTCTTTATTGATCATCATGTATGGTTCCTGATAACCTTTATCTTTATTCCAAATAGCAACCCAACACGTCCTTTTGGGTGCAACTATTCCTTTGATGACGAGTGAGTCGAAATGTTGCAGCGTCATTTTGGTCTCCTGTCCTTTCTTGATAACTTCACCATGACTGTGTGCCCCTGCCATGTAAGACCCATCTTTCATCCAGAGGGGCTTGACAAAAGAATACCGCACGACATTGAACTACGACAGCGTTCACATTTAAGCCGGCTGAATGATACTCCAACATTTTCCATTTCAGTAACATATACTGACTTCTTGCTTAAAGCTGCACCCTAAAAGACTGCATTCCTTCAGATTTCCCATTTAACAGTGCATTCTATTGAACCATAAAGCTAAAAGCACTGGCTGTATTTCCATCAGATGGAAGCCTTTCTGCTAGAGGTCATGGTTTCCATCAGTGTGTTTCATTTCAATGTTATTTTTAATTTCCCTCTGTTTACGTTTCCTCTTGCTTGAAAATCTTGCATTGTTTCCTTTCCGCTGAAACTTCTCTTAATCTTAGAATGTAATCATGTTACATTTCAAACATGCTTTATCGGTAATCTGATTTCTGTCTATTTTCATAACTTTAATTGATTACAGTTTCTTTTCTCTTTTTTTTTTGCATATCCCATGCGTCATTCCGTAACATGTATTCCATTACCCTCCAACTCTGCGTTCTGGGCTCTGATTTCACAGTCTGTGGTTTGATCAGCATGTGGGGTGGGTAGCAGTGTGTGTGTGTATAGTGCAGTAGTATCATTAGTTCAGCACTGCAAAAAAGTGGATCATTTTTGTGGATGGTGCACTCTACCTCTTAGTGGGGACCTGATCTCACTGATTACGGCATCGTGAGGGCAAAGCTGATTTATTAGGGCCTGCTGATGAAGCCATATTTAAATAAACACCAGCATCCTTTCCAGAGCTAAAGAAATAGCCCCCTGTGGGGGCTCACAAACAGCCCGCCTGTTGGGGGTAGGGTGCTGGGGAGGGCAGAACTGATTTATTTGTCGGCAAGGAATAAGTCAATGATTTTAACACTTTGCCCTCTGCTTTAGGAGAGAAAAAGAAAGGAAATCGCTCGGTGACCTGTCTCGGCGCAGTCATGGTATGTGTGCAGGGAATCTGTGGAATCGCGTATGCAGAACAGAGGGGAGGAACAACAGCCGCCGGTGGTGTCGAAGCCGTGCTAAACGGCTTGTCTGCCCTTGTTAACACCCAGGCCTGGGCTGAAATTGGGTTCAGCTGCGGCGTGGCACTGCTGAGCACTTTTACGTGCGGGATCATAAATCAGCGTCCTTCGCGCCGGCTGCAGGCCCTCGGGCCACATTTCCACCTTCCTGAGACCCCATTAGCTCCTACATATTCCACCTTTCTGGGTGCAGAGGGGCTGGGCTATGAAGACCTACTGTAGGAACGTTACAGCAAGTGTCCAAACAGTTCAGAATCCGTAATCCATGAACGCTTCAAAAGTAGCATCAGTGCTACTATCAATAGAGATGCTTAGCTATGTCTTAAATCAGGGATACTGCCATATTCTGACTTACAGCATGCATACACCATGTTTATGTCAGACTTGAGTCCTGGCAGATCACAGCACTGCTAGAGTTGAGCATATTACTATATTAGAAATGATTAGCATCCGCCAACCAGCAAGCCTACATGCAGCTAGTGTACATTTCAAGTGCATGCTACTAAAGCATCGCATGGAGTAGAAAATCTACTACTCAGCACTGTGAGGAGCATTCAGCTAGTCAAGGACAGAGTCTGAAATAACACATCTTATAACACAGCTTATATCTGTAGTGAGGAGGCAGGATGACAGCACAGAAGGCAGCATAGAAACCTGTCATGACTAACCAGCATGTTCATAAGTCTCTCACAGACCTACATCTATGGCATTTAGCTGATGCTCTTATCCAGAGCGACTTACAAGGTTAATCATATTACAGGTAGACCAGTGTAATGTTAGGAGTCTTGTCCAAGGACTCTTATTGGTGTAGCACAGCATAGTCACCGGGATTTTAACCCCAGTCTCCTGCATGTGGTGGTGGTTCCCTGGCAGGTAGTGGTGTTACCTGCTGAGCTACATCTAACCTTATTCTTTTTTCCAACAGAACAATATAAAAGCTCCAATAAGACTCATCTACAGTCGGCATACGACTATATACTGTAACTATATATGTGGCTACATGACTAGCACAGGCATTTACAGGTGATCAGATTTGTCCTCTTTTGTCCCGCTAAGTTGGGTTTATATAGCAGGGCCATGCATTGGCAATGCACTGGCCAAGCTCTTTCATTAGCAAACTTAATTAAGTTTGTTTCTGGTCTTAGAGTGTTAGCAGACCTGGTACCTAGATTACTGCATCATTTTAAACTCTAATATCTTGCACCAAACAAAAAATCGAACTACCATGCAGAACCTCATGCCATCAACCATGCCAAGGCTAGAGCTAGCTAAGATAACATTACCTAACATTAACATACCATACCTGGTTACTATTTAAAATGATAATTAACTGCAGGTTCATTTGGTAACTCTTTGGTACTCTTCTGTGTATGGCAGCCTGAATGCTGAGCATTCTACTCTTCTTTTATTTTGCAGCTCTAGTCCATCACATAGTTCAACGGCACACAGAATCCTATTGCATTTACAGTGTAAGGCATTAATGGAAGCTAGTACACTTCAGAAATACTTGACATGGGGCCTATTTCACGGTTGGTCCAGGATCCTGAAGGACATCTGGTCGTGCTGTGGGCAAGAGAAAGCAGCTCGGCTGGTGGGGGCTGTGCTCTGCTCTGACCAGGCCGGGAGTGAGCTTTTATATACGTTTTCTCACGGTGAGCAAATATGGGAATTAAGTTAATCATAGCCTCAGGGCTAGGCTTTTAAAGAGGAGAGAGAGAGTGGAGGAGAGAGTCAGTGATTGCACTGCTCAGGGAATTGCGCTTTCCTTGACTGCTAAAGGAATATGCCCGCTCTGATGTAATCGAGCTTTGGTGGGCAACGCTTGCGTTTGAGTAATGAACCTGGGGCGGCAGGGTAACTTGAGTGTATAAATAATGAGAAAGGAGTGTCAGTATACATAAGTAAATAATGAAAGGGCAACTCTATGTGGGAGGGCATACAGTATGCTTTGTGTTCACACATGGAATTGAAGTGCCCGGAACTACAGAACAGTGACTCTGGAGGGCAATGAATACTTCATGCGTGTCCATAGAGAATAGCTTATAAATACATAAATACGGGAGACCCCCTGATTTATAGTCAGTCCCTGAAGCATACTGGTGCTGCGGCAGATGGAGCACACATCCACTTGGTGTCAGCCCCCTTGTGGGATCTAGTTGAAATTCAAGGTTATCTGTGATCAGAACACTGACTTCCTGCTGTTCCACAGAGGTCAAAGCTCACCTCCCAGTCAGGAGCCCTCCACACACACTTTCCAGCCCTGCCAGGCCTCTGTGTTGCCATCTGTCCCCTCACACTCTCTCCTCACACTCCCCTGAACACAGTAAGCCCGAACAGCTAGAAGCCCCCCAGATGCTTACTGCCAAGCCTTTAGCATGTATGAACGCACTACCTTAGCAGAGACTACTGAGTGCTGAATGGTTTAAAGGTTAAGGAAGGGTTTATCACATTGCTGCTTTATTCCATGTTTATTCCAATTATTTTCAATTTTATCCATTGTTATTGGTCCTTTTGTGTTTGAATGTTTATGCATTGTAAACTGCATTGAAAACCATATGCAATGGCCTCCAGGATGCTAACTGACAGTTATACAACATGGACATACCTGTAAACCTAGAAAATACTGGAGTACTGGGGATATTACTCCAGTATTGACCATCTTTGACATTAACACAGTAATGGAAGGACCTTCTTCTGTGGCCACGACTGTGGCTATTCAGCAAGGAGTGATACCCTCCATGAGTCATCCTGTTAGTGCCATCACTATTGGCTAATGGCTGCATGAACCAGGACTGCATGCATGCAGACCGTTATGACGTCTGCCCTTAACACCACGTGAAAGTTGCCAACGAC
Organism: Prochilodus magdalenae; assembly: GCA_024036415.1. NCBI lineage: Eukaryota > Metazoa > Chordata > Actinopteri > Characiformes > Prochilodontidae > Prochilodus > Prochilodus magdalenae. Next base: position 225,265 of record JAMWET010003567.1, on the reverse strand, counting down.
TATAACGGTGTTGTGTCTCCATGGAGTCATGGAGTGACTCCAAGTGGCAGTGGGTCATCTTTAGTAATGCTTTTGTCAACCAACAAATCCATGTGTGGAGGCACTGTGGTCAGTGTGAACAGAGGATGATGAACAGATGAACAGAGGGCCTGGTCTCACCTGGTCTCCACCGCCACCCCTACTGCAAAATCTGCAGGAATCTGAAAGGACACCACTAGGAACCTCTACAACTCCATGCCGAGATGTATTGCTTGCTGAGTTGGCTTTATCTTACTATCTAACATTTCCTTCTGGGTGCATCTCTTCGTTTGATGATACGGTATGGATGTGCAGTAGGGGTTTCTCACAGTGACAGTCACGTATACAATAACTAGTACTACAGTATTACTGATTCTCTTACTATCTAAAGTAAGTAATCTGATGCTGATGGTCATGCCAAGCGGTTTATAGTTATTACTAGTGAAGAAAATAAGCCCATATCTATGTAAGGTATTAAGACTAGCCACTAGAAGTTGATTATGTAACACACACATCTATGACTTTATGATATTTTCCCCTTCTGTGGTGCAGCTGCATCATATTTTATCTTTACCAAGTTCCTTCGTCTACTTAGTCATCACTCTCTATATTTAAGAGTGCCCATTAATTTAAATGTAAATCAGACATTTCCCTGTATCCTGATTTTTTTTTTCCTTGCGGCAATTTGAATAGCCTGCCTCTGTAGTGCCTCCAGGTCTGCCTGGCCCTTGCCAGATGGCTTTGCGGAGTTTTGCTAACAAAGTCATTAAAACGCCTCATTTAATTTCAATTTTGGCCAAGACAAATCTCATTTCATGTCTCTTCACACATGCTGGGCTCTCACGCGCATACGCACATGCACATATGTACACACACCCACCCTGAACGCGTGGACGTCCACCGAGAATAACCTCGGGAAGACAAGCGTCTCTATAATAGCACGAAAACAACATGGCTGCCACGGTCTCAAAATGGGGCTGTCTGACAGACAGCGAAGAACCAGAGAGGTCTCATGCCTTCCGACAAGAGGGGGAAAAAAAGAAGAAGGGAGGTTTCTCTCTTCCTTTCCTGCTGCTTGGTCAACCGCAGCTCTGCTAGCTCATGACGCTTTCAGCCAAGACGATCTCACCGCACCGTTTACAAGGCCAGATTCCCCCCTTTCGCAGCTACTGTTCTGCGATCGGGAGAAAAAAGTACCTCGCGTACGACAGCACAAAAAACCCAGCTGAGAAAAAGCATTGCGTTAATCCGTTCCCTGAGGTTTCCCTGTTTACAGTTAACAGTTCTCAGGAGCTTCTCGTGCTGGCTTTTTTCGAAATTGGAGAATTCCATCACGAGCGCATGCAAACAACACTCTTCTCCAACTCTATCAGCATTCAGTATTGACAAAAATGTCTAGGCCATGTGGCAGTGCTGGGTAAACATTTTAATCATACAGCCACATCAATGGGAACGCATGATTACAACCAAAGCTTTCACATAAAAGAGCGCGGCCCTAATGTCTGGATCACGCTTATTTAGCGCCGGTGTAAATCAAGAGCTCCTGACTGCTATTAAAAACTCACTGGAACTACATGAGCCACACACTCTGATGCTGCACAGCAGACAGGCCTCACAGGGTGTGAAGAGGAGTCAATTGCTGGCACGCCATCGTTCAGATTCCGGCGCGAGGATCCGAGATCAAATCAGGAAGTTTGCATTAGTCAGACATTAGCTGGCTGTTTGGTTGCATCCTTTGTAGTCCCTTCACACCACAGAAATTTGTTAAGAACACTTTCCAGCGAGTTAAGTGTGGCAGATCCGAAACAGACACTGCAACCTTGAGATCCGTGTCTTTGTGTTCGCTCTCCTAGGCACCGCAAAGGCTCCACCCCGTAACGCAATCTGTTTCGAGTTTCAGCCTCTCATGTGTTTGGCCATTCAATTTAGGAAATGTGAAGCAGCTGATGCTTATAAATAAAAGAACAAACCTTCGCCGAGTTTTTATATCATTTTTACAGAGCCTCTCGTTTTCCTTCCACTCTCTCTTTCTTGTCTCATATTTAATACATGAGCATAAATACGTTTAGTTTTTATGTAACCGCCGAGCGCATGAGGCTCTGATATGGAGCTAGTAATTGGCCCGCCGCTATAAACGAGCTGGCTAGCTCAGCTCACTGCCTGCCATCGCTGCCTGGCTTTTGCGGACTTGACCTGTGCGTTAGCATGTGTGGGGATTGGAGAGAGGGGGGAGGGGGATTCGGGGTTGTTTGGTAGCCAATAATTAAAACAAAAGCAGCGGTTTAAACCTGAGGTAATTGGGGTCTTCCAGCCGTTTAACGCTAGCCAAGCTCGGCGGCGAGTCCGGGCCCGACGCGTCATTTTTCAGACCACTTTGAAATGATAATGAAACACACAGGAATGGATGGATGGATTATATGCTGGAAGCGTCCATTGATGTGGTGGAGGGAGATCATTTTCCTTCTGCGGGAGGTGACAGTAATACCCCGGGCTGCACAAACAGAGATGGTTAACATTAAGGGTTACAAGAATCATAACATTCCAGAGAGCAATAATACCCAAATGACTCTTGTTTTCCCCGGCCCGACTGGACATATTTATAGGCAATTACAGACGAGCGCTCCAGTAAATCTATGAGGTAAGCGTAGGAAATGACACATTCGCTCGCTTGGCCTACGACAGCCGTGGCTCGCGTAATGAAGTCGGTGCATGGCACTCAGTTAATGCAGGCCCTCTTCCATGTGCTACTAATCGCCTCTCGATGAAAACTCTCGCAGGAACAATGGGTGCTGTTCAAGTAGTAAAATTTTGGGGTTACAAAGCCCGACCCTTGCCAGAGCTTTCATCTCGGGGTGATGGACAAGGGTGTACATACATGGTAACTGGTGGTGCGGGGCCACCTCGGCACACTTTCGAACCAGCAGATCGCTGCAAGATGTGAGCAGATGCTGATCTCTGGTGATCACTGGAAGGTCCAGCTCTTGTTGGCTCAAACCCTTCTGACATCCCTAATGAGTTAAAGAGTATTCACCCCTGCAGTAGCCCCAGGGCTAGCAGCCTCACTAACACTAACCATCCTCATGGAGGAGTCTGGTCTGATCCCCTGGAGCTGCTCTAACTGCTCTCCGATGGGCTTCTGATACTCTTTTCCCAAACGTGGCATCAAATGACCGTTTAGAATTGACAGTTTTGACAGAATTTCTTTCCTCCAAATGAGTGAGAAAAAACTAAACACAGAAACATGCAGAGACTTCTGAAGGCGTATATGTGCCATGGGGAACCTAGGAGGGTTTAATCGTTTCCACCAGCCCACTCCCCTACAGCACTGGCTCTCCACCGGCAAGACCTGCCGTGAAGCTGAAGACCTGATCAACCTATTCATTATCCTATCACCTCTCCTCATGAGGCTCCCATTATCCTGGGCTGGACCTGCCTGACAGACGTGACCTACAGCCCCACAGAGAGCTGTGAATCACTACCATCACCTCATCTGGAAGGTTTGTCCTCCACCTCCCTCTGTCTCCCTCCTCATCACATGGTTACAGTTTGGAGAGGGCTAGAAGTGCTGGCATCTGCTCAATGTTAAGGAATGCTCCCTCCTCCCTCACGAACCCGGAGTGCTGCTCCGTCGACAAGCTCCACAGCCCCCAAACGCTAGAAACCCCTCCTTTTCTTTTTCTTTTTCAATTTTCTACAGCAAATATTCCCAGATATTCTGGGCTATTAAAGAGGACTATGAGAAGGAGCCGAGGGATATTCTTTGCAGCTTCATGAATGAGTCGAATAAATCCCTCATGTCTTTTTGAGAGTAAATCATGTTTGACAAAATTGCTATGATAAGCCTATTATCAAGGTATGAATTCATTTCGGCGCTGAACGCCCAAAGGGCAAATGTGAGTGTTCTTATGACAACGTGTCAGGGGTGTTAAGGATGATAGGGCTTCGCTAAGCCTTCCTCGCTCAGTCTGCTTGTGGTATTACGATATTTAACTGTTTTCATCAAGAGGGCCCCACGCCCCTCCAGTTGGCATATGTATCAATGAAGGCTGACTGGCAGCGAGCCGGCCAAGTGATGCCGTCTGCACCGTGAACGTTATCTTCCCTGAAATCGCAGTGTGGCCAGTCTGGAAAGCACATGTGGGAGAACGCCCTCTGCCAGAAGCCCCTCACTCATCTGCGCTACGATGACAGGGGAGAGACAGCCTGACGGACAGATTTGCCATAGACCAGACTAATACAACGTCTTATACTCATCACCACATTACAGCTGCATGCTGACTATTTCATAAGACAACATTAGCACAAGCTATACCAGAACTCCTGACACTAATGAGAGTACAGCATTGATCATGCCCCCCATCCCATCTTGCTTGGTATTTCCACAAACCATCCTGATTCCGACATCGCTGAACAGCAGTCAAGCAGGTTAATAAGGGAAAGAGTAAAGGAGTCACATTCACAGACATCTATGAGCTCTCGCAGGCTCGTACAATGGCCGCTGAGCGAGAGAGAGATGAGTTGGACGCTCTCCTAGTGGTGCCATAGAGACTGCTGATTAGGCCAAACCAGAGGATTAGCTCTTCTAATTCCTCACAAAAGAGTCAATCTCCTCCAAAAGACCTTCTGTCTTGGCTGGAGAGCACCAGCCAGCCAATTTCTGGTCATTTTCACTAATGCACCACCTCAGCTGCCAGTGCAGGATTGCTTTGGACACAGGCCAGTTGTACAGTGGAACCGCAGTACGATCCAGCTTATCTCTACTAAGTAACTACATAATGTTCTAGAGGCCGTCGGTTATATAGATGGGCACGGATAAACCTTTTTTCAAAACAGTATAAGCCTTGTTTTCTTACAGTACATTAAAAGTAGCTCATTAAAACAACCCCACTGATGCAATCCCACATCCTACCCTTATTTCTTACATCACAAAACGTGTGTGGGTGTGTGTAGCAAAACCACCCATCCTTCATTTTACATGACCATTTTGCTATCTCTCTAATTAAACAGCAGATCAGTCTGAAATGCTCCCTGTAACTGCGATGTGGACGTGCAGAGCTAAACTGCTGCAGGAGAAATAGGTGGAAATACCTAGATACGCTCACCGTCAATAAAACAGCTGTGCGATTGGTGGATAGGTTTGACATTGCGAGACGTGCGAAAGTTTCACGCAATGCCATGCATGTGACATAAGCAAGAATGGATCCTAACCCTGTACCTGTGGTTGGTGTAGCTCAGCGGATAACGCCAAGTAGCCACCACCACACGTGGGAGACTGGGGTTCGAATCCCAGTCTGGGTGACTATGCTGTGCTACACCAATAAGAGTCCTTGGACAAGACTCCTAACACTACACTGGCCTGTACTGTGATTAACCTTGTAAGTCGCTCTGGATAAGAGCGCCAGCAAAATGCCGTAAATGTAAACGTACCTGACTATCTCCAACCCTACTGCAAAATCTGCCGGATCTGCATTAGAATATTTAAGATGCAAGGGATGGATTATCGCATCTCTATGCTGATATTTCTGGCACGCAGTGTTAGCAAACCTGGTGGCTTGAAGCCATACTAAGAGATACTACTTCTGTATGTGTGGCTCAATAAATATTACCCATATCAGACCAAATGTATCAACATTGGTTGTTCCTGGTGACCTCTACCTTCTTATCTCCAACTTTGTCTACATACAGGGGTTGGACAATGAAACTGAAACACCTGTCATTTTAGTGTGGGAGGTCTCATGGCTAAATTGGACCAGCCTGGTGGCCAATCTTCATTAATTGCACATTGCACCAGTAAGAGCAGAGTGTGAAGGTTCAGTTAGCAGGTAAGAGCACAGTTCTGCTCAAAATACTGCAATGCACACAGCATTATGGGTGACATACCAGAGTTCAAAAGAGGACAAACTGTTGGTGCACGTCTTGCTGGCGCATCTGTGACCAAGACAGCAAGTCTTTGTGATGTATCAAGAGCCACGGTATCCAGGGTAGCCACGGTATACCACCAAGAAGGACGCACCTCCACCAGCATCACGTAGTGACCTGGCCACTATCCTGCAAGAAGAATGGCTTAAAATCCCTCTGACCACTGTGCAGGACTTGTATATGTCATTCCCAAGACCAACTGACGCTTGATTGGCCACAAAAGGAGGCCCTACACCATACTAATAAATGATTGTGGTCTAAAACCAGGTGTTTCAGTTTCATTGTCCAACCCCTGTATCTGGACTGTACAGGCTGGGGAGTGAATAGTACGACTATAGTAATAACAACAAACTCTGTTATTCTGAAAGAGTGATTCTAAGCTATGGGTGCCTTAAATGGCAGCTTTATGTATACCGTACGCCCCATCGTCCTCAGCTGGGCAGTGGGTGGGGATAACTATGTTAGCATATGTGCTTTACCGTCTGTCCACCTAGCCGGGTAAACCTTTAAACCACGACTGCATCTTGGAGTGTGAGGTTGCTAGTTTTATTACACAACATTGTAAACTCCAACCTCAAAACCATTAAACTAATTTGTTTCTCTGTGATCTAGGCAACCCAGCTGCCAAACATTTGATCATGTGTTCTCACATTTCAAAGGCACCAGATTGCCGGGCTTACTCTAAAGTCCTGGGATGTACTGTAATAGTCCGACAATGCTTTCAACATCAGAGCTGCTTTGATTGCGAGCGAAGCTTGCGTTATAAGTTTTCATGTTTCTTTTAAAACTCAACGTTAGTCATTTTACGGGTTGCGATGAAAACCCGCCTTGTTTTAGTAACACTCTTGACTACGGAGACAGCCTGTACTAATAAGCCAGTGTCTGAATATGACTGGGCTGGCCAGTGGACTGATTTTAGCTGCCTGGTGTTCACCGCCCTGCCAATTATAAGGCCGTATTTTATTTATTTATTTATTTATTTATTTATCTACTTATTTATTTCGTTGGGTTTGTTTGGGCGAGCAACTTTATATTCAACGAGAAATGAAGCGTGACAAGATGTGATTAAAATGGCCGCATGGTAACAGGCGCGCTGTCGTGCTGTCCCTGCAAGACCTAGCTGCTCCCCCTACCTTTCCCTTTCTCTCGCTCCCGCTCACTCGTTCTCCTGCCCAGCAGATATAATGAGAAACTGTGCCAGAGAAACACTCGGCTCATTTTCATAGTCTTTCCAGGTCATTGGAATATTGAGCCATTCGGCCTTGTCTCATTAGGAGCGAGATTAGAGTCAGTGGGTCTCCAGTGATTGAGATGATTTGTGCTGTGAGGTGCCTTCTGTCTGCCGTGTATATGAGGGTGTGCATATGTGTGTGTATGAGGTTCTTTTACCATATGGCACCGAACATGTGTGCGGGTTTGTGTAAACATTTGTGCATGCACCACAATGTCTGCTATGTTTACGCCACATGTTGTATTTCGCTGGGGACCTTAAGCAAGCCAGATCACCTTAACTGATTTAACCCAGCACCCAAAGTCTCCACTCCGATTGGCTGGGAGGGTCACCTTTGCCCCCGGGCTACACATTAGCCAAATTACAGGCTGCGACAGTGTGCTGATTATTTTATGGAGCAGAGCAAGCTAAGAAAAACACGGGAGAAGGCGGGGACCACCTTCTTGACAGCAGTCATCTGCAGCATTCTGAACATGGAGCCGTTATCCTGTTGGTAAAGCCTCCACGCGACATGGTTCAAAACCCTTTCCCCACTGCCGCCCCATTGTTCAGGCCTCGTCACTCCATCAATCACCCTCCTGTCGGCCTGTTCCCGCCTGCCGAAACAAACCACCACAGGTCACTCTTTCTCTCCAAAGGATGAGTAATCTGCCCTGGAAGCAGACCTGAGAGCCTAAGAAGCCAATTCAAACAGCACTAGGTTTTTACTGGAAAGCGAAATAAATAAATCAATGCCCTCCGCCAGCAGAGTGTTAATGTCCTGCCGGTTTCGCCTGGGTGCGTGGCATTATGTGGCACGGGCCTGTGGCTTTCCAGAGAGTGGGTGGCATGCCTGATAAAGCGCTCAGGTGCATAGAGTGTGTGTCAGGACATATGTGTGTGTATGCATGTGGGTGTGTGGGGGGTTTCCCTCCATTAGAAAGGGTGAGGGATTTACAGCCAAGCTCCTCAGATGTCCCTCGCGAGACTTTGCCAAAGGGCCGCGGAGCAGTGTGGTGTTTCTCTCCGCAAGTGACCTGTGCATGAGGTCAGCAGAGCTCTGTCGTGTGTGTGTGGCCACTAAATGAGCAGGAGGCTCCTGTAGCAGTGGCGCCAACTCCACTGGTCAGAGGAAAGAGCCCCCGCTAGGTGCTCAGGACAAACAGTTTAATAAGCTCAGGGCTGTGTGGGTAGGTGCATGAGCGAGAGCAAGAAAGACACGGACTGAGTCGTTAAGATAGAGTGGAAAGCTTGACAGTGTCCACTTGGGTCAAAATACCGCTATTGAGCCTGGTCAGAAAAAGCCTTCCCAGGCCTCTTTAAATGCAGAAGACCACATGCCTCATTCAACCATATCTCCAATCACTTTCTTTATCTAGCTAGATTTCATCCTTACCAGGACATTTTGGAACGTCTGTCCATTGTCCATGTTACAGACACGCAGAAACACTGTCTGAAAGTACATATGAGGCGTCCAAACATCTTGATGCAATTTGGCACGAACCCAAACTTTACTGACACCACTTGGCGTCAAAGGAACATTGTGACAAGGTGATGTTTCTGGTTGCCCGTCACTGGGTCTCCACTCCTGTCGTTTAGCCTGGCTCAGGGACTGCACACTCCCACAGTAATGTAGAGAGCAATACGCCAGAAGACGCCAAGTTCATTGATGGATGGCACCGGTAAGAACAGTGCAGCATTCTGCAGAGCAGCGTCCCCAGTGGTTGTGACTTTGGTAAATGATGGTGATCGTCCTAAAGCCTCAGTCATTAGTTTTCCTCACAGCGCATTAAAAGGGCCAGGGGGAACTCAGTCGGAGAATGAAAGTATGGGCCCCCAACCATTTGGGGGGAAAGAGAGACAGATAGAGAGAGACAGATAGAGAAAGAGAAAAAAAGAGAGAGAGAGAGAGAGACAGAGAGGTGAAGGAGGCATTTGAGCTGGAAAGGTTCCAAAAGATGCTATCAGTGCCCATGACTGAAACAAAACACCCAACACAACAAAATCAGAGAAGGCATTAGGAACACAAAGGCATGCATCGGTTTTCAGTTCCAGTCCCTGATTTCCTTCTCCAGTGCAATACGTGTCAAGGTGTTTACATTCCAGACTGCTGGAAGGCTGCACTGCGGTCGTCTCTGGTGGAGATGGTGGCGCCCTGGCCCCCTGCCTGCAAGCATGTAGTCTGGACCCAGACCCTGCCTTACTACGCTCATCCTCCTCCCCGGTGCAGCTAGGTTCTTTGTTGTGTTAATGGAGAGTGAAAGCTGGTTTGACTTAGTGGAAATGGAGTGCGGAGGGGAAGGTTAGTGTGCCATGAAGCTATCTGTGATCCCAACCTGCAAGGAATGCGGGCATCCGGGAATCAATAGCAGAGATAAGCGCACCGCATGAGGGTGTGAAATCCAGGAGCAGGGGGCAGCCTCCATCCTCTCGGCTACAGAGCTGAACGGACCTGCGGATGTGTGCTAATCCAGGCCCCACAGTCTAGACTTGGAGAGTGTATTAGTATAATGAGTTCTGCTAATGACGTTGAGGCACATGTTGGAGAGCACACAAATTCCTGGGTTGATGGTCTCTCAGGGCCATGGCGGGAACACTCAGGCTCAGCCTTCCGCTTAACAGAGGAAGCCCACAATGATAGACAGGCTTCCCCTGAGCTGTATTAACACACACACACACACATGCTCATCAGAAGCCTGGCCGCCATAATTCCACACAGAGTTAGATATCAGCAAGAGGAACTGCTTTTTTCTGTGGGTCTCAAGGCCCTCAAGGTAGAGACACCGGCATGGGGCTCTAATGAAAAACAGGGCTGTGGATTTATCGGCATCGTCAAAGGAACTGGAAGACTTATGAGCTCTGCCTAGAACAAAACCTAATTAAATCCAATCATCGATCGGCTGATCCTTTGAACAAATTAGCCAGACTCACGAACCTGCCTCCATGCCGGTGCTTCTCCATCTGCCAAAACTGGGCCCGCTCTCCCGGCTCTCCGTGCTGTCGACGCCAGTAGTCAAGGCAACGGCTGTGCGTGGCGCAGCTGCTTGACGGAACACCCATAAACACATCCTCTGACCTGTTTCCCCTCGCTGTTTGATGTGTGCAGGATAGCACCCAGCTGGTGTACTTAAGGTGATGGCTGGTGCTGCGTGCCGGCGACTCGGCTCTCTGTTATCCTTAATCAAACTCAGAGCGAAGGGAACTCCGAAGGCCAACTTTTAAAAGGACTCATTGGGAAGGTTGTTTACTTTGTTACCACATGAACAGGTACCTATTTTCAAAAAGAGGGTCTTCTGTGTGGCCACACTGCTCCCCCCTCACCTGTACATTTTATACGTGTCGGAATACCCCTTTCGATATACCTGATGGGACAAAGTACATGGGGCTTTGTAGGAAAGCTACAAACGCTTGCTCAAGACCTCTGACTCACCTGCAACTTCCTCCAGGTGCACACTAGCATGTGTGTATGTCGGTAAACTCCAACACTCAGGGCTATTGAGTCTAATTTCTGCAAATTAACTTCTGCTGCTGGGGTTTCTTCAAGTTGGAACCTAATACCTGATAAGAATCAAGCAGCCCACCAGTCTTAGGCCCCGAGTGACTTGCTCCTACACTGTGGTGTATTATGGGGTCTGCGCTTTTGCGCGAATGCTAATGCTGCTAATTGTAGTGCGGAGCACACGATAATGCTGAACTCTGACAGTGTTCCAGTGTTCTGAGATCAGCAGCACTTGTGAAGGCCAAACGAAGCCCAGCCGTCTACACTTTAACAGCGCTGGCCTGGCCCTGTCAGGCAGCATGTGAAGAGGCACGTTCATCCGGGTTGGCCGGGAAATGGTCTTTCAAACACTTTGGCAGCACAGCAGCCTCTCCTCTGACAGCATCTTTATTATGTGTGATTTTCAAAGCCCTCTGTGTGTTTTGAAGAACTCCGGCCCCATGAAAATGCCCGCTTTATGATCAAGGATATTAAAAAGGGAGGGAGCGGGATTTGACCATTGTTGGGGCCTTGATATAAAGTGTCTGTTGGATGCAACACTCTGCTTTAATTGAAGACAATTAACATCTGAACTAATTCTTTCCAGACCGGAGTTAGACTCCAGCACAGTGTCTGCGCAAGCCACAGGGTCACGGCACCACCTGAATACAAGATAAAACAACACTGCATGAAATTGCCTCGCTAGGCCCTGAAGCCTGCACCTTTGGCTTGCGAACTCCCCGAAGAGCTTGATTGCTTGCAACGGGGAAATATTGGGTGGATTTATTCGCGCTACAAGCTCTTATTGAGGCTGGCCTGCTAACTCAAGCTGACATACACCTGCAGCAATTAAGATGCACGGCACCGTTTCAGCTTTTATTCGGACCACTTGTCCAAGCGGCTTTCTCATGCCAAACAATATTTGGGTGATGAGGAGCTGGGAGAGTGCTGGCCTGCTGGGTTGGCTGATTTATCTGCTGCTGAGATGCTTTTATGGTCTCGTGGGGGAAGAGTTAGGGACAGGCATACTGGATTAGGGGAGGTTCTGCCCAGTTTAATATCAGCCCTCCATCTGTCACTGGTCAATTTCACATTGATTCAATCTGTATGCTTTGTTTTAAATCTTCAATATAACAAAGGGATCTATGGAATTCTTCTAAGGGCACAGCGGAAAGCTGCAGTATCCCCAGACTTCCAGCTCTAAAAATGAGATGCAGCAAGAAAGCTTTAGAGAGGAAAGATTTAAGCCTTATAACAGAAAGAGGGGGGAAAAAAAACAGAGCCGGTCATACAAAAGGGGGTCGGAAAGAAAATACGATGTTCATATGAAACAGGTCTCGATGTCATGGATGATGTAAATCTAGCATGTGTGAAGGAAAAGGCGGGTTCTCAAAAAGTACGAATAAAAAGAGGAACAAAGAGGAACTAATATGGACAAAGAAAGAACCAGGGAATCATAACTATGCTGCAAATCGTTGCTGTCCAAAGAAAATCAGGTATCTCCTTGTTTTTTCCCAGATTTGTACTTTTATGCCGTATTTGATCACAGCAGCTGCTCTTTACACTGTGTAAAATGGATGAATGGACCAACAGCAATGGCCCCAAATCGGTTTGAAAAAAGTCAGGTTCCATTGACGTACATTAGAATTAGATTAGGGTTTGCCCTGTCCTGTACTGTCGCCATTCTGGAGGTGCTTGTTTTTCTTTGAACAGCGTCGAAATATGCCTTTAATTATAATGACCAACCCAAATAAGGCTTCTCCCTTCCGAGCTTGGAAGTCTGCCTCTATAACTTGCCTCTAAAGAACTCGGTCTCTTTAACATTGCAAGAGTAAATCCAGAGAAGACAGGTTTGTTTAATTAGGCACAGTGCTATTAGATTTCAGCATTACTTGCCATCTCCATAAGGTGAGCTACTACTGGCCAACAACAAAACCAAAAAACAGAAAGACGCAATATCGAATACAGTTAGGAAAATCCAGAATTCCGCTAGAACCGCTACGGAAATAAGCGAACAGGGAAGAGTTTGTGTGCCTCCTGCAGGATATGTTACATTTGTGCAAAGCAAAATTTGACCCATGCAAATGAAATGTAAATTCCCCCACTTCAATCGCAGGCCTCTTTACAAGACATCTCCTGGCCTCTCCGAACGAAGGAGGCATGTTCAAAGTGGCTGTGCCGTGCACTGCTCTCTTTGCCAGATGTGATCCCCACGCCCCAAGTCTCAGTGCCCTGGTGGCCTTGACAGGCAGGATGAAAATGTTTGTTTGAAGCCTCCTGTTTCTCATCAATGCTGCTGTCCCAGCGGAGCCTCTCATCTCGACCTGTCCAACACCTTTTCCCCAAGACCTCGTCCCACATGTCGGGAGAGGCAGAGGGGGGTGGAGGAGGAGGCAGATAATGTCATCATCAGACATAGACACTTCTTCCCCAAAGTACCACAGGATGCCACGTCAGCTTCTCCACTTTCGTCTTTTCCATGGAAACCTTTTTTTTGTAAGGCACGGAATTACAAACCTGAGAAGACCTATATTTCGATTGCTTGCCTAATATCAGAAACAGGGCGAGATATTACAATACAGAGGTACCGCTTTGGTGTTCCCACGGCCTTGCCCAGTCTGGTTTGCCCTATTGTTTACCTATGGTTTTCTAAAGCTCTAACTCGATTAGCCGCTCAGTCTTTCATTCTACAATAACATTCCTTCCTTCCCTGTCTTCACTTCAAGTTGGCTGCCGTCAAATTAGAACCAAAGAAGATTTGTAATTGTGCACGCAATGTGTATGCAATAGAGGGACCGCATAACGGGATGCTCTGCCAACTGCCAATAAGAACGTGAGGGCAGTCATGACTTCCATTATGGCTGTTTATGAAAGGAAACAAGCCCAGCCACACTATCACAGCAGTTTGACAATCAGCTCCAGCCACATCCACTGGATTTCTCTTCCCCCTACTGGGCTACAAAAGTCTCGCCATTATGCTGCAGGAATAAACTAACTAACTAGCGCAGCAGTCTCGAATGCACAAAAGCTGGGCTGTTTGTTTTTTCCCCCCAAATCAAATTGCAGTGTGTTACTTAGGAGAACTACAGCATTTAGTCTTGGGTTAGTGTGGTCAGTGGCTGCCACTGCCAAAGGAACTTTCATTAGAGACTTCTGGGCAAAATCCGGACCGGAGAACAATCTGAGTAAGTGGAAAATCTGCAAACGTGATATGAGAGAGGATGTGCAATAATAGGCTTGGCTTACTCCTTCAACTGGAGAGACAGATGGACTTTCAAATGGGTAGAGACACTCAGACAAATATTCCTGCTGATACACTTGGACATCCTAAGAGCACTGTAAGAGCACGGATCGTCTGATGCCTGGACCGGACCACCGTAATTGCCTAGGCCCTTGAGTGCTGTTGGGTCAAAGTTTAGACTAAGTACGTTTACTGGCATCCTCTGAAGTTCTAATCCAAGAGCATTGGTCTTCACTAACTGGGCCTCTGAGGAGCTTCTGCTCCATTCTTCTCCTCCAGGATCTTTATAAACTGCTCTGGTCAAATAAGACCTTGGCCCCTGTTACAGGGATAGAGCACCTGATAGTAAAATAATTGGAAAAGCCTTAGGATGATGGGAAAGCCATGTGCTATAGCAACAGATGTTTTATAACTGTCTCCGTTTTTGCATGTGGTAGCTTTGAACTATAAGGGGTATAAGGCTAAATAAATCATTGGACTGGATATCATCCTTTGTAATTTGGTACCGCAGCACGTTAAAAAGTCCCATGCTGGGCTTAGCTGCAAAGCTGGAGTCTGTTTTGAGCCGAGCTCATCAAACTGTCCACTTTGAATTAAAGTCCCCAAACAAGGCAAAAGCATGGAAAAGGCTTTCTGCTTTTCCTCAGGCCCAGACCAGAGGCTGCGATCCGGTCCAGTTTGTTTTCAGTGACATTATCAACATGGCTGACTTAAGAGCTCTCCTAACGCCTCCTGTAACAGCTTCTGACGTGTCAGTGGCTCAGAAAGCCTTTTCTCTCGCCAGCACACCAAAAGCCGCGGAGTAGGATCATGCCTGAATGATTACGTCTTTTTATAGCATCAACATGAATAACGTCTCGCGTCGCCTCTGGGGAACTCTGGAGATCGTCAATAGGGGTCTCACGGTGACAACGTCTATCTTCGCATAATTAATGCTACTTTCCATATGTTTGTTCTCTGCCGAAACAGAGGACGGTCTTTGGTGTCAGCGTGGTCGCAACATCTGTGAACCATTACATCTGCTCAATCCAGCAGCAGGTTAATTAAGATGCGACAGGTAATCAAGTTGCCGGAAGCCAATTAAGGTGGCTTTAGCCAGGGTCCTGTCTTTGCTCAACCTGCAGGCTCTTGCCATTGCCTACAGACATCTCAAAGAAGCACTGTGAAACCGTGATGAGGTACATAAGTTTGATCAGCACCTTATGCACCGGACCACCTGGTGCACAGAAAGCACTGTAATACCAACAGATTCATGCAATGAATTAGTTGTGGGCAAAGAAAGGGCGGAGTAAGGGTCTCTGAAAAAACCTCACACACATCTGCGAGTCATCCCCTGTGGCCAGTTGGCTCCCTCACATGTAACACACACACATACACCACACTCTGGAGGGGAATCCATGGCATCTGCATCCATGCTCCAACAATATTTATCTAGACAGCTGATTTGAATACTCAGAGCCCTAGGGCATGCGTGTGGCACCACGAGCCCAGTCATCGGGAACGAAGAAGAACCAAAGTGCGTGACACTGATCATAGCTACGGTTTTAGTACTGAGATTACACAGATGTTGAATTTGGGGCAATGGCACCCAGAATGTGCTGCACAAATACTGGAGCTTTTCTCAGCATGACACAAAAAGGGGTCTGTAAGAGGTAAACGGCAAGCAGTGTTGCTAAAAGCCTGGTTTGATCATTTGGAGCAGAGAAAACTATATTAATAATAACAATCATTTAATAAATACTACCTAGAACCATGAACCCAGAACCCAGTTTAACAAGCAGGTTGCAGATCGTGGGTCTAACTCCCAAGAATGACTGGGTATTACTGGTTGCTTCCTTGTACATGGCCTTGCACTGGCTCAGGTAGCTCCACTCTCCCAGACGGGACATATTGTCAATAAATATGACAATATGAAATGACAGCCTTTCCTTTAAGGATCAATAAAAATCAAACTACATCAAACTCGCTTAAATCTGCTCTCTTTGGAAGAGACATGGAGTCAATCAGCGTTCTTTAAGTACTGATGATATACAGGGGTTGGACAATGATATTGAAACGCCTGTCGTTTTAGTGTGGGAGGTCTCATGGCTAAATTGGACCAGCCTGGTGGCCAATCTTCATTAATTGCACATTGCACCAGTAAGAGCAGAGTGTGAGGGTTCAGTTAGCAGGTAAGAGCTAATCTCGTCTCGCACGTCTTGCTGGCGCATCTGTGACCAAGACAGCAAGTCTTTGTGATGTATCAAGAGCCACGGTATCCAGGGTAATGTCAGCATACCACCAAGAAGGACGAACCACATCCAACAGGATTAACTGGGCACAAGAGGAAGCTGTCTGAAAGGGATGTTCGGGTGCTAACCCGGATTGTAGCCAAAAAACATAAAACCACGGCTGCCCTAATGACGCTGTATTGGCCGCAAAAGGAGGCCCTACACCATACTAATAAATGATTGTGGTCTAAAACCAGGTGTTTCAGTTTCATTATCCAACCCTTGTACATACTAGGCACAGAATGAAATGTTGTCATGTGACATAATTGATCGCTTCCCACCTCTACAACAGCAGTATGGGAAAGAACTGGACTACAGAACTTACTAGAAACAGAAGCAGCTATTTAAAAAAATAATAATTAGCGCTAGTAGGCCCTGAGTTGGAATTTGATGAAACTATAGGGATCTGTGCAGTCTTTCAAGCGCTAAGCTACACTGAGCCACCAGAATTTAAAATTAACCACAAACTGGGGCATATCAGGGAGAAGGAGGCTGATCGGGAAGCAACTCTGATGGTAGGAAGGTACAGGGCAGACCCAGAGAAAAGCAGCCTTGGCACTAAGCCCCAGTCTCTGCAAGCCATGTGGTGGGCCTAGATTGGCTTTCCTCAAGTAATCTTCATAAATTTGACAGTAGTAGGGAGATTACACTAGCCCCCTCATCCCTCATTTATCAAGGAGACTGAGACGCCAGGCCTTGCTCTCCCTTCCCTGTGGAGTACCTGGCTGAGGTCTGGCACTGTTCCTCCACTCAAGCCAGACACACCAGGGGGGCGCAGGCAACAGCGAAGCAAAACAAGCTGTCCAATCCAAGGGAAGTGCTCTGTAAGCAGCTGAGAGTGAGGGCGCACACCAGTCAAGGCTCATTAAAAGAATACATTTCTCCTTTTAGAGCCGGGGCCTGCAAAACAAGCCGAATGGCTAAACCTGTTAATCTGATGGAGGTGGCTGCTAAAACAAGCCCTGATTGGGGCCGATCCCAAAGCGACCGGCTTCCTCGTCCTCATTCTCCCCAAAAGCCTGACGTGGCAGGCATTCACAGAGGTCTGCTCGTGAATTACAACAGTGGCTGATCTGTCCCTCCTAGACACTTTATGTGCTTAACTTCTATGCAACCTCTGATGCCATACTTTTTAAAACAGGAAGGTCGTGACGGACTGGCGGGTAGGGCATGTCTCTTTGGCACACAGAGCCATGAATGGTCTAGCAGGGAGAAAAGTGTGCAAAAAAAAAAAGGCTTTTACAGCTATTAGCCATACGACACACAAGGGGCTCTAGTAGGGTATCATACGGTCGTTAAAGTTTCTGGGCTTCCATCCTTCTGCATGTCCTGCCCTCATTACGTCTGCATCCAAACTGCTTGATATAGCAGAAAAAAAACTGCACACTGGTAAAATAATCATTCTGGCAGTGACTTCAGGGCCCTGACGGGAAAGAAGTGTGTAAGGCGTGTTGAGAAATAATTCGCAATTTCCATTCCAAACAAGCCAAGTGGCAGCGTTTTATCAAGACGCTGACATCAAAGGGTTTACATTTACTACACACAATCTGATCCACATAGTCAAGAATTAATGACCTGTAAATTATGCACACATAGTAGCAAACAAATGGAGGGCCTCATTAGCACAGCTAATTGTCCCAAATAGAAATTTCCGAGCTTTATTCTCAAGGAGCTTTATTTTCTCTTCGCATGGGGGCATAGAAATGTGGAACAAATGCTTGATTTCCGTCAAAAGCATTCCTTTGATGAAGCAACTGGGTTCTTGATGTGTGTAGATGTACAGGCTGATCTTGGCATACAGTTACCCGAAATGGTAAAAATCTGTTTATGCTTTCAGGAAGTTTACTACTCCTTCCAATGAATTGTGGTGCTGTTGTGATACAGGCTCTAACTGAGCTCCCTTCACGAGCGTGTGGCTGCTTTCCCTAGCAGCCATGCTGTTTGAATTACTGCTGACGTCAGCACGTCTCCAGGCCCTTCTCTTGCTCATTAGGCCAACTCTGAAGGTAAATACACCCATTTACAGGCGAAGGTGGCTTCAATTCATCAGAGCAAACCTAAACACGCCCTCCATCACACAGAGCCGCTATCCAATCAAACAAGAAGCAGTTAAGAGATTCTTCCGACCAGCATTGGGATACTCTATCTCAATGATAATAAATTTACTGGTGATGTGCTCCGAAGATTTTCCATTAGAGCCATTTAATCTGAATTCCATTTAACATTAGAAAACCACAAGGTTTTCACTTGAAGAGTACACTAACTGGGGAATTCAAACACAGAGCCAAGTAGTAATGGAATTAGGTCCCTGGTAATAAAGCCACTAAGGATAGCATGGATATGAACATGTTGGCTGTCTTGTTGTGTTACAGAGCAAAACTTGGCCCTTTTTCCACCAAAGGAACCCTTAGGACTTTGGTACTATTTAGGAAACCAGTCTGCATTTGCACCAGTTTTATAGGAGACAAGGAGCATCAATAGATATGAGCTCAGCATCAACAAAGGTGGCTGCGCAACAGTGATGAGGGAAGACGTTGAAGAGTTCCCTCAGCAGGCCGCTGGGAGCTCCTATTGTTGCCTTCTTTGCCCTCATCAACTGACATGCCCACACTCTCGTCACAGTTTGTGCAGAAGAACCTTTCACTTTTCAGGTCTTGAACCTTTATCTTTGGTGCAATTGTACCGAATGGTTCAAATTACATTTACATTTATGGCATTTAGCTGACGCTCTTATCCAGAGCGACTTACAAGGTTAATGATTACAGGTAGGCCAATGTAGTGTTAGGAGTCTTGCCCAAAGACTCTTATTGGTGTAGCACAGCATAGTCACCCAGACCGGGATTCGAACCCCAGTCTCCCACATGTGGTGGTGGCTCTCTGGCGGGCAGTGGTTTATCCGCTGAGCTACACCAACCACTATTAGGAGCACGGACTGGAATGGAATCTGTGCCACGCTAATAGAAAAGGGCTACTTGTGGTTTCCTCCCGTGGCTCTCCCGCAGAAGGCTGGTAGTGACAGTGGAGGAATTGGGCAACACTCTTCTGACAGCTGAGGGTATGTGCACATTGCTGCCAGCAGATTGAACCCCCCCGAGAGGCAGATTCTCAGACATGCTCCCCTGGGCTCCGAGCCTTGGGCACCGGAACAAGGGGAAGTGACAGACGTGAGTGTTTCAAAAGCTCCCCCACAGGGCCCGACAAACAAATGACATGATCCAGGGCTTTAATCATCTTCTCACCAGCTTTACTCTAGCTTTCTTGACAGGAGAGGGACCCTATATCTGCTTGGAGGTGGGCTTGCCGTGGCATTCATAAAAATGATGTCTGTGCTTGGGGAAAAAAAAGACTACTTCCTGCACGAGCAAAGCAACGGTTTCCTACAATCTTCCAGACAGGTTTAAATGCAGCAGGATAGGGGCACCTGGACGATAACCCATTCCATCTGAGACTCTGAGCAACCAACGAGCACTTCAGGAGAAATGCGCCTGAAGGTGAAAAGCTTTTAATTGCCGGGTGCAATTGGAGGAAGTCCACTGCTGATTAAAAAAACATTCATAAAAGGGTTGATTTTTGTCTGCAGAAAAACCATGCAGTGATTAATCAAAAACATTCAAACGCCAAAGCTTCTTAAAAGGCGGTAGGCCTAAGAGAGGCCAGAAGAGATGGGCCCGAGTAATGAGACTGAGTAATCAAGGCCACTGCTGATTGAATTTGTGAAAACAATAAGGTCAGGCCTAATTACTCCAGGTTTGTTGCCTTGCAGGGTTCATTTGCAACACATTAAGATTTGAACAACAAGCGAAGACCCCTTCAGAAGGAGCCTCGAACGGTCCCGAAAAGTTCAACACGTTTCAGGAGGCCCAGGCCGGGTCATCCTCATGGCTTTTGTTGCTCTGTCTTTGATATATGCTATCTGGCCGAGTGTGCTGTGAAAACACAGGGGTCTCAGGGCCATAAATCAATTGAGCAGCCCTCCATCATGTGGTAGGGTTTGCGGCCATGCGGTGGCAGGCCCTCTGTTTTCTCAAGTTGCACACCAACACCTGCTCCTAATCACCATCAATAGCAAAAGCTTAGCAGTGGTGACGTGTTAATATTTTAGTAAGGGAGTACCCCACAAGTTCGACCTGTTCTCTTCGGCAGAGCTAATCCTGGGTTGAGGGGCGGAAATAAGATGATGATGGATCAGTGGGGATTTGCTTGGTTCGCCATTAAAGAAAAGAAAGCCAACGTTATTGTGGGGTTCTTTCAAACCTTCATCTTTTGATCCTGCTTACAGTGAGACAGACAGCCTAATCAGCAACCTTTCTGGCGGTTTGTGAGTAAAGGGGGGGGGCCAGTGGCGTGATTCGCTTCAACCCACAACACTGGGGTAATTGAAATGGGGTCAACGGCGAGGTTTGCAGCGAAACCATCAAAAGAATTTCAAGGAGGGATAAATTAAGGCATTCGGGAAGGAAATGCAAATGTATAAAGCATAAAGACCGAGCAGGATGCTTCTGCTACACAGCTCCATGGGTGTTCGGAAAGTGGGGGAATGAGACGGAGAACTCCGAGGGAAGAATTTCTGCATGGATAATTTCTGTTGGACACAGCAAACACAGTTGCCAAAGCTGAATTTACGTCTTTGTAATACAGGACATTAAACAAAGAGCACACTGACGGAAAAAAAAGTATTCCTGAAGGCAAAACAATAAAAATCTGGCAAGGGGACGTAGCTCTTTGTGCAAAATGCCTTTTAACACCATGTGTTCAGGGTGGAGTGCCTTCATATGTGCTCAAATACAGCAACATATCTGATATCACTGTTAATGTCACGTATTAAATACTGTTTAATTATAATTATCTTCAAAAACAAGAATGGAAAAATGGAAAGGGACGTTGGTGTGGGTGAGCTAGAGGGGGAGCTGGTACAAGGTTAGATGGGGGGAGGGCGGTATTTGTGCTGTAACCTAGCCACAGATGTTCTCTATTGTACATGAAATGAGAACCTCCTGCTCAATCAAAATGCCCAAATGCTTTGCTTTTTCAATACTTCCCAATCTTTGAAATATTTGGATTATTACTGTTTTTGTCCAGCAACAGGGGGAAATACATCAGTGCTTTGAATGAGGTACCTTTTCCCCCGTCGAGTAGAGGATTACCGATTGTTCTGGTCTGCATTAGTTCCAGTCGTTCTGAAATGATCGGCGCCCATTATCAGGACCAGGCTAGCTCTGATTAGCATTGCAGGATTCAGAAATGAGGATTCCGGCAGGGACAGAGAGTCGCCCTCTCCACCCAGTCCAGCTGGACGGGGGCCTATTTACTTGGCATCTCATTCGCCCCAATTCAACCTGAGGGTGGACTATTTGAGCACCCACTGCTTTTAAAAAAGTATCCACGGTGATGGGCTTACAGTAATAGACCACCAGAACACAGATACTGAAGGTGAAGGAGATGATAGGGGCAATGAGAGATGCCCTGGCATTGTTGCTGGATAGCATAGCAGCCGTAATCAAAACGAGAGCAGACTGATGGGACTTGTCAAGTGCCTTTGGCTGAATAACATCTGGATGCCAGCTGTTGCACAGCATTTATTGGCCCTATTCAGAGGGTCTATACCCAAGAACACCCCCCAAGGTAGAGAAACAGAAAGAGAGACAAGATGGGCAGAGCAGTGTGGCTGTGTTCTGGAATTGCCCAGCTTGAGTTATCAGAAGTGACAGGGCCAGTATACCTCCAAGCTCTCTCAATTAAGCGCATGCCTGCGATCAGAGCTCTCCAGTTTCCTACACGGGCACTACATCAGGGAGAGGAGCCTGCACAGTAGCCGCCCGAGCAGGTTGAGGAGGAGCAGACTGAGCCAACATGCACATAACCTGAAAGACCAAAGGAACTGTAGGGAAGCCAACAAAGCCGAACAACTTACAGAAGCTTCTTGGGGGCTCCATTTTCCAGCCTTTTGACTGGGAAAAGTG
Organism: Prochilodus magdalenae; assembly: GCA_024036415.1. Taxonomy (NCBI): domain Eukaryota; kingdom Metazoa; phylum Chordata; class Actinopteri; order Characiformes; family Prochilodontidae; genus Prochilodus; species Prochilodus magdalenae. The sequence goes on along the minus strand of JAMWET010003567.1, from coordinate 203,169 downwards.
GGGTTGACAGGGATAGGGGCAATGGAGGGTAAGCCATTGGATCATCCACTGGCACTGAACTTATTACAGCTGAGGAAAATAGTGGAGTTCTGCAGTAATTATGAAGCATACAGAGGGCTCGGTTTCCCTCCCTCACCTCTGTTCCTCTAACACGCTCCCAGGGGCACCACATAGTTTAGAGACGTGTTGTTTTTGGCAGTGCTCCCGAACACATGTTACTCACTATGTGGGTGATGTGTCTCAAGGTTTTCTTTCAGGGGCAACAGAGTTCCCTTCTTGACTCAAATCTCTCAGGTTATCTCCACTCAGAAAGTTAATCTCCGGGTTCATACGTAATTGACCCGTTGAGAGCTCCGAGTGAGGTGAAAGCAAGTAATTGACACATTAGTGCTGACAAATGTCCAATTACAATGTTCTAGGGAGAGATGGCCGTCCAGCAGGACAAGCATTTCAACTGTAATTCATTTCAAATAGACATTCTCGCGAGCTTTACAGGGGTTCGCCACCACTGCAGTAATAATATATGGATTTGGTTTCATCGCCTGTAACGTAGTTACTCTCAAACACTCAACACTTATTCACAGTGTGCTGAGAAGTCATGTTCATGTAAGGCTTACTGCTCTCTCGCTGGTGGGTTAATCTTTTCCGTTTAGGAATTATGCTTGCCTGTCGTTCTTGTTTGGAAAAAATCGTAAGATCAAATGAGAACGGCTAATCAGGAAAGGCGTCCCCATGCTATCTTAGCGGCTTGGCAGAGCAGCTCCATTAGGGCGATTCTGAAACTGCAATGTTAAATAATACTCCTCCTTTTGATCTCTGCCTCCCAGACAGCCTGTAAACACCACCATATGTATCAGGCGGCAAATATTGTTGTAAACATGACTCACATTTTTCATATTTTGCAGCCTTCTTTGATAAGGCGTTGACGAAAACCCAGACTCGGTGGCAACATTTAAATGAGGACTCATTAAAGAGCGAGCTAAGTGTGCCAGCACTACTACCCTCCTGGTTTGCAGAACCCCAAGAACCCTTTTGTTGTTGGTGGTGCGGGCGTCGAAGGCAAGATCCTGACAAGGCCCAGGAGCACCCTGTCTTTGGCACACCCGTGACTAAGATCAAAAGCCAAAGCTGACCAGCTGTACGTTTCTTTAACCCCACACGCTCAGGCCTGACCCGTCCACACTGATAAGTGGCTCTGTTGTCCCTGCCTCTGGGGATGGGGATGGTGACTGGAAAAGCACCAAAGTCCTTCCGCTCCAGGTCAGGGGTCAATGGCTCTTGGAGTTGGAGGCAATCAAAAGCGGCTCCCATCTGCAGACTCCCTGCTTGGGCATGTCCCACCGCCTTCCCTGTCTGTCTGGGTTTTTTGTGTGTGGAATTAGGGGGCACTAGACACTTGGAGAGAACTGCCTTTTAAAAGTGGACCAGGGTGGTCGAGGATGTGTCTGGATCAGCTTATCAGAGTCAGAGAGTCATGTCAAACAGTACAGGGTTTTGATGCAGGATTAGGGATTCATCCAGGTCTCTCTGATCCATCTGGCCAGCACAAGCACCTTCACACAGGTGCGGCTTCCATCCCTGGGTGGTCCTCTAGCTCACCTTTTTAAATTCCACTGCTGTTGCCTCAGGTGGGGCCGTGAGTTTTCCTTTAGTACCAAATGCCAAATATTAGCACCCAGCTCCCATTATTTTGTAAATTATTACCCCATAAAAGTAGGTACCCAGCGACAGCTTAAAGCGAACATTTGTTTCTGAGTACATTTTAGGGCCCATATGTTTCTCATTCCTTGATACGCACTCGTGTGAGCATTTCGATGTAAGGAGGAAAAAAAAAAAAAAAAATTCTACACAAATATTTCATCATGCTCCTGGCATGTTTTGCAATGGACCTGAAGCAGTGACTAATGTCGGCATGCCAGAAGAAACCTCACAAATCCTGAGGAGCCCTGAGGAGCGACAAAAGAGAAATGGAACCATACGCTGAAATGTTCAGATACGTATCCATTTTACAGAGAGCGGTCCCACAAGCCTTCCTGCAGGGCCATTCAGGGCGATGTAAGGAGCTGTTCCTGGCCAGTCACTGGAGCTGAGAACAGTGCTACGGAAATAAGCTGTCTCGGACTCGGCTCTCACACGTAACAAATCAGCCGGCCCTCCTGGCTGGATCCGGAGAGCCGCTCAGGTGCGGCGTCGCCGGCTGGACCCGGGGAGGTCAGCTTCTGAGCCGCAGAGTGGTGTGAACAAGCAGCAGCTGCTGAGATGTGACAGGGGCAGCACGCTCCCAGACAAGGTGTTTAGGAATCAAAGTAGCCTGCTCCCACTCAAAACGTCCTCGCCTGCCACCAGCCTGCGCCTGCCCGTGAAACATTAGGCTGCAGCGGGCCGCCCCGGCGCTTGAAGAGTGTGTGACTGGTGGCCTGATGGGGGAGTGGTGGAGAGGGGGGTTTCTCGGGTCTAGGAATAAAGAAGACGGCGTCTACGTTTGATGCACATCAAGCACCAATAAAAGAATATGCTGTCTCTTTTCTGTGGGAAATACCAAACCCGCTGATCCCCGAAAGCCAAAAAAGTTGACGTGTTTACAAGAGCGGAAATAAACACCGCATAATTGAGCAACCATGGTTTATGTATCAAAATAGATCACAGCTTTTGTTCGTTTCCACTGCCCCATTTCTGCGGTACGCATAGCAATATGAAATGTTGACAAATTCCATCCATTCCTCTCTTTCTTCGGATTGAATAAAACATCAGTGCGTCTAATTAGAGATGGGAAAAGAAGAAGCGCTTAACCGTTTGCTTCACATCTTGTATGGGGATACTGTCTGCTACTTTTGATTAAATTACACACGGGATGTATCTCATTACCATTAAGCAGTAGTAGTAAGGGTGGGAAGGAGGGGTGGGCTCACATCTATTAGAACTTGCTGCGAGAAAGAATAGTGCAAGTGGCACAGTGAAGTAATTACCCCAACAATAATAATCTGCTTAATACTTCACAGCGCCAAAGGAGATGAATCAATTTCCATGCGTTATCCCCTTATTAACAGATGAAAGATGCAGGAAGGCACAGCCATGTAAAGTCCGGGCCTTGGTGATTATGGCGGATTTAATGAGAGCCTGGCGCAGGACGCTGTACTTCCAAGAACAACTGATTAAGCTCATTAAAATTCTTAATTACGTGGGTGCATTCTCTCATCATCCCTCCTTTGAAGGAGAACAGTGGGCTGCAGGTGAGGCCACCTCACCGGCCAGCTGGCCAGGTGCTGCCGATCACCCTGCAGAGCCACGAGAGAGAAGCTTAATTCCTTAACCGTGCAAGTGTAGGTTTCGCAAAGCAGCTCTTCTTTCTTCCCTGGATCTGGAAAGGCAATTATGTAAATCTACTTGTCATTATAAGCATGTCTGCTTGTCAGAGATGGGCACGTTCGGCAGGAGTCCCCCGAGGCATTCCGTTTCCAGCCCCCAATGCACACACGAGCACAGCCTCTGCTGCTGTAATCAAAGCGGGTATAAGCTACAGCTCAAACACATGTTGGAGGTGCTCACCAGGAGATGTAAAAGTAGAGGTCAAAGGAAGGAAAAGCAGAAGGTAAACTGTTGTTCCAGGGGAAAAGAGATGTTAGAGACCAGTAGACTCATCAGTAGACTAAAAAGGAAGGTGCCATCTTTGGAAGAACCTCTTTCGTTTGTTTCCAGTGGATGGTTTTTTGAAGAATGTGAGTATGAAAAGACTTCTGCACGTTTAAAGAACCTCCACATAATGTTTTTATAGAACTGTAGGTTTAAGCCAGGAACCGTTTTGCTGGAACATGCCTTCAACATGTACGAGGGGCTTCAGTGCAAGTTCTGCCAGGAAGACGCCAATGCTGCCTCACCCATTCATTTATTACTCTGGCCAATCAGTGTCCACTACCTGTCTTTAAAAAGATTCAGCTTGCGCTCCTGTTCCGCTGCCTTCAGGTGCCAACGTATCACTGTTCTCCTCCTTCATTCCTTCTTTCCCCCTACCACCAATTTGGCCCCAGTCCTCTTATCCAGGGAGTAGAACTTGGGTTGGAGTTCTGAGCAGCTTCCTTCTTGAGCTAGAAGGTCATTTGGTCATGGGGGGGTATGAAAACTTTATCACAGGAAAAAAATTATGGAGATGTTTTTATAGAGAACGTTTTAGGATATTTAATGGGAAGTTCATTTGGATAGAACTTTAGTTATGTCATAACTGTCAGGAGTGACAGGAGTGTATAGATAAACAGAGGTCAGCTTGGTTGCTGATTAGTTGTAGCCATCAAGTTGTCAGTCCCAGTAGAATGCCATGAAATCCCAAATATCCCTGGTCTACGTGTCACCGTGATGGTAAACATTTCCATCGACTCTCAACCGGCTGAGGCGTCAGAGGCTGAAGATGCCGAAGCTTCATCCATCAATGTGAACTGCCACAGCTATGTCTGCTGATGGCCTCTTACCGACATCAGGCTGATACAGGGCCCCCAGCCGCAGCAGGACCATAATATATCAGAGACAGGAGGGGGAAAAAAATGACACAACATGGAATTGACAGAATGAGGGGGAACTTCCTCCCATGAAATGAATAAGGAATAGTAAGCAGTCACTGTCAGCGCTGTACCTCCACAATCCTGCACTGTGGCTGACAGCCTGTCAAATACTGACTCCCCTCTCCAACCATCTACAAAACGTATTTGATATCCTATCCTGAAATCCAAACATAGGACAAAATCACGAGGAGCCAGATCTTTTCCAACCCATGTTCTCATTCCACTACAGCCATTTCAGTAAACGCTCACATGCCGATAGATTTTTGACTGTCTAAACAAACAAATTCGATCAGGTAAGGAAGAAAAACAAACACCAGTTGAGCGGCCCAGTCGGCCTCCTAAATGCAGAACATCTGAACAAGGTTTGCTATGGCTTCCAGTATGTTTTTCATTACTGCTGGTTGAAGTGAAGATTAATTAAGCCCATGCCCGTCAAGGAAATATCATTTTGGGTGGTATCTAATGCACAAGATAAACAATCCCCGCTCCACATGTACCGCAGACCAAGAACCAATCAAACACAGATTAAGACAGTAAAGTCTAAAGTAACATTAGTCACGGCACCAGGCAAAGTCCACTGGCTGAAGGGTCAAACCCGTTTCTCCTTATTCGTACAAATGCCAGAGAGAGTCTCCGGCAACAGGTCGCTCAGTGACGCTCAGCTATGCCTAAACTGAGCATGGAAGGTTAAGGGTCACCAACACAGAGTAAAGACACTCGTCAGGCAGCCGACAGTGGAGCTTCAAAGCTCATCCGGCTCTATTATCTCCTCCCCGTCAGTCAAGAGTCACTTTCAGCCGTTCTCATTAAACAAGTGGCTAATTTATACTCCCAGAGATAAGAGGTGCTTCTTAACTGCTTATGCAGTCCTTGGTGAGCTCACACTTGGACTGTATTCAATAATATACAGTACTGAGCCCACTCTTCCTTTGTTTCATTGGCAAACTTATTTCATTTTTTGACACCTCTGTCTGAGGAGATTAGAAATAAAATAATCCCATCACACGAGGTACGGAAAGGATAGTGGAAAGACCTGGCAGACCACTAAAACTGGTACAATGAGATAAGCTCTTATCTTTGAGAGACAATTAAGAAAACCAAGCCCCACTCTTGCTTCAGATACGAAAGAATCCACAGATGTTTCTGTCCATCCTTGCACAGTGAGAAGTTAATGCCATGGGTCTGAAAGGATGTGTCGTTCTCAAGAAGCTACAACTTTTGCACATTAAGAGACTGCTGAGACTGCTCGAAACAAGTGGTTACTGGCCACCTCCTGCTGACACCATGAATGATTCAGCCCCATGACCCCATATTTGGCATATTCTATTCACAACTAAATATTAAGAAATAATCATGACAACATTTTCACACACTGTAAAAACAAAAAAGTAAAAATCGAAATTAATTTTTTTCTTTGGACAGGGATGATTTATTAATTTGCAGGATTCTTCTACATGTATATGATTTACATTTATGTGTTCCACCTGCACTGGATTGGTTAACTGCCTGCTTCCACACATGTCATATGAAATGTAGTCCTGCTATGCAAGATACTGTGGGAATGCAGACGTTTAGTCCAGACCTCAACACCATTGAATGTGTTTGGGATTACCTGGGATTACTTTGTCCTGACATCTTGTACTGAATGGCCAGTTTGACTAGAGAGTTAATACATGAAGGGTCTCCAAAACTCCAAAAATCTCATTTTATGGCCAACATGTGCTTTTTCACACGTAACATTCTATTTTTTAGTCAATTTAATTCACAAAATATCAAGAAAAAGTATTTCCAGTGGAATACCTTCAGTCTTACTCTACATTTTTAAAGTTCATTGCAGGAATCTAATAGAGAGTTCAATGCTTTTTTGGGACTGGTGAAAATCTTGGAGTGGTCAGGTTTGCTTAGACTGAGAAGCAAAGCCCGGACGCCTAATCTGCAAATGTGATCAGTGTTTCCAAAGAGAAAGGTGTTGATGGAAGAGGATCTAGCGCGTACATGCCGGCACCTAAGCACACATCCATCCCGAAGGATTCGCGAACGCTTCCTTATGCACGCAGGATGTGTTTGTGCGCACAAAGGCTCAGGAGCCCAGAGCAGAGATAGCACGAGACATAACGCAACATGAATCTCCCGAGTATAATTCAAACCAACAGATTTAGTGAAAGTTTAAAGGCATTTATTGTCTGGAAGATCTGTTATCAAACTATGCAACCTCTTCCACTCCTATCCTGGGCTTAAATAAATCAATAAGCCTCTACTGGGAACAAAGCATTTTGGATTAGAACAAGGTTTCATCTTTTGGAAACTTCTTCACCCAGAGCTCACGGTATCCCTGTGCGGGCTGTATATCTTATCTGCGTAGACACTACTAAACTCAAAACGCTGTATTTATGTTTTGTGAGTAACATCTGCACTCCATCGTGAAGTTCAAAAGGCTGATATAACTCAGAAAAGAGCCTTCCTTGCATGCTTTATACCCCTAATATAGCCAGAAGCTAATGCGGCTAGCTAATGATTAACTGCTAAAGTGCTAAGTTACCAACTGGAATGTACTGTCTCTGAATTTAAGGCAGCAGCATGGCTGTAACTAGCCATGAGGACACCAGCTTCTGCACCTCGGTAGCCATCACAGTGGGCTTTCTTCCCCTCCGTATCTTCATTAGGAGATTCAATGTGGAAACAGGGCTACAACACATATGTGCACAAGCTTGCGTTCTATCTCGCTCTGGTTTATTTTGAGAGGTATGAGCCCTTCACCCATACCCGACCACCAAAGAACTGAACTGTGGTCCACCAGACTTCCATCAGAGCATGCCTTTTCTCTTCTTCTAGCATCACATGCATGTTATAGCCCTGGGTATTGCTGTATGCAAGCCATGCCTTCGCAGGACCAGCAAAGGCGTTTCGTAGTCATCTCAAAGTGGCAAAACAGCGAGGTGCTTTAAAGGCAATCCAGGGTCAAATTAAGCTTTAATTGTATCGACTGGAGCGTTTACCCTGGCCAGAACTCCTATTAAATCAAATCTCTCTCAGTAAGACCCCTATTGTGATTAACTATCTATATACAAAGTTCCTTTCCAAAGAACCAGGTGCCATGGAAACAGTCCAAGCCCGGGAAACTGAATCACAGAGTATTCTCAAGATACAAGACTAGTGCGTGAAGGCGGATGGGGATGTGTGAGAGTCATGTTTTGAAAAGGCCTTAATGTTTTTGGATAGATAGCGGCATTATGGGAGAAGCTGCATGCTGGTATTTTGAGCTGACTCACGCTGGTCAGACAAAGGTTCTCTCCAGACTGCGGTCAAAAAGTACATTTCAATAAGCGAAACATGGTAAAGGAAAAAACCCTGATTCCCTAAAGCTCCTAACAATGCGACAAGCCAAAGACAGCTTATGCTCCATTGTGTGATCACCCGGAATTGTTTATGTTAGGCTTCATCTCGGATTCACGCCCAAAACCAGTTCTCTCGGTCAACCCTGAAAGGGCGGAAAAATGACTTACCACAGGCGAAAAAAAAAAGGTGCTGATATCCTGCCACAATAAAAACGAATGTGCTAGCTGACACTTTAGAACTAGCTGTAATGACTAATGCCCTGGCTGGGCTGTAGTGGCACCTGCAAAACTGGCAACGATGGTGGCTCTGGGTGAGAAACAGACAAGCTGATTTGTGGGAACGGAGATGTCTGCAGGGCCCCCTCGGTAACAATAGTTTATTCGGAGGAAAACGGAACATTAACCAGACAATGGGAACGCATTTGACAGGGGGAGCCCGAAACGATAGGGAGTGACTACATTGGCGGACCCACCATTGCCATATATCAAATTCTGACGCCGTATGACCGCGGTGGTATACATATTACACCTCTAAGCATGAAACCATTAACCCTCTTGGAAGGGCTGCGAGTCTAACACCTTTATGGGTTCCTGCTGCCTATTAGCATTCAATGCGAGCGCTCCGGCGGTGTGATTCAGTACCGTTCTCCCGGTCGAGACACACTCATTCTCCCCTTCCCACCCCTGAAGTAATGAAAAACTCTCATGGTGTTTTTGTTCCAGCCGCTGGGTCTGCTGCCAGCGCGCTTCACCCAGGGCTGCTCACCGTAGCAACACCGCGCCGTATTTATTTTCTCACAGGAAAATAAACCATCCGCCAAAATATTTGCGTCTTTACAAAGCCGCCCATCTCCGCAGTCAACAGGGGGCCTGTTTCTCCGACACCGCGTTTGTTTTTTGCACAAAGCTAATATTTAAACGGAGCCCTTGGAGAAATAACGGAGGGGGGTGGGATCATGTGTGGGTATCTTCCTACATGTTGCACATGATTCCGGATCCACTCAGGCCAAAAAACAAAACGCAGACCTCCCTAAAAAACCTCAAATGTGTAGATCTAATCCTAAATAAAGGGATCTAGCAACTGGATCCTGTGATTACTCAATCTATATGACTTAATATGATGATATGTGTTATGACAAGCCTTCGGGGTCTGCTCGGGGGTCTTGAAGGAGGCCGATTTATTATTTACACTTCTCTGCAAGATGGCGCATGTGCTTCACAAATACATCATGGTTTATTCATTATCTTAATGAATGTTCTAGCTGTTCCATGAACTCCCACTATACCCCCAACCACCTCCACCCCGCCCCCCAACCACTTCTGGTTTATGTTCCTTTTTCCACAAACAGTGGGGATATGAGCCCAAGCAGCTGTAAAACAATGCCCTAACCCACATAGCTCGCATTCCTTTGAACTCTTTTGTTGTTGGAGGAGTGGTGCACGGGTGGCACAGCCGGCATTCACGCCGCTCCGGGGCAAATTGAACACGGCTGCCTCGCCACTTAAATGAGAAACTCCGACGAAGGAAAAAACCATCGAGTCAGTCTAAGCAAACAGCACTGACGAAGCGAAAGGCTCCGGCTCTGCTTTAGAAGACCTGCATTCTGATCTCCATTCTGGACGTGGAAGGGTCAGGGGGCGTCACTCCTACCTGACCAAATCAACTGCTGCTTAGCGGCTAGACCTCCTGCTGTTTTAAAGCCAGATGCAATCCGCATGTCCGGAACGGCAAAATCCTGCTCCACAGACTCCTGACCTTTCGAGAGAATACCAACGACTTGTGGAAAAGAGGAGTGAAGCATGTTTTCCGAGATCCACTTGCTTTTAATTGAGGCCAGCACTGCCACCGTGGGAGATTTCTTTTTCTTCCTTTCTTTTTTTTTTTCATGCAGAACACCTCTCAAATCATTTTACAGAAGGACAACTCCAGAATGAATACGCAAATGCTATTGGAATGAGCGCACTCTTGGCAAGACGAGAGCAGCCACTAATTTTAACAAGAGACAAGGGGCCACTTGAGCCGTGCTTGAAAAGCTGGGCGGCTCATCTTTTTGGCTGGATGCACCACCGTGCCTCAGCCCCATGCTGTCCCACTGCTCTGTGTGACAGCAGAACAGAAACACCCGGTATGATAATCTCATTAGAGAAAGCATAAATAACTCTGACACACAAATACATAAATTACACGCAGTTTCCCCTCCGAGCCCCCTAACCTTGTAGCTGCGTGCAGTTATTTAGAGGCGGCGAGGTATTCGCTCTGCCTAACAAGTTATCATCGTATCCGTTGTATTTCTGTCCTCAGACCCCGTTAGCTTCAAGCGTGCGGTTAGCACAGTAAGCTCCAACAAATAGCTTTCGACGGTGGACCATAAGAAAAAGGTCACGGATCATCGCTTGCCTTTCAGATGCCACACAGCGCTCCGTGAAAGAAGACACCTGTTTCCACTTTGGCTGTTGTGGAAACAGGGTTGAGGGGAAGTGCCCCCGTCTCTCTTCAGCACAGACCAATAATCTACAGTCAGTCAAGGTGGGTAGGGGGGCTTCAGCCAGGAGCTTCCCACCTCAGCTACACACACAGAAGTGGCCTTTGTCCCACTGGCTGGGTGTGGAATGCCGGGGCTGATGGGAATCTCTCAGCGTGGGGCCACATTCCAGTCAGCCCGTCCCCAGCACACCTGCAGGGCACCTGGGGTCAGCCGCCTGCACCACGCACCACTGGGCACAACCTATCCACGCTAACTAGCCCCCAAAATCCAGGAGCCCACTGCATCCAAAGCTTCTGAGCTTAGTGAATACCACAGCAGTTCATGCTGAAGCCTTTGACATGTCTTATGATACTACATCCTGCAAACGCCTTGTATGGCCATGTGGCGTCACTGCTTCCTGTCGGCAGATCTGGAAGGTTAACCACAGGAGGGGTGTCACTGAAATGAGATACGTGATTATACACTTTTCTGAATATACTGTGGATGTCAGAACTTAAAGAACACTGACCGTGTAACAGGCATGTTACATGACTAAGACCGGTGCAGTGCAAAGTCTAAAACATGATGTTCAAAGCTCACGTTCAAAATCAATGTTATTCTTTTCATAATGTCAGCCCATAAAGATTAGCACAAATGCTATACCTTCATTCCAATGAACTAGGAATGTTCCATTAATATTGTCAGCTGGAAGTTTTATTTTGATACCCGGAATGTGCTTTCTAAGGTAGGGGAATGTTCTCCAGAAGTATTCTGTCGTCTCTGGTCTCTGTAAGGTAATGTTTTCACCCACCATTAAGGGGAAAACGTTTTTAGGCAGCCTGACTAACTCCTATTTAATACCAGTACCAGTATCTTTACAGATATGTATAACAGCTCTGAGGCTGTAGCATGAAGAATTAATCATAGCAGTAACACAGCTGAAAAGACCAGACAACAGTGTATCGTGCTGCTGTTAGCATCTGCTGCTGTTAGCATACTTTCTGTTTGCTAATATCAGGAAAGCTAATCAAATACTGTCAAATACGCCACCAGCCGAATGAGTATCTCAAAAAGAATCTATGCTATACTACACTATACTACTCTATTTTATACTACAGTACACTATACTACACTACACTATACTACACTACTCTATTCTATATTACAGTACACTATACTACACTACTCAATACTACACTACACTATACTACACTACTCTATTCTATACTACAGTACACTATACTACACTACACTATACTACACTATACTACACTACTCTATTCTATACTACAGTACACTATACTACACTACTCTGTACTACACTACACTATACTACACTTATCTAAACTACACTGCTCTATACTACACTACTCTATACTACACTACACTATACTACACTGCTCTATACTACACTACTCTACACTACACTTATCTAAACTACACTGCTCTATACTACGCTACTCTATACTACAGTACACTATACTACACTACTCTATACTACACTACACTATACTACACTACACCATACTACGCTAATCTAAACTACATTACTCTATACTACACTGCTCTATACTATAACACTCTACACTACACTTATCTAAATTACACTGCTCTATACTACACTACTCTACACTATTCTTATCTAAACTACACTGCTCTATACTACACTACTCTACACTATTCTTATCTAAACTACACTGCTCTATACTACAGTACACTATACTACAGTGCACTATACTACACTACACTATATAACACTACACTATACAACACTATACTATAATATACTACACACACTATACTACACTACTCTCTACTACACTTATCTAAATTACACTGCTCTATACTACACTACTCTATACTACAGTACACTATACTACACTTATCTAAACTACACTACTCTATACTACACTTATCTAAACCACACTGCTCTATACTACACAACTCTATACTACACTACACTATATTACACTACACTACACAACACTATACTATACTATACTACACACACTATACTACACTACTCTATAGCACACTACACTATACTACACTATACTGTACTGCACTATATTCTACTACACTATATTACACTACACTATACTATACTACACTATTTTACACTATACTGTTCTATTCATGAAACGCACCACTTGTCCATAGCACCCCTGTTTTATTTGCTTGTGGTAAGTTGTGAATATAAACAGTTACATTGGCCATACATGGTTCCTGTAAGTTGATGTGCTTGTGTCAGGGTTTTATAATGACATTTTTGATTACCTTCTACCACCATCAGGCTTTTATCCCTTAATCAAGTCTGATTTAAGGTAAGTGCTATCAGCGTCCATTACCCTAAGTAGCTTACCAAACTTTGGACACTAAACACGCCTTCACTGGAGTGATGGGAGAAAAAATATGTTAATTTGTTTGCTGACCAAACCATCACCTTAACTGTCTACAGGTGACCAAATCTCAGTAGAAGAATGCCAGCAATTCTCTTTATCACAGTCAGAAGATCTTTCCTGACCTCCAGCATGCTGAAAATGGCTGCAGGTGCTGGTCATAAAGACCAACAGTCCTGCAGGTCACAGCCAGAAAAGTTGAGGTCAATGGAAGTGCACTGTCAGGCCGCTTGCCGCCTCCGCTCTGCTCCACCGCCGAACCAAACACCGGCGACTCAGCAACACTCCATCTCAGAGCTGCTGCATTATTCGCATGCACACAGCCACCGCACACAAAACCTGGTGCACTCGCACATACCTTCGACTCACAATAGTATCAGAGATAATGGAAGTTCATTGTATGTGTCTGTTCAAGGACTTCATGTCACTGGGTGTATTACAGTGGATGAGTAATGAGACACAAAAAGGCTGCCCTTATTTTCCCTCACACTCTGGAGGTTATGAAAGGAGCGGTGCGTGTATGTGCGGCTGCTTAGTGCATTAAGGGAAAACGGATCATACATCAGAGCAGCTCACTACGCTGCGCTCCCTCACACAGACCCGACTGCTTTCTGTGACCTAACCGCAGTGTGTGCACGGTTTGTATGAGGCAAATCGATACTAGAGCAAAACAACGGGGCTCTGCTTCACAGGCTTACTGCCACAATAAACACACCTGGGCCACACTGCTTCAACACAGTCAGTATTTATGAGACGCAGTCAGCCACTGTCCAGGCATGCCCACCTCTATGAGGCCTGTAAGTTTAGTGGACCAAGCAAGTACAATGGCAAACTCTCTCGGCCTTCTGCTCTTTCTCTCCCTATGTACATCTCTCTCATTTTCTTTCTCTCTTTTTCCTTCCTCCTCTGTCTCTCTGCCTCTCACTTTCTTCCTTTTATCTCTCTCTCTCTCTCTCTCTCTCTCTCTCTCTCCCTCTGTCTCTCTTTCTCTCTCTTTCTCTCTCTCTCTCTCTTTGCCTCTCACACTCTTCCTTTTATGTCTCTCTCTCTCTCTCTCTCCCTTTACATAGGTGTCCTGGTCTGCCTCTCCTTTTCCTGCCCTTTTCTTTTTCTCTCTAAATGTCAATCTTTTTTTCTTTCTTTCTTTCTTTTTTTTCTTTCTTTCTTTCTTTCTTTCTTTCTTTCTTTCTTTCTTTCTTTCTCTCCTTCCCCTTGTCATTTTTCCTCTCACTCTCTACTATCCCCTCTCAATCTGTTTGCTCTTGCTCTCTCTCTACTCCTATTTCTCTCATTTTTCCCATTTCCTTATCCCTATTAATTTCTTTCTCCCTCTTTTTTCTCTCCCTGTTTATATTTTCTTCCCTTCTTCCACCCTTTCTCTCATATTGTTCTTAATCTTTCTTTCTCTCCTAGGCTCTTTCTCTCTTACTGTTTATCTCTCTCTCTTTTCTTTCTCACTCTCCATTCTCATTTTCATCTTTTCTCATTCTCCTTTTTACTATTTCTCCTTCTTATCCTGTCTTCTTCCCTCGCCACCCTCACTCGTTCTCTTACTCACTGTCTGCATAGGTTTCCTGCTCTTTCACTCTCTCGCACGCCTCTCCACCCTGGAAAAATCATTTGCACAGGGGGGAATGTTTACTCGCAGATTAAAAGCCCAGCCATTGAGGGCCGGACACTTTTAGGGGGCAAAGCAACAATGCACATTTTTGCAGGGTTGAGTGGCAAGGTGAGCGGCTCTCTTTGCCGGGCCCTGAGACAGCCTTTTTCCCCCTCGACTCATTAGAGCTGGGAAAACTCAAACAGGCCTGCCAGCCACTCTATAGCACCAAAGCCCAAAAACAAACAAGTGGCAGAGAAGAAGGAGCCAAAAAAAGGCAGCCACCAAAGGAGCCACTTAACTTCCCCCACCCTTCAACGGGTAATGCTGTTTTCCCCTCTTCAGTACACATACAGGTCCTTCTTTAAGGTCCTAGCGTGGACACAGCTGCAGACGTGAAGCCGCCTGTCCTCCAGCGAGCAGATTTGTCCTCTAGCTGTGTAACAAGCACCCCGCCGTCACTGGAGGGTGGACGCAAAGCCTCAAACAAAAGGGTGTTAAGAGTAAAGTTCAATCAAACGCCTTTGTGAGGATCCAATAACTCTCCCTCACAGCATGTGGGTCCTTTTTTCCTTCTGCTGTTATTGGCTTCCATCACGCTGAGCTCCTATAGTTGGTCCTCAAGCGTTTGGAGAATTTAGCCAGCGCTAAACCACGGGAACCAGGTAAAAGTCTGTGCTGGTATTAACATTCTTGCTACGGGTTGAGGGAAATGAGAATCCCCGGCTGGTTTTCATAACCTTTTCATCACTTCTCATCTCTGGATGACAATATTATCTCCTGTTCCATCATCTCACTCTTCTGGGCCGCAGACGACCCAGATTCGTGAGGAGGCGGCGGCTTTAAACCAAGGTTTTATCAGACATATGGAGAAGACCAGTGTCAGTCATTACAGTGATACAGCCAGACGATATTAAATGGAGCCTGATTGGCTGCTCTCTATTAGTCGGGGCTGATTGGTAGCAGGTGTGGACGCTGGGCGTTTCGGGGCCGAAGCGAATCCCGTGCAGATGCTCGCAGACCTGCCTGGGTTTCCATAGCAGCCAGAGGAGGTCATGTCAGACGTGGCACGCAGAAAACTCAACTCCTTTTTAGCAAGAGCTCTGCCTTGCCTGTGATGCTATCTATATGTTATTGTCTTTCTTTGCATGTCTGTTGTATCCGTCTCTTTTCCCTTTCATGAATAAAGAGTGCAACAGCGAACTGAGTAGTGTCTGAATTCAGACCAGTCTAAAGTCTACGCTGGAGCTACAAGGCTAACGTTGCTAAGAGGAAAAAGAAGCTATCAATTAGAATCATACAAAACAATATAGCCCTAAATCTCATCAGGAGGTCATAAGCATATGTGAGTTTAAGTAGTACGTCAAAGAGGTCTATGTGTTGTGCTGCAGAGACTTCGCCTGAAGTTAGCATGCTATTCAGCTAGCTGTGGTTTCTGACCCTATATAACATTACCTTATCCTTAAAACACACACATCAGTACAGTGGATAAAGCAGACATCTTGAAGCTTAACCTTTTTTATTCTTTGGTCAGTTAAAATTTATGACATAGCGTCAATAACAAGTCGTATGATCTGACACTACCATCTGTTTTGAGTGGTTCTATCACAAGTGGACAGCAAGATGTATACACTGAGCACGTCCATGGGTCTTGAATGCGTCTCCAGTGACCAATTATGACCAGGAGGAAGGATGCTGCATATTTACTACATTAGTCAGCCAAAAATCTCCTACAAGTGCTCGTCCGTGTACATGTATGGGTTGCCTCAAATGTTTAGAGCCCATGAATTGCTAACACAACAAATGTGAGAGGAGGAGATGTCTCTGGTTTTCGTCTCTGCTGTCAAGACTCAGTTGATTAGGTGATCTTTGAATGCTGTCAGGGTCAAGATGATGTTTTTTTTTTTTTTGGCGATATGTATCCCTGACATCCTTCACAGGTGGTTTGAGTGAACACATGTCCGACCCAGTTCATCACCGTATTTAGCGCTGTCCAGTGTCAGACCATCTAAGACATATGCTAATGATTGGCGCGAATGAGGCCTAATGGAGATTACTTAGCAACCCTATGCTAGTGGATGCCTGGGGTTACTTGTGCTGTTTGCACAGTGCTAAACTCTAATCACATCTCTTAGGTAGAGTGTCTACATCTGATTGGTATAATCCGGAAACGTTGTTTATTCCTGTAACAAAGATAGTAATGCACTTTGCAACCTTAGTGGCAGACGCCTTCCAACAGCAGCACCAAGAGGCAGCGTCCGCTAAACCACCAGTTAACCCAGGGCTAATCCTGGCCACCACGGTTGTGTTTCCTGCTGTAGATTTACTGCAGCCATTCGTACTAAATTTTGCCTTTTTTCTCAGAGTATGTGTAAAACAGAGCATTCCTGTTCTCTCCGAGATCCTGCCGGTCACCCTGCCTGTCCCTAGGCTCTGATTTGGAGCCAAGAGGAGGCCATCCAATCAGAGGCCCTCTCAGCATGCGGTCTACAGAGGAGGAAGCAGTGGGCGAGTGTGTGTGTACTTAAGCTGTACACGCGTCCTGTCTTTTCTTGCTGTGTGGCTTTCAACCCTCTGCGTGTATGTGTGCATGGATTTTACAGCACACAGAACACACTTGTGTTTCTGTGTCTATAGGCAGTGTATGCTAGTTAATATCGCAGGCACTGGATATTTATCTTAAATACTGAAATACATGCAGCCGCTGATGAAGTGTATCCCACTGTGACTCTCCCAGTGTATGTGTGTTTCCCTGCAAATACCGTGAGCGTATGAATTTCACATCATACAGAGCAGCTTTATATCCGTATCCAAGACCGGCGCATGGTTACTTAACATTACAATATGGTGCAGGACAATACAGCACTGTGCAAATTTCCATTTCAGCCATTAACCACAGGTTGCTCTGAGGAGATTAGACATAAGATAATCCCACTTGCATAAGAAAAGGGAAATTCCGAAAACAGAGTTGCTTGGAAATTCCAAAAACAAAATGCTTAAAGCTCTAGAGAAAACGGGACTCCTAAAAACCATACCAGAACCGGTAGACCACCAGAACTGTCTGCATCTGATAAACAGTACTTAAAGCTTTCATCTTTGAGAGAGAGGAGAAAATCGTGCGTCACTCTTGCTGCAGCTCAGAACCTGCTTACTGTTTCTCTGTCCATCCCTCTAAACAATACAGATCCGAGAGGATGTGTAGCTGTCAAGAGCCTGTGACTGAGAAAAGGGAATAGATAAAAAAGATACTAATGTGTAAATTAAACAAAGAAGCTGCTGCTGCTCTCAGGGAAATAGATCAGCCACCCAGTATTGAGACCTCAACATGATTGAATGTGTTTTAAGTTGTTGGGATATAAAAATGCAACCAACTCCTGAGACTGAACACTAAACAATGTTGTTATATTAAAATGTACTTTTCTCTTACATATAAACCTCTTTTCCTGATACTAAAATGAATAACTCGCATTTAACAGCCCTTTCAATAGGGATGGACCCTGACTACTACGCCAAATCAAGGGCATCTCACCCACCGAAGGCCTACATTAATGTGCATGTGTGTGTATGTGTGATGTAAACTGTGTGTGTATGTGTGATGTAAACTGTGTGTGTATGTGTGATGTAAACTGTGTGTGTGTGTTACAGCACACAGAACTCTTTTATATTTGTGTGCATGGACGGTGTGCTGCAGGTTAAGTAATAGTCAAGTGACTGTAAATTATGTATATGTATTTATATGCAGCTGCAGATGAGGGGTGTGTTACTGTTGGTCTGTGCATGTGTGTGTTTCCTTATTTGGGCCTTTGTGTGTGTGTGTGTGTGTGTGTGTGTGTCTGCCAGGCTCTGTGTTTGTGTGCAGAAGCACATGGGGCTTGCAGAGCTAAGTGAGCATTACGGGCCAGGCTGGGCCGGGGAGTCTGCGTGTTCCTCCCTGCACTACCCCTCTATTACGAGGTGCACAGAGCTGTGATTACTGTAGAGAGAGTGAGTAAGGAAGGGAGAGAGAGAGAGAGAGAGAGAGAGAGAGAGAGAGAGAGAGAGAGAGAGAGAGAGAGAGAGAGAGAGAGGGGATATGCTGTATGCTGTTAAAAGACTGAAGGAGAGGCTGAACTGCTGGGTTAATGAACATGTTCAGATGCTCAGTGTGGGCCAGTGGAGCAGCCCACTAACACATATCCACTTACAGAGGAAGAGGCACGTTTACTCACACATTGGTAAATGACAGTGCTCTAACAGCTTGGACGTGAGGAAATGGTTTCAGACACACGTACGTCTGACGCTGTATTTGCCCTAGGTTCAACTTCTTTGAACTGACAGCTGACAAAAACTCACTGACTGACCAAGATGGTGGATCAGATAAATGTCAGAAGGATTGGCTTGTCTTCTGCTTGGTCTCAGGTAGTTCTAGTATCTATCAAAGCAGTTTCCGGAGCTCAGAGAGTTGTGTAAAGTTTTAGCTTCTGAATGAAACTCTCTGTTCTCCTTTTCTGCCCAGCTGTTATGTGAGCATTAATTTTTTGCTGCAATAAAATATAAATGAATTTACAAAAAGGAATATGAATCCATTTTCATGTAGTTCGGTGCTTCACTGCCTTTACAGTGATTATCACAGAAGAATCCAAATGTGGTACGTTGCAAGTTTTCCTTTTCCTGTACAGTTACCATTCCATATTATTATTGCTAGCTCTAAGAGCCAAGTAGTGTCATTTCTTCATACGCGGACTCTCAGCACACATGAGTTCACACACATTTACACACATGCTAGAAGCCAAATGAGGATAGCTGTTGCTTCTGCAGAGCTGAACACACAGCCCTGTCATCTGGAAGCTTCTAAACGGAGCACTGTGTCTCTTCCCGAAGCCGCAGGGCACCATATTTCAGCGGCGAAAGACGGCCGAGCCGTCATTTAGCCCAAAATCCCACCCGCTGAGACCTTCTAGCACACCATGTTGAGCCTGCAGGGCTCTCTGGCCCTCTCTGGACCACGGCCTTCTCATGCCCACTGAGCCCAAAGACAGAGAGACAAAACCGTCCCTGTTCCTCATGTTCCAAAACAATGTGGCTACAAAACGAACATGGTCTTCAGATCCTTAATAGCAGTTACATCAGCACAGCCTATACAGAGCCTGTATCACGGATCGGAGAGTAGCACACTTAAAACGTTGAGCACTAAAGCACAGTAAAATACACTCGTCATCAAAATAAGAGTTGCACGCAGAAGGGATCAACTGTCAGGAATGAAGCTGGAGATTTTACATTGTAACACACGTGACATAAGCAGCGATAGGCCTTGTTGCTGTACCTGACTGACCCTTAGTGCCAGCACCATTGGCAGACGGCTGCACAATGCAAGATTACATTCATGCAGATCGCTATGATGACTGCCCCTAACACCACATCAGCGCCTCGAAAGACTCCAATGGTGTCGTGCCAGACTGTCATGTAGTGACTTAAAACGGTAGTGGGTCATCTTCAGTGACAAGTCCCAATTCAGTGTTGGTGGAGGCGACAAACTAATCCATGTGTGTTCAGCGGCAAGATGAACAGTTTGTTGTCCCACGTTATACGTCATAAGGGCCTGGTGTCACTTCACCTCCACCCCTACCGCACAATCTGCAGGGACTGTGTGAGAATATTGAAGCTGCATGAGATGGATTATCACAGGACACCATTAGGAACCACTAAAACTCCATGCTGAGACGACGGGCATGTTGGATTAGCAAACATGGCAGCCTGGTGCCACACTGAGAGACTCTAATTCTGTATGTGCAGCTTAATAAATATTGCTCATATCAGTCTAAATTTATTATCATTTATAGTCCCTGGTAAAGCTCAACACTTCCTTCTGAATGCAACTTTTCTCTTGATGATGAATGTAAATTCAATGCAGCTATTTTACGGATGGACCAGTAATAAATGAGAGAAAATTCATTACAGGAATTATATACAGGGGTTGGACAATGAAACTGAAACACCTGTCATTTTAGTGTGGGAGGTCTCATGGCTAAATTGGACCAGCCTGGTGGCCAATCTTCATTAATTGCACATTGCACTCTGCAGAGCAGAGTGTGAAGGTTCAGTTAGCAGGTAAGAGCACAGTTCTGCTCAAAATACTGCAATGCACACAACATTATGGGTGACATACCAGAGTTCAAAAGAGGACAGATTGTTGGTGCACGTCTTGCTGGCGCATCTGTGACCAAGACAGCTAGTCTTTGTGATGTATCAAGAGCCACGGTATCCAGGGTAATGTCAGCATACCACCAAGAAGGACGAACCTCCATCAGCATCACGTAGTGACCTGGCCACTATCCTGCAAGAAGAATGGCTTAAAATCCCTCTGACCACTGTGCAGGACGCAGTATATGTCATTCCCAAGACGAACTGACGCTGTATTGGCCGCAAAAGGAGGCCCTACACCATACTAATAAATGATTGTGGTCTAAAACCAGGTGTTTCAGTTTCATTGTCCAACCCCTGTATATATAAAAAGCATTGCAAACTGCAATTTGATTTGATTTACAAGCGAACTCTAGCACTTACTGTGGCTTTTGAAGATGTTTAGAAGTATTAGTGTTTTATACCACAATGTACATTAAGAGCTAACGTCTATATAACAAACAGTACAGCTTCAAACAAACATACAGTGAGCCCCCTGTAAATCAGCAGCCGGCCGGAAAGAAAACAACATATTTTAAACTCACAACGGAGAGGCGGAACATCAGATTAATCCTCCCCGACAGTTATACTCTGGGAGGAAATTAATTGGGGGGCGGGTCGGATTACATTCGGTCGAATTTATAGCCACCCAGATGCATATGCCTGACCACAAGCGACCCTGCCACACGGCGCGCGGAGCTGACAGCAATGGCGATAAAAGTTATTGGAATAATTAAAACCTTCCGTCTCTGAGAGCCACTTTACAAATATGAAGACATGAATTTGACACAGCGGTGCCAGGCTGTTCGGCCCTTAAAGACGGATTACAGCACAGGTTACCTTGGAAGACTTTGAGACAGGAAACAGGAAAGCCCCTTTCGAATCGGAAATTAGCCTTCAAATCCGAAATTCGACCGAACCTTTTCTTCCAAATGACTCTTTGGCTACCGCAAAGGCATAATTGGAGGACAACAATGTCACTTATCAAAGAGCAGGTCGGAAAAAAGACACAAAGGACAGGAAAGAGCCGGAGCAGTGCCCTTCAAGAGTAATACAGAAGGCTTAGAGCTGAGTAAATTGGTTAGCAGGAGCTGATGTCAGGTGAGGTTCAGCATTAAGCCATAGCCGACGAGGGTGGAGGGAAACGTATCAAAAGGTTAACTCTATTATTGCAGGTTTCTGAACTGGAAAAAACAGGGAATTGGAGTTTTGATTGGAAACAAATGTCAAGGGAGATGGGTTTGGCTGGGAAGAGGATGAAGTTTCTCACAGCCGGAGTAAAACTGAGACAGGACATGTGCAAAAGGTCTGTGTGTGTATGTGTGTGTGTGTGTGTCTGTGTGTGTTTGTGTGTGTGTCTGTGTGTGTGTGTGTGTGTCTGCGTGTGTGTGTGTGTCTGCGTGTGTGTGTGTGTGTGTGTGTGCGTGTGTGTGTTTGTGTGTGTGTGTGTGTGAATGTGTTTGTGTGTTGTTCGTGTTTGCGTGTGCGTGTGTGTGTGTTTGTGTGTGAATGTGTGTGTGTGTGTAGTGTGTGTTTGCGTGTGTGTGCGTGCATGTGTTTGTGTTTGGCACACATTTTAGCTTCTCCACAGAATCAGAAGTGTTTACTGTGAAGTGAGCTCCAGTGCAGTGACCGACAGTAATTGAGGGTGTGGACAATAGCAGGACTCACCTGGTAAACTACACAAAGGATTCCCAAAATAACACGACGGCGAAACCAAAAAAGCTCCTCTCGCGCAAACACTTCACAACTTAACCAGTAGCTTCCACCAGCACCAGAAGTAAACACGCTCAGGAGAGAGTTTCTTTATATATATATATATATATATATATATATATATATATATATATATATATATATATATAAACACACACACACACATATATATATATATATATATATATATATATATATATATATATATATGCACATACTATACAACATATGTATACAGTGTAGTTCAAAAGTAATGGGTCATGAGTTCAAAAGTCAGTTATGAATTTTATAGTGCAGGGTAAGAGCAGAAAGCATTTAATTGAAGCCACAACAACTAAATATAATAGCAGTTTCTTTCAGTACTTAATGGCTGTAGTGTTTAGGATTTAGAATTCATTACGATATTGGGACTGAGGTGGACAGTCCATTGTTAGAAACTCCAGTTTTGGAAATCTACAGTTTATTCCACCTACTTGCCTTTGACTTTATGCACCCTTATGGAAGTAGATTATCAAATACCTATTATCCCATTTATATAATATACATGATATACCTGAAAATTAGCTCATATTTTTGAATAAAAATGGAAATGCATAGGACATACAGGCAATTACCTATGCATAATTTTCTCTTCTCAAGTCTCTAGAACGAAGCGATTGTGTACTTTCAGTTTGTCAAAAGGACTTTTACAGCTGTTCCTGTCTTTATCATGTACCTGTTTTCTCTGGTTTTCTTTCAGAATCAGCACAATTAGGGTATTTATGTCCTGAGAAAGTATAAAAACAAGTAGACACACACACACACACACACACACACACACACACACACACACACACACATACGTACACATACAGACCTATACAAATGTCTCTGTGGGTCATGGCTGGGAGAGGCCTCTGTGGGGCTCCTATTTTACTCACTGTCAAATCGGCCAGCGCCCGTGCTTGACCCCGCTCCTAAAACAGCACTCCAGCCTTTCCGCATGGCTGACCCGCGCCCCTTCGAGGAAATCCACCTCCTGGGACTTTTCAACAGCTCTGCTCTCCTCCACAGCCCTCCCGGGACCAAACGGAGGAGACTCAAGGTACGGCACCTGGAACTCCATTTCCGTCTGCCCTGTTTAGCTTTCAGCACTGCCAGCTTGTTGGCCGCTTTGGCGGAACGGTCACGCTTCCAAGAGGGAGAGAAGGAGATGTTTTGTCATCCCTGCCTTAAATAGTAGAGTCCGAGTATGGGCTGTATGGCTGCGCCTCTAACGGCACTTCATGTTCAATAACTGACAACATCCACTCAGAGTAGGAAGCGTAACTTGATGTGGTTAAAGAAGCAGTTTGGTGAAAAATGGAATTCCGCCCCCCTTAAGCCTCAGACATAGTCAATCAGCCAGGACATGCTTAGTACTGGAAGCTTGAAAAAACAACCGTACGATCTAAAAACATTATTTCTACGTAAGTTACTCTGTTTTTTATGCACTACTATCCCATGAAAACTTCAAAAGGAACTGAACCACACACTGAGGTTCTGAGAGTTTCATGTGTCCTGGGTATCACGTTTCTAATTGCTCTCACTCATTTGTCTAGGACCACCGGCCAGTTAAGACCACACCTGCCCACAGGGAGTATGGGCACCCTTGGCACATGCTGATCTTTACAGGGAGTTCACACAAGCGGAAAGAGCCTCAGTGAGAGGGGCCGTCATGAAGTGTGCATGCTGCAGAAGGGAAGCTGCTGGAGACTTCCACAGAGCCTGTGATGTTTCGCATCTTTCACCGAATGAATAAAACGAAACCAAACACAATTAGCAGAACAGCGAGCGAGGCCGCGTGCCACTTCACAAACGTAGAGACTGTCACTACAACAAACTGCGAGTTGTGATTTGGATAATTAGGCGTCCAGGGTAATTGCCTTTTCTGATTATAGGATGTATTTATAACCAAATGCTTTTATAGCCTCCCACTGCTCAGGCTGCATGTGAGAGCAATCTAGTTCCTGCTCTGCAGGAAAATCTAAATATTACCACCAGGGCATTATGGGCTTACACATTGGCTGGAAAAACTGTGTGATGGCTGAATTGTTGTGGAATACATCTATACATATATAAATCAGAGGATCTCATATGCCTAAAAGCTCATATTAAATGTTTTCATGTTATTATGGAAACCCTCATTATTCATTTTTCATATTGTAAGAGCTTATCTCAGACACAAATATTGTTTTAAATGTACTGTGACCTTGCCCATACAGTCCACACCCCCAGTCCAAAAACTGCCCCCTGAGGATTTATCGTTTTTGGTGATGTTGCCAAAGCATGTACATATCGGTGCTGTGTAAAGGAAAACCTGTAACTCCATTTTTGTATCTCCATTTAAACACAGCAGCAGCAGGACCAACAGAAATGACCCAAAATTGCTCGGAAAACTTCTGGTTCCACTGACTAACATTAAAATGAAATTAGGTTCTTGCCCTCTTCTGTAAAGAGATGCTTGACTGATGCATGACTGCCTATTCAGCCTATAGCAGTATAGCTCCGCCCATTTACTCTGAAGTTATAAGAGGTGTCAGTGGGACTACAAAGACTGCAACACAAAGAGGGCCATCTTCTTTACTATCAAGATGGCCAGTGAACTCATTTACATTTTTACGACTTATCCAGAGCGACCTACAAGGTTAATCATATTACAGGTAGGCCGATGTAGTGTTAGGAGTCTTGCCCAAGGACTCTTATTGGTGTAGCACCACGTAGTCACTCAGAGCAGGATTCGAACCCCAGTCTCCCACGTGTGGCTCACTGGCGGGTAGTGGTGTTATCCGCTGAGCTACACCAACCAGAAACAGAACACACGTTCCATCTGTTGTGTTTTGTCTTACGGTATCCTGCAGGCACCACTCTCCTATACATGGAATTTAAAAATGGTTTTATGTCAAAAGCTTATCTCAACACTATCCATAATAATGTTTCAGAAATCAGGAAATTCTGACGGATTATTGTCAACTACTTCAAACATTCTGTGAGGCAGTTTTAGAAGAATGGAATGCTTCAGACATTTGGTTCCCACCCCCACCAGTGTGAACAATTCTTACATCAGTGTATTTGCGAAGAACTCCATTTACATTTGAACTCTGTGTGAGTCTCCTCAGAACGCGTCAAAGCACTCTGAATGACTTTGTTTACACAAACTTGGTGGAATTTCCCTTTCAGGCAGCTGAGAAGTAATGGCTTTGTTTACGTCCGAACCGTTTAATTATGCAGAAATTCTGACAAAGTTGCCCCAACAAAAACAGTGACAAAACAGTGTTTAATTCTACAGGCCAAAGCGAGGCTGGAAAAAGCAAGCAAAGAAACACCCACCCCAAACATCACAATCAGACCCCAAGGAGAAAAATGGCAAGGTATGCTATATTAACGATTGTAATCACTGAACCAGAAATGTTTAAGGTTTAATAAAGCCTGGTCTTTATTTCTCAGTATTGAAATTTCTGGAGGCTAGCAGACCTGAACCTAATCAGTCAGGATGTGGAGATAGAAAGGATGCACAGCTCCAAATATTGGATTACGAATATCAGTTCCCCACTTAAACAATGAAGCTAGCTTTGCTTTTACTGCCGGGCTTGAATAAGTGGTGTAGCGTTACGTTTTGATGAGTGGGTTTGTGTCCGTGGTTGCGCGTGTTAGCATGTATACGTGCTTGTGTGTGTGTGCAATAGAGGTGAGGTTGAAGGTGTTGCCGGGGCTGCGGCTCTGTGACCTTGGGCCAGAAGTGAGTCTGGGCAGGTGAGGGGCTGGTGGGGCCCGGCGGGGGCGACTCAGCTTTCACTCAGCAAATTTCATTAATGCAGCCTCCCCAAAGGTCCTTTCATCTCCGCAGCCAAAAGCTCTTCCGGCCTGAGTGGCCTCATTTACTGCGAAGAGAGTCCGTGCTACTTAAGGTCGGTGTTCAGTTATTGCTGGAACTCAAAGCATGTTTTCAGGTGATTAATGTATGTGTGATATACATGTGTGTGTGTGTGTGTGTGTGTGTGTGTGTGTGTGTGAAAGACAAAGTACTAGCATCAGGTAGAATTATTCTTGCAGATAAGTACTTATAGCTGGAGTCACTCTCCATGCTTGCTAATGGGCTCCGCGAGTGAGAAATGGTTCGTGGCCTGATGGATTGAAGTGCTATAGGCTCTAGCCTGTGATGTATCTCATCTGCAAGCGGGCTGGCCCAGGCCACTCAGAAGGCTAATTGAAGGTAATGAGGCCTTGAGCCTCAAATGAGGACTGGCACTCCGTAAAACACATGCGCTGCCACTCCACCAACTCGAGCGTTTACGTCCAGTAGCCACAAGTGCCAATCAAACGGCTCGAGCGCGCCACTTCATCTCCGCGTCTGTAAATTATCCATTGCGAAAATGAAAATCAGCACTCGTGAGAACATCCACGCCAAACAAAAGCTGCATAGTTCTCTCGAACTGGTATACGCCATGCTATAAAACAACATAGCCGGTGACTGGCTATGCTATATATTAGGCTAAGCTAAGCAAATGATGTCACATAGTGCTGGAGTTAATGCCCTCCCAAACCTGGCTTCCTCCGCAAGCATTTACAGAATGTCCAATACGCCACGGGAGGCCATTCGCTGCAGAATTACAAGAATGCCCCACAGCCGAGCACATAAGCTTTGCATAAATGGGGGAACAAATTTATGAGCCATTGCTTCGCCTCTGGAATGCTGCAGCAAATTATGAAACGGACGAGTCATCATAAAAAGTCGAGGCGATGGTTTCAGCCACCAGAGCCAACAACCAAGCGCAAGCTAAGCGTTCCTCCGAGTTCCTCAGAGTTCCTCCGGCAACCATGTTTGAGTATCCCGGAGCCGTGGGAGACACTTCACACAAAGAGCGTGCAGAAATGTATGAGGCTGACATATTTACAGCCTATACAGATTCTTCTCCGGAGATTTACGACCCCGCTTTGGTTTGGTCGAGACATCAACTTTGCCACATTACACTGCTTAGTGATTAGAGCGCAGAATTTTCTCAGGATACGGAGGGACCTTAAATTCATCTTCACGTTGCAAAATGAATTTCCAGCTTCTACAGCAGATCCATCACGCTGTCTTAGAATGTGATGAGAGGCTGCGAATGCCTTGTGTTGGTGCGAGATCAAACTAGTGGTTTATTGCACTAATCTGCTACCTATTACCAGCGCTAGACATAAATAAAACTGCTGGGACCTCCAACTGGAATCCAAATCCCTCACAGGGCCAATCCATGCCCTACGGTCTCGGCTCTCCTCCGTATGTTGCTTCATCCCCGCAGACGTTGACGGTGTCTACAAGAGTCGTCTGCTGGCCATGGTATCAAAGCCGACTGGGGGCTGTGTCAGAAATAGAGTCCCTGTTCCCGGAATTCTGATGTTAATTAGTTAATGAATGCCATAATTAGAATCAGAGAATCCTTTGCTCAGCAATGTTCAAAATCGGAGGCATCACACCATGTAATTTGACTTGTTTATCCCAAAGAGGCCTGCTCTCGGCCTAGTGCGGTTTGCAGTGTAGTGAGTCACCGGGAGGGGCGTCGCTCGCCGTCTCTCTGCCTTTTGTGTCTGTCACTGCCGTTGCATCACATGGCTTCCGCCTCCCCAAGTGTCTGTACGCCCTTGGCTCCCACTTATTGTGAAGCAGTGTCCCGCAGAACTCTTCATTCCAGAACGATGCAGGCCTGGCACCAGAGAAGCTCTCTTGACGAAAAGAAAGTGCTAAAAAGAGTTCACTGCGTGATGCAATCGGGGATCCACTTTTGCTTATCTGAAGAACTCTCAATGGACGCTTCTTAGGAGAAGTGTCTCAATAAAGCAAACTGCGCAGAATCTTCTCCAAGAACCTCCACTTAGGGTTAAGGTTCTAGGAAACATCCATAAATTGGTACAGAACTTCTTTGTTATGTGAAGGTTCTACTGATTTCTTTTCTAAGCATGGATCCTTGGAACATGGAACACACAGAGAACTTGTAGTAGCACCCAGTGTTTTAGCAGTATGAATGGATCTCCAATAGAGGCTCTGTTGCCACCGTTGCCCCTACAGGTTCTATGGATTTGTTTGGAACCATTTGTATGTCCCCTAAAGAACCTTCAGTGGACATATTAGTGTGAATGGCATTCTTGTCAGGTTTGAAGAACCTCCACATAATGTGGAAATTTCTCTAGATTGTAAAACACCAGTTCAACTGATTTCTCTTTGGATCTTTAGGAAACACAGAGGTCTTGTTGTGGCACCACGTATTTTAGGAGAGGATAGATTTCCAACGCTGGCTTCTGGTGGATTTGTTTGGAACTAATTGCTCCCTACACAACATTTAATGGAGAAATGAGTATAAAAGATGTTCCTGTTAAGAAACTCCATTTGTTGTAAAAGTTCTATACTAATTCAAAAACTATATGTCCAAGCTAGGAACAATTAGGAAACCTTTATTTTCAGGAGTGCAGTGGTCCTCAAGTCCTCAAGCCAGATTAAGGAATTTAAGATTTGAGCATCTGTTTGGTTGGAGGGGGGAGAAATAAGGGGCCCCCAAACCCTCAGTCAACTGTTCCATAGACATGCTGTCAGCAACCAAGAGTAAAACGCCTTTGCCACTACTTAGCTCCGAAAATCTCATCAAGAGCCCAAAACTCTCAGTACCCATATGTAGCAGTCCCAGTCACATGGACCCTGGAAATGAATCAGACAGCCGGCTGCCAGGCGCCATGTTTAGACTTTGTTGGGACACCCTCACCAGCAGAACATGGAGTCAATTAGCAGACCCAGAATGTAAAGGGTTAATGGCGGAGGCCACAGGAAACAGTGAAGACCAAGGTGACCGTGTGACCAAGCACTGACTCAAGTAAGAGACCGGGTCCCATGCAAAGCAAATATACAGCACAGATGGCTCACGGCTGGGGCTAATCGAGAGCAATTATTAAAACTTACACAATTCCAAACAGAAACAAATGCACAGGGTCTAACAGATGAGCCGGGCTCGCTTCTCTACAGGTCAACTGAACCACAAGAAGCGAAAACACTTTTGCGGCTCAGGGTCAGCCATGATTATAGAGCCTGCGGCCCAGACGCTCTTCCACGCGCCATTAAAGCCACATGGACTGTGTTCGCCGAGCTCTGCAAAGGTGTTCACACTCACAAACACACACACACTTGTATTTATACCTTATGTGGACATGGGCATTATACACACATATCTCATATTTATCACAATACGCTTTACTATGCAAAAGTCAGAGACCAGTGTCCAGGCATATTACATGTACAGGTATACAGCTGTTATGGAAAAGGTATTCAGTTATAGGAGACATTTCTGAATTCCAAATGTGTTTCTGTCCATCCTAAGGACTCGACACTGTGGGTCTGAAAGGATGTGTAGCTGTCAAGAAGTCGTGCAATTAAAATTGAAAAATTATTCGATATTAAAAATAGATGAAAACAAACACACCAGTTCACACCGCCCCCCACCTCCCCAACACACACACACACACACACACACACACAAGCACCTACTGCACACCCACAGGCACCTACTGCACACATGCACACATTCATAAACATCCGCTAAAATGACAGTGCCCAGACACCTTTCATAAAACAGTATGACCATATGAGGCAGAAAGGACTGGAGAGTGGTTGCGGACGAGGCCGGACGAAGCTACAAAGGCGCTTTAATCAATCTCACATGCTCCTTTCTGTGAGTCAGAGCCGAGGCATCGCTGTAAAAAAAAAGGGAGCGATTCAAAATATCACTTCACCCATTCAAGACAAAGCTCAGAGGAGTGTGAACACGCCAGACGAGCCTCCACTGCCTAATACTGCAAAGATTACAGGGAAGGGAAAACAGAACAAAACTGACCCCCAACCTCACCACCTTCAGCTAGCGCTGTAAATATTTGGGTGGAGATGTGGAGTGACATGCATGATGTTGGGGTCACGGGACATCTCATCAGCAAGAGTTGGGGGGTAGGGTGTACATTTTCCTCACACCACAGTTACTCAACACTGAACTTCACCTAATAAAACTCTCATGCACATACTTTGCTGGTTTAGGGGGGCCTTAAGAGGGAGATAACACTATGGCAGGGGCACTTGGAAGGTATGCACACCCATTCAATCAAAGCTCTCTTCCCCCTAAACCAGGATCAGCTTCTGCCTCTAATGAAAAGCCCAGTCAAACTGTTTTCTATATAAATGGACAGATTACTTTGCATGGGTAAAATGTGCAGGGTCGTGGCCTATTGAACCAGTATTGTGCTTATACTAGTTACAAATATGGAGTACAGGTGTATACCGGAACTCAACCATTGCTTTCATTTTTCATTTTCATTTCACAGTGCAGAGCCCCATCCAGCCACTGTATGCACTGAGTACAAGTTCAATTAAATTTTATTAATTTAAAAAAATAAATAAATAAACAAATAAATAAAATATATATGTATGTATATATATATATATATATATATATTTTTTTTTTTTTTTTTTTAATAAATTAATACAATTTAATTGAACGTGTACTCAGTGCATACAGTGGCTGGATTGTACTATTAATTTATTCCAAAAAAAAAAAAAAAAAAAAAATATATATATATATATATATATATATATATATATATATATATATATATATTTTTTTTTTTTTTTAAACCACACTGAATATGAAACAATGGTGGAATCTGATGTTCTTCATTTTCTCAAAGTGAACACTTTAAAACAGCATTTTGCGAGAATTGCTATGCTTTGCTTTCGGGCTCCCTTTACAGTTGCAGAGTGTATTTTACTTTAATACCACCATCACAACTCGTGCGTTTGAGACCCCCCACTTGCTACAGATTACATTTATGATTTTTGTTCTTTTCCTGTGTAAGTCCCTAAATCATTACACATCACATGTAGGCCAATGTAGTGTTAGGAGTCTTGCCCAATGACTCTTATTGGTGTAGCACAGCATCACCTAGACCGGGATTCGAACCCCAGACTCCCACATGTGGTGGCGGCTACTTGGCGGGTAGTGGTGTTATCCGCTGAGCTACACCAACCTACCAGCCTAAATCATAAGTATAATGAGTATGATCTGTAGCGTCCATATTGCTGTGGACGCAAAGGAGAGTCAGATTCTACCAGTGAGTCAGTTGACTTACAAGGTAGAGTAATATTACACTATATTAATACACAAGGGGACAAACTCGCTAGCTTTATTTGTTGTGAGACTGACAAAGACTTTCGGCAGCTCTTGCAAAAGGTCTCTTGCATGCTCCTCCAGAGCTACATAGAGCTATAGCAGATGTTCCAGATCCAGAGTGGCAATGATAGAGACACCTGACTGTTTTCTTCACTCTTCCTGGACTGTCCTGTATTTAATCTTCTCAGAAATACCTATCAGCCAGTTATTATCAGAACAGAAATGAAATGAATGATACCTTTCTGATTTTTGCCAAGTACTGATCACCGCATGTCTAGGATATGGCCATAAGGATTTGCCTGAATTTTGTCCATCCTGTTATCCATTTTACAGGTAATGCCTACATTTGGGTAGAGGGAATGGTATGAACTGGAATGGTTTTGAACGGTTGCCCTTTGAGTCCAAAGTGAGTGAGAGAGGCTGCTCATTCAGGCTGCCCTCAGTTCACACTGCACCCGTACTGTACTGTCAGAGATTACACAGTGTCTCTCCGTTCCCAGCCTCTCCCCATTACCCAGCATCCTCTGTGGGTGTGGCCTGTGAAAGGAGCTCCCAGAACAATACTTCTTCATGGCTTATAGAAAAATCAAATGATGCCTAAAACCCATTTTCTTTGGCTTGTAAGGTTACAGTGCTGCCATCAGAGGGAATTGGAAATTAGCTAGCTCTATTTCCCCTTCGCATTACTGGTCCCCCCTCTCTGTGATTAATAGTTACAAGTAAATCCAATTTACAAAAACCGTATGAGTGAGGGAAAAAAAAAGAGAATGGGGCGGGGGGGGATAATGTGGTGATGTGTGCCCAAGTCAAATAAGAGACAAGTCGTTCTGGAACGCTGCATTCCCCTGGCAGCCTATCCTTTGTGGTAGCACATGCAGGGGGGCTTCGAGTCTTTGGGTGCAAAGGATTCTGCTGAACCTTTTCCACAACTGACGAGTGTGTTTTTCCCATTAGCTGCCTGGCGTGATACAGCGCTGGCCTCTGTAAATAAGACGTATACTGGATTGGACATGGCACTGGCACGTAACGCGTCGTGTTGTGTTTCTCATTCCCTTCCACTTTCTCCCTCTCTCGTTCCCTCACGAAAGCGATGTTGTCGTTCTTAAATGTGGTCCTCGTACACCAAATGCTTTTGCCAGAAACACAACTGTCCTGTTTTTCTGTTCGGAGCCCAGAAGGCAGCGGCGGCCATTCACGTGTGAGAATGGTCTTGGCTTTCGCGTCATAGCTGCAGTGGGGCTTATCCACCTCTAATGCAGTTTCTGTTCCTTTTCCCCTTGTTCCCACTGCGTTCCCCATCCATGTTGTTTGTATATTGCTCTAAGCCACTGTTGATAAAGATTCCCGTGGCTAATATGGGTCTATGTTATTCTGTTTCTGTTATTCCTTGCGTGCGAAGCGATGTGAAGTCTGCTGCCTCAGCGACCCATGCTATAATAAACTACAATGGACCCTGGGCCCTCCGGCTTGCCCCTTCCAGTCAGAGTATGTGGCTGTCACCCTGTAGTCATTCTCACATTGTTTGGGTGAAGAGTGTCGACCAAGGCAGTAAACTCCATAAACCCCGTCAGCTTTTCTGGCCACTGAACAGCTCCCGTCTCGTTTTCCTGGGTAGAACTCACGGGGTCACCTGTGTGTGTTTGGCCAGCCAGATGAACACGCATAATGTCAATCGTGTTGTTTTACAATTTGTGTTTTATTAGTAAGTGCCCCTAAGCAGAAATACTTGTAATGAAATATCCGTGAAAAGCGTAAGAGGAACAGAAATAGAGGAATTGCTTGGCAAAACATCAAATCTGCATAATTCTCCACTTACTCCAGATGTACACTACCAGTCAAAAGTTTAGAGACACCCAACAAAACTGACGCTTTTGGTTATCTTCAAGACTGTATAGGCTTACACTCAACAGCTCCAACTGATGAGATATCCTGATATACCACATATACTCTTGATGTATCACAGTATTATAAACAATGCAAGCTCTAGTTCCCCTTTCAATTTGAAAATGAATATTCATGATGGACAGGCCAATTAAAGTAGTCCAAAACTGCTTAGAAATCCATCTTGCTAACCTTCATTTCAAGTTAAGAAAGTAGTTTTATCCTCCTGTAAAGTTATATTTTAAGGTGGACTGTACAATTCCATGGGTTCTATTTTATAGTTTGATGTCTGCACTTTGAATCTAAAGTAAAGCATTACGCTAAACTAGGCCTGGACAATAATTCGATATCGGTATTTACCGCGATAAGAAATGTTTCAATAACAGTGATATCACTTTTGCGGTATTTCAATATGTATTATTTACAGTGAACAGGGCGCCGTCAGTTTGCTGCATTCAAGCACAGTTGAACACAATCGGCCTCCCTAGCCGGGCTACGTCAGTGCGTGATGACGTAATCACAGGCACGCTACCTGATAGGCTAGGCTAGCCTACGCTAGGCTCATTCTCCAGCGCGGGACATTTGAGATGCGAAATGAGTGCCCCTGACGGCAATACACAAGTGAGCGAACAAGCTTCACAAGCGAAAAGACAGAGGACATAGTTGATATGAACGGGGGGACTAATTCAGTAGTGTGGACGTGGTTCGGCTATCGAAAGTCTGATAAACTTCAGGTTTCAGCTTGCTGCAAATTGTGCCGGAGAGTAGTGCCGACTAGCTGCGGTAATACGTCAAATCTGTTCCAGCACCTCAAGTAGTTCCACTACATAGAACATTCTGAGAGTCAAAAAATGAGGCACCAAAAATGTTCAAGCCAACCTGTCCCTAAAACATCGCCAGCATCTGCGTCCGCCAAAGAGAACCTCATGCAGCAGTCACTAGTGGTTGCATTCATGACATAGGACAAACAGTTTTAGATGGTGGTTGTTACAGATTTTAAAGTACATTTTGTTTTTTAGTGAATTTGTAAAGTAAAGTTTTAAAGTATTTATATCGATATCGGAATTATATTGTATCGACCGAAATTAAGCAATATATTGCAATATAAATTCTGGCCATATCGTCCAGCACTACGCTAAACATGAGGACAACCTTCTATGAGTAGCTGTGTCTAAACTTCTGATGCTGTAGTGGATTTTCTGAGACATGTTTGCACTCCAGAATTTACTATCCGGAGCTACGAAGCTAATGCTGCTAACAAACATTAGAACTAAACAGTCACTCAAGAAGTTCAAACTGTTTCATCATGTGTAGTATCCGCGATCAGCAGGACCCAAATCCCCTTGCACATTCACAATGCCACCCTGCTGTAGCTCCCTGGCAGCTCTTAGGGTGGCAAAGTGCTAGCAGGGAATTACAGCAAGATGGGCACTGCGAATATAAAGGGGGTTTTGGTACTGGTGCTAGTAAAACTGCCACTGGTTTGGGACACCACTGGTTTAGGACACCATATGACTAAACCAAAATAAACATTCATCGCTAAGGGCAGTAGGTTTAATAGGATTGGTATTCACAAAGCAGGCCTGATCTCGACTCAGATTCCCTCAAGTTTGTAACAGACGTACTGATTCCACTCCTGAGGTGGTTTGTGAAAACAGACCTTACTGTCTAAACAGGCTTGTTCATTTTTATAGCTCGCAGTAAATCGCACTGTGTCCTGAGCGATCTAATCGCAGTATAAGTGGGCTTAAATAAAAGCAGTATCTTTTACAAAAACAAGTTTCAGTGACGATTAAGTTTTCGTGTTTGTTAGCAATGTTAGCCTGCTGCTCCATTACTAACTCATCTATCCTCTAAACTGCTAAATCATACTGGGGCACGGGAGGGTGCTGGAACCTATGCCAGTGCTCAGTGGTGAAAGGCAGGATACACACGTTCACACCTAGGAGCAACTTAGAATGTCCAGTCCACATGACGGCATGCCTTTGGCCTGTGGGAGGAAACCCACACAGACACGGGAAGAACAAATAAACACCACACAGAAAGAGCCCTGGGATACCTGGGGATCGAACCCAGCCCCTTCTTACTGTAAGGCGACAGCGCTACATGTGCCATCCCTGTTCTGACTACATCTGGAATAAAAGGAACGCTGTGTAAATTCATTTGTTAGCTGTATCAATTATATGGCCACCATACGCAACGCATCACATGACCGGTCTTATTATTACAACAGCAGTCACTCTTGCAGTACAGCCAGTCCAGCTGGTCCACAAGCACAACTCTTTCTTCTGTCTCTTCCATTCGAACCAGTCCCTATCCATCCATAAGTAAACACTGAAAGCACATCATGCGCACTCATTCACAAAGCTCGTCCTGTTCTTCCCAATAATAACATCAAAAATACCACACACACACAATTGTGCACACATACATCACAATCTAAGATGGACGCCTTCTGGGGCCTGGTTTGATATGCTGTGCCGGGCGGGACGAAGCCAAAACTGTGAGAGGAAAAAAAAAAAAGACATAATGTAACAATTTATCCGAATGTTTCCCAGTTTTTCATTTCACAAAGACACGCTGCAGTTCCCATATAGGTTGGTATCTATAGCAATGAGCCATGCATATTCAACCGGCCGCCTGGGAGTGCCGGGCCGTGCATTCTGGATGCATAACATCCAACCACCCAGCTCCAGAGTTCAGCCAAGTAACTCCTCACCACGCGGTGGCCGGAATGACTAATAGAGGCTTGAATATCTGAACTCTCTTTCTGGAGACGCACAGGGAGATAAAAGCGAAAAACAACAACGGAGAAGCCGAGAGAAGGGGCCTGTTTCCACTTACTTCCACAACCTTCCCATTGTTGCCTGAAGGAGACGGGCTGTGGGCAAGAACTCGGATCATAAAAAGAAGCTGTAATTAGCTAAGTGACAACTGTGTGCGGACTAAAGGCAGGGCAGCCTGGAAGTGAACCCTAACAGCCAGCTTTCTCTCTCTCTCTCTCTCTCTCATAAAGTGACCAGAGCGTCTCGCTCCGCATGCTGCCTCAACCGTAAACCATCCTCTCCGCACGGCCCATCTCGGGTGGCCAGGGCGCTGACTAACCTGCCCATAATCGTCCCTTCACCACAGTCAGCTTCCCACTGCGGAATGGCATGCTGAACCATGTCACTTTGTTCTAGCTGAAAAATGGAGGCCTGGCACCTGCCCACAGGCCGGTCGGTGGAGAGGGGTGCATCCACGTGCAGACCTGCAAAGGCAGCAGCAGTTGTAGCGATGCAGTTTCAATCTTGCTGCTTCAGGGCACCATGCAGCTTTAGGCTTGTGTTCACTTACGTGTGCAATATGTAGAATGTGCATTTACACCATGACATGTCACAGGTTGACAGTGTGTTATTCTTTAATAGCGTATTACATTTAAAAATTGTTATTAGCAAGTTATTAATAGTTAATAATAAAGTTAGCTGCCCTGTCATAGCTAGACAATAACAGCTACAAACAGGTAACCCAAGTTACTTTAACCATTACATGGTGCAAAGCTAAACTATGGGACTTCCTGAAGCTTCATGTCGAAACAGCAATACTTGATCTGCTGTTCTTTGCGGCTGCAGATGGATGACGTTGGGTGAAGTGGACAGTTAGTGTGGTCACTGTGATACATCAGCACAGTAAATGCTTCTCCCTAGTCCAAATTACACTTCTGCACCTGCAAATTGTATGCCAGGCCCGGAGACTCACAGTTCATTCAGGAGTATACACACCTGTTCCTCAAGCTGTAGAGCCATTCCACAAGAGTCTTTGAGGAATGCAAAAGTGGAACCACTTCTGGTTCCTAATTTTACGAATGTGAAGAAATGCACTTTGGATTTACAAAATGGGGTTCTCTGGAGGACCATTATTGATAGGCTTTTAGGGATCTATGGCATCACTAAAGAAGGGCTGAGGAGGTAAAGGTGAAATTTCCCATCTCGTTCCTCCTCTGTCTCTCTATACTTTGTGTATCTAGAGCATTTTTGCAGCAGGTAAATGGGATCATGGAAATGTAGAACCACTTTTGGTTCCTTAATTTTATAAATGTGGGGGAAATTTTTAAACTTTAATGCCTTAAGAATTTTCACATGTTGCAAACACACCCATACCAATTTCAAGGTTTTTTTTCCCGTCTCAGTCCCTCTGAATCTTGTGGATCTAGACACATGGAAACTAGAACCACTTTGCTTCCCTAGTTTTATGAATGTAAAGGACTTTTTAAAATGTATTAATTTAAAAGATCTTTACCAGTTTAACAGTTCTGACAAAAACAGACACTATGTTAAGGGTCTCTGAACTTTAGAAAAGGTTCTTTACAAGAGCACATCTAATTTGCCAAACGGGTTCTCTGAAGAACCATTTATTGATAGGTTTTTAGGGAGCCAAAAGTGGTTCTCCTAAGGCATCATCTCAGAGATGCAAATGGCTGAAGAGCACAAAATGGTCAAATTTCCCGTCTCAGTCTTCCTCTGTCTCTCTACACTTTGTGGATCTAGAGCATTTCTGTAGCGGGTGAGTGGGATCATGGAAAACTAGAACCACTTTTGCTGCCCTAGTTTTATGAATGTAAAGGACTTTTAAAATTTATTAATTTAAAAGATCTTTACCAGTTTAAGGGTTCTTCCTGGAACCCAGACACTATGTTAAGGGTCTCTGAACTTTAGAAAAGGTTCGTAACAAGCACATATCTAATTTGCAAATGGGTTCTCCAAAGAACCCTTAATAGACAGGGGGTCAAAAGTGGTTTTTTTATATGGAACTGCAACCCATTCTGTGTCTCTTTATTTTCATAAAGGTACATAAAAGACCTCACTCATTAAAGCCAAACCCAAACTACCTCTAGACCTCTAGCCTAATGTTAGCCTAGGCTAGAATTGGATTTTTTTGGGCCACAGTTGGGTATCGGACTTTTAGTGTGTTTACATAGGTTTATGTAAACAAGTGCATTATGGGAACCTTTATCAGAATCAGAAAGTATGGAAAACTGAGAAGCATCCTAGAACCAGCAAACCATTATCAACCCTGGGAAACGTCTTGCTTGGCTTAAGAAAAGAAAGGATGAATAAATGAAGCCTAATGTTGTATATGAAAAAAGCAGAAGCCCATTGGTTCCCTATTTTATTCTATTCCATTGTCCAAACTCAAACCCTTCTGAATATTCCTTGCCTAACCAATCAGCATTTTCCTGACACACAGCAGGGCAGTTATGCCTGACATGTGGTGGAGATTTTGGAAGTGTGTATGTTGGCACCTCTGTGAGCGTCAATCATCCATAAACCTATGCAAATGTATTTATGCACATCTTCAAAGAGGTATAAATCAGCCGTCCGGGAGAAGGCAGTGATATCCAGGCACTGAGCACCTCGGATTCAAGATGTTCCCGCAAACATAGCAGCACCCTGCAAATGTGCTGGCCTGTCAGAATTCCTCCTCAGCCTTGTGTGAAGGGCAACAGCGCTGCTGGCAGGGGCGAGAAATCCAGTCGGGGCGAGTGCTGCAGGTCTAACATGGCTTTGTTTGTTTTTCTTGCCTCGTTCCTAGATGCGCAATTTCATACGCAAAAAGCACATTCCTGAAGCTCACTTTTGTGCTTAGTTCACACTTGCAAAAACAATCCGCGTGGCCAAGAGTTCCAGTAAGGTTGCTGGAGACCGGGATAGGTTGAACGGTTTAACAATCCTCAGGAAATCCTAAACCTAAACAAAACCTTGACTCTGGAGTTTAACATACACAATCTTCCTTCACTCCCGATGCCTCTGAACGCGTCTGGGTGCCTGAATTAGAGCGTTTAACGTTACTGTTTGCAATGCTACCCTCAGCCTTCAACCTGTTCAGGCCTTTCCAATTTGGGCAGGAGTTTACGGCATGCATCCTTTAGATAGAGGGGCCACCATGCAACATGTCAAACAAAAATATACACCCATCATCAAAAGAATAGTTGCTCTGAGAAGGAAGTGTCAGATTGCAGTGCTATTGGGAAGGGAGATAGAGGTTACCAGGAACAACAAATGATAATACATTTAGACTTGTATGGGCAATATTTATTGAGCTACACATACAGAGGTAGTGCCTCTAAGTATCGGGTCGTCATTAGCTCACCTTGCTTGCTAATGCAACATGCCAGACACCTTGGCATGGAGCTGTAGAGGTTTCTAATGGTGACCTGTGATAACCATTCCATGCAGCTTGGATTTTCTCCCTCAGAGATTTTGTGGTGGGGTCTTCTGGACAAACTGTTCTTCTTGGTGCTGACCATGATGCCTCCACACACAGATGTGTTGGTCGTCTCCGCCATCATCGCTGAAGATGACCCCCTGCCATTCTGAGTTACCCCATGACAATTTGGCTGCGTATATTTAGTACTGCGTCGTGCAGCCGTCTGCCAATGGTGCTGGCATTAACAGGATGACTCATGGAGACATCATTGCTCACTCAAAGTCCACCATTGTGGCCTGTTGGTCAGTCAAGAACAGCCCAAAGAAGCATCCTTGCCTAGGTCACATACACAAGCGTGACACCTGAATCATTTTCACGTCTCATAATGTCAAACCTACCCACCAAGTTTCGCTTCGGTTGGACAGACTGGGCACAACTATTTGCACAACTATTCTGTCGATGATGAATGTATATGGTATAAACTACAGTTTCAGCCAACCATTCCAGAGCCACAGTGAATGTATCCGATCTCTTCTGAACTGATTATGTCTACCGCTTACTCTGGACTACTCTACGCTTAAACACTGGCTAAGTGCTAGTTCAAGAGCGACAGAGAGAGAGAGGACAGAAGGACACAGGTAGAGAAAGTGTGGACGCACGTCAATTACAGTGCATTCCTCCTGGCCCTCTGAAACATGTGCAAGCAGTTCTGCCCATTTAAATCCAATTACGATCTTGACTGGTTGTCATGGGAACCACCTGCGATAAACACCCCAGTGCATAATGGCCCCAAACTATTTCCCAAATTACAGGCGGCCTCAATCAACACGCTGCATTAGGCCTCAGCTCTCTCTTGGACCTGAAGAAGGCAGGGGACAATCTATTTGCAGAATGCTCCCCCCGCCCTCACCCAGAAGCCTCAGTCCACACTGTCTGTCTGGGCAGGGTCTGGCTCAAATGCTCTCCCTGTATCTGCTTACCAAGCTGCTTCTCTATGTACCTTCTGGTTATAACATCTTTACCCCGAAATCAGTTCGACATGGAGACACAAAAGAGCTCTTTCTGATTGGTTCATTGGTTCGTTTCTGTTGCTGCATATCCTTCCATTGCACAACCTCAGGAAAGGGGTTCCCTGCTAAAATCCCACGCTTGAAGATAATCCTTTAATGGAGCATTAGGGACATTACTGTGCTTTTAATATACTCTCTGAGACTCCGCCTGAGTTTCATTACACAGAGCCTCTCTTTTTCTACTGAAGCCGCTGCAGGTATTTCCATGATCCCACTCATACACTGCAAAAATGCTCTAGATCCACAAAGTATAGGGAGACAGAGGAAGACTGAGAAGGGATATTCCACCTTTTTGTCCTCTTTAGCCCTTTGGATCTCTTAACGGATGGCCTATAGACACCTCAGACTGTTACTGAACATAGGGATCAAACATGTAGGGCTTGCATTAACATGCGTCTTTGGGGAAGGGACCACATACAGATTTTATTTGAATGCTTAAAAGCCAGGGGTAAAAACCCTCAGGCAGCTTTGTGAGCAGATCAGATCTTAGGTGGTGGAGAGTCTGATATTGTTAGTGTTGTCAGGTTGCTGACAACTGCATTTTGATTGGCTATGCACTTTGCGTGTATCATTTGGTACTGGTCTGACATGAATCCAAGTTTTGTTGTTCCAGCTTGGAGATCAATACATTAAAGGCATTTAGCTGACGCTCTTATCCAGAGCGACTTACAAGGTTAATGATTACAGGTAGGCCAACGTAGTGTTAGGAGTCTTGCCCAAGGACTCTTATTGGTGTAGCTCAGCATAGTCACCCAGACTGGGATTCGAACCCCAGTCTCCCACACGTAGAGGTGGCACCCTGAGTAGTGGTGTTACCCGCTGAGCTACACCAACCACAGGTCAGGAGTCCTACCCATAGACACTTCATTGCATACTTCTGTGTTTCCTGAGGGACTGTTTATGTCGTGACTCCATTTTCAAGGTTGCCTACCTCCATATGTAATGGTCAGCGAGTGAATGGCTTGTTTAGCATTTGAGTCAAGCTTCCTTTAACTGCAGTAGTAGCTGGTTCTTGGCTAAAAGAGTCTGGCAATGCGAGATTACCTCAAGTGTGAACTGAAAGTGATTTTGGTATACATATACAGTAACGTGAGCAGAAATGTATCTGCTGAGCGCCGACCAGGAGGTGAGTGAATAAACAAAGAAACAATTCTTTTTTTTGTGCTGGAAAAGAACAATTGAATGCCATGTGGCCACACTGCGGGGCTCATTTTAGTGAGACGTGTAAGCGGAATCCGACCCAAGTTTATCCAGATACACTCTGAACACATGCTAATGCAAGGTGTAAACAGGCTCCTAGATCAGCATAAGCTCTCTTTTCTTCATAGGACTTTTCTTCCACCTCAACCTTTCTAAACACTCTCCATCCGCTTCCTGGGGCTGAAATACTTCATGTAATGAAATCCCCTTTTCTTGGAAGTAATTGCCATAGTCCTATATTTACCAACCAAATAAAGCACCACAGGCCTACCTGCTCTGACAAAAAAAGGTCTTCGAGTGTTTACCCTAAAATGATCTAAGAACCGTAGGACTGCTAACAGCCCGAATATCTGCTCAGTGTTACTGGATTAAAGAACACCGGATTTCAAAGAAAAAGATACAGGGAAAAGTGGAGTCCATACAACCACACAGGACTTGGTAGAGCACCACTACTCTCACCATCATGTAAACAGAACTTAAAGCTTTCGTCTTTCAGAGAGAGGAGAAAATTAAGCTCCACTACTATATTAAATCTGAATGTTTATCAGAAGAACATTTTCAAATTCAGCAAAGAAGCTGCTGGTGTTCCCAGGACAATGTCAGGTCAGAATAGTGCTTTTCCACAAACACCTTAAAACAACTTTCCAGAACCTCCTAGAAAGTCCCAGGAAGCAAGCCAGGG
Source organism: Prochilodus magdalenae (assembly GCA_024036415.1). Classification (NCBI taxonomy): domain Eukaryota; kingdom Metazoa; phylum Chordata; class Actinopteri; order Characiformes; family Prochilodontidae; genus Prochilodus; species Prochilodus magdalenae. Next base: position 160,729 of record JAMWET010003567.1, on the reverse strand, counting down.
GTGACAGTGGCAGGTAAACCCTCTCTAAGGCAGCATAAAGAAGACACCTTGACATTAACCAAGACTCAAAAGGAAACCCATTCTCCTCGGGTCAAAACCAGGAAGCGAAAACAGTAACACAACAAGAGCAACATGAACAGAGAACTGGCTCCTACAATGAATTTCAAAATGCAGTCAGTATCAAAAGTTCTTCAGACTCCTGATCTCAACACCACTGAGCACGTTTAGTGTTTGTTTGATGTGGAGAAGCAAAAAATTAAACCAACGATTAAGACTGAACTTATAAAGCATGGAAAATATATATTTGCAGGTTTCTTAGAAAACTAAAAGCAAGTCTAAAATAGAATCTGAGTTGTATTAAAGGCAGAGTGAATAAACTCGTATTACATTTACGGCATTTAGCTGACGCTCTTATCCAGAGCGACTTACAAGGTTAATGATTACAGGTAGGCCAACGTAGTGTTAGGAGTCTTACAAGGGTATTCATATTACAGGCAGGCCAGTGCAGTGTTAGGAGTCTTGCCCAAGGACTCTTATTGGTGTAGCACAGCATAGTCACCCAGACCGGGAATCGAACCCCCATCTCCTAGATGGTGTGGTAGTTCCGAGGTGGGTAGAGGTCTTATCCACTGAGCCACACCAGCCACATCTCAGTTTTAGATTTTTACTTTTATGCATCATTTGAGCAAAGCAGCTGCCTTTTGCACACTGTAACGATGAAGGGCCCAACAGAAACGGCCCAATATGGCTTGGAAAAATGTCTGGGTCCATTGACTAACATAAATAAGGTGCCCTCTCCTGTAAAGCTGCCGTTTTAAAAAGGCTTGTTTTTATCTATAGCTGTTGAAGCTATATGTATATAGTATATAGTGTATTTTTGTCTTTTCCTCAAGTTAAAAAGAAAAACTTCTTTATGGCCATTTTAACTGGAAACTATATTAACGAATGCAGATCTCGTTTAGATATATAGATATGACAGCAGTGCAAAAACCTGCATGTGGTTTAGATCAGCTATTAGGTGAGTGGTGTAAAAGTTCCAGAAAGAGATGTTGAACTGACTTCTCATCTAAAGGATAAAAAAGCAAGGGTAGAAAAGGAAAAAAAAGCAGCTCCAGCGACTCCTTAATGACCACCACAGAACGTGATGGCTATCTCTGATGTTAACTGTTTGGTGGAGCACAGATGTGTGTTTGAAAATGAGCATCTGGGTAAGTAATTACAAGCATGATAAAAAATGTCCAGTTAATTTGTAACAATCAGACTTTGCTTAAACAAATTAAATCACTGCTTTAGCTCAAGGAATCCGGCGACCCGTGAGAGCTTCTCCCTCCCCCTTCCCTTTATTCTCCTCCCTACATTCTTTTGTTCTCTTCTAGATAACTATGGGAGCTTGTGTAGACCTCACGTGAGAACATACAGCTCTGTACTATAGGCGCTAGCACACAAACGTGAAGCTCCAGCTCAACGAGCAGTACAGCGTTTAGAACACTGGGTGGCTCTGTGGGCCCCACACCGCGCTTCAGATTTCTACATGCTCCAATCCAACTCATAAATAAAGCCAAACTTGGTCCCAGAGGCCACCAAAGCACAGCCTCCAGCTATCCTGTCTGGTCTAACTATACATATCAGGGAGCGGCCACCTCCACCTGGTTTCCTACAGTTCAGAAAGAGCTGCAGAAGCCAGCCAACTCTTCCAGAAAGTTCAGAGTGAGAGGATACGACTTAACGTATTTGAGGAATGCATAACAAAATCTGGGCCAGCAAAGCCCTTCATGGAGGAAAGAAAACACAAGTCGAAAGCCAATCACACAGAAAACAATAACCGGTTTCCACTGCCGTTTCTCTGGGTGCTCGAGACCCCCACAACTCTCATGCAGAGACAGCGCTGGACGAGATTACCCGTTGTTTTAAAAGACCCGAGGAAAAGTACACACATGCAGAAATTCTTTTTACAGACGGGTCCAAGAGCTCGCTCATCTGGACACGCATTCCTGCCAACTGAAATAAAACAAGGAAGAGACACTAATGATATTCAAATGTACTACCCAAACACTCCCTCCACCTTACATGCTTTACCTTTATTTGGAAACCCAAATTGCTTCCATGTGTCGCCTGCTATTTCAGTGCATACTACATACATATAAATCCGTTGCCCTATAAAATATATGGCCAGAGCCTTGGCAACGCTCCGCTGCAGTTTGCCTTCGGCTGCTAAATGCAGGCTGAGGTGTTTCTGTTGTCGGAGCATTTGGCTTCCTAACTCCGCTGCTCACATCTGCATGCAGCTTTTAACTCTGACTTCCTCTCTTCTTGCGCATGAGCTCTGTGAGTAGCTGAAGAAACATCCAACGCCTTCCAAAACCATTGATTGGTGTGTATGTGTGCGCAGAATCGTGGGGGGCGATGAGGCCAGGAAGGGGTTAGTAATCTGTGTACACCTTTACAGACTTGGCTTTCTTAAACCTGACAGAGTTAAGCAGTTAGCGATGATGACACACCTCGGGGGGTTTGGGAGGCGGGTGTTGGGGAGGTGTTCCGGGGTATTGCTAATTGACAGCGTTCCTGCTGGAGCTTAATTGCGAGCGTTAGATTCCGTTGTTTGATCTGCTCCTGCGGGACGGCACATCTCCCAACCTCTACCTGCTTTGGCCCTGAGTGTTTTCCAACGCCCCCCTCTGCTGCATGCAAACAAGGCAGCTGAGAGAAGGCAGCGCTATTAAAGAAAAAAACAAGTTCAGCTTTTCTGTTGAGCTCTCCGGATGGAGCTGGCTCTCCGTCAGTGCTCCGAAGTCTTTGTAGCTTATATTTATCTAAATATGTCTTTGGAGTAAATCACAAAGCTGTCTGGCCTTTTGAAACCGGCTGAGCCCAGCCCTATTTTGGAAGAAGCTTGGCTGGATTCTGGGAGGCTTCATTTCTCTGAAAACAATCAGTGGGCCGCTGCTCCAGCGCTGAGCCGCAGCTCTATGGTTTATACGCTGGAGACACGCTGAACTATTAGCCAGCTATTGCGGCCTGCGCAAAAAAAATGCAGCACTTTACGCAGCAATATACAATTACTGTAATTATCATGCAAATGCCAGTGCCATCGGCGCATCTGGTTATTGCCCTAAAGTTACAAGAGTGTGTTAAGAGGTAATTACAATGCACATTACAGGGGGCCGAGTAAAAACTACAGTTGTACGGAAGAGTTTTGGAAAGCGTTGCCAAGCGCTTGGTTGCACTAGCCAACCAGCTGCGTCAGAGCTGTCCCAGGGAGCGCTGGAGTCACACGTTTGTGATGCAGGCCGGAGCGTCACGGTTTGAGTTTGCGAGGGCCAGGGCTGCCTCCCATCTGGAGCTCAGGGCTCCGGCACATCAGGCTATCGGGAGCAGAACATGGCGCCCTGTGTGAGAAGGACGATTTGTTTCTAATAAATAAGCGCTGTGAAAAGAAAACAAACTCAGCAGTCGGTGGGGGGGTGATGGAGAGAAAAACAAAGGAGCGCTTCATGATGCATAAACAACCCCGGACAAACAATTCTGCGCATTCTCAGAAGCAGAGACACACATGAGCCAAAGGGGAGCCTGGTCTGGGCCCAGCCTTTTACACCCGTGGCAGGCGTCAGGCAAACTGCAGGCCAGATCCATCAAAGCGGTGTGGCATGAGAAACCATCATCACACCCTGAAAGCCCAACAGTGTGCCTCTGCCAACATTATTGTCTTCAGAAAATTAAAGGGAGAGAGAGAGAGAAAGCACTCTGAATTGGCTGCATGAGAAGCGATGTCTTGGGCTGTTCTCCCCGTCTTCCCCTAAATCACACCAATCACATGCAATCTGAGCTCAGCGTAATGACAGGGAGTGGCGGAGCTCTGTGGCTATCACTGAGTAAAATACCCTGGGCTCTAATGCTGGGGCCTGACCGTGCACAGGAAGCAGAGTTAATATGGAGGCCCACTCAGCGCCACCATTAATAAATAGGAGCAGGCATATTCATGGCCTCTCTCTAATTCTTCATTTGCTTTCCATTATCCATCGGCATGGAGATTGGAGAGTGGGGAGAGGGAGGAGTAAGCCGAACCAAACCGTCCCCTTCAGATTGCATGAGTGTGTGTGTGTCCTTGTTTGTGAGTACGTGCGTGTGTAAGAGGCAAGTTTCTTGGCCCACACGGAGCAGCAGAGCAAGGTCTGTAAGTGCAACCACATTCTTTCCTTCCAGGCAGAGCAGCGCTGCGCACACACGCGCACAGAGCACTGACCACAAACAGCCCACGCCACTCATCGCAGCAGCCCCCGCGCCCGCCTGCTCTGCCTTCAGCCACTGGCCCGCAGACCCACACGTCCCGGGCCGTCTCCCCACACCTGGGCCTGCCACAGTGGGGTCATGTCTGCTCTGCCCACAGCATCTCTGCTTTCGCTATCATCCATCCAGGCTCTTACCTCATCTCTGCTCCAGCCAGGCACTTCGATCAGTTTGGCTATTCAAATATCAGCATTTTTAAAACTGATAGTATTTGAATATGCCAATGAGACGGAGGGTTTAACATTTGTTTATTACAGAACCCGGGCAAAATTGAGTAAACAGTGGTTCCTGGGCCAAAACTGTTTGGCTTGGAAACCCGACTCCTTATGATGTTCTGTATGATGATGGTGGAAGTCAATTTTGAGAGGCTACAAGCGTTACTTTTAATCTGGTCCTTTAACAAAGAAGAATTCAGATGAACAGTTGAGGTTAGTTCTACTATTCCACTCATGAAAAGCATATTTACACCCAGAGGGAATCGACCAACGCAATGAAACTTGGTGGGTAGGTTTGCCATTGTGAGACATGCAAATTCAAGTTTCACGTTCGGCCACACATATGACATAAGGATGGACCATATTACTGGACCTGACTGACCTAACAGCCCCGATCAGCGCCACCCCTCCCACAAAATCTCCTGGATCTGTGTGCGATTTTCCAGCTGCATGGGCTGGTTTATCACAGGACACCATTAAGAACCTCTACAACTCCATGCGAAAACGCCTTGTATGATGTCTTAGCAAACATGGTGGCCTGGCACCATACTGAGAGACACTGCTTCTGTATGTGTAGCTCAGTAAATATTTCCCATATCAGCCTATCAGATCCTGGTAATCTTTATCTTCCTCCCCAGTAGCATTGCAGTACGACACTTTCTTCTGGGCACAACTATTCTTCTGATGATGAATGTATTTAGCCTTGAACTCAGTGGGAAGGGGGCCGGATTTGTGTCCTCAGGATTCCCAAGGCTTTTGTGCCATGCTTGAATAATGTGTGTAGGACAGAGTAGTATGAAAACACTACTAAAACGTGAAAATGGTGCAAAATTGTGAGTTATGTCAATTTTATATGACTGGGGTATGCAACGCTGCACTACAGAATATTACACAATATAACAAATAACATACTAAATGCCAGTTTTCATCTGGAACATGTATTTAAATGCAGCTATCTGGCATAAGAGGAGAACCAAACCGGCTCTTTCAACCAACTAACTTGACCTACAGTAGAACCTCAGAGTTACACCACAAACACTGTATGAATTTGTCATCCTTTTATGGCTCTACTATCAGCATTGTAAATAATGCTTCTTGTCACAACACTCTCAGTGGTTTAATCAAGCATGCTCTGTCAGGAGCCTAGTATGTTCTACATAATTCATTTCACTTAATTAAATTCAAAACCACACGTCTTATTGGAATGCCTACAAAAACTGTATACTCGAGCAAGCAAGCCCATCCCAACTGGGTCCTCCTCAAAGTACTGGTTACCTTTCCCTAACCCCTGTCTGTGTTTCCACCCTTTTGGTCAAGGCAGCCCTAGGTCTGGCTAGCCCTGTCCTGAGTGGGACGTGCTCAGGCCTCTCTGTCCAGCTGGCCAGGCCTGAGGCTTTTTAATGGGAGGGCCATTCATATCACACTATCATCAATGAGTGTAACCAACTCTGACAAGGCAAGGTTACGAGCTTCACCATAAGCCACCCCCGCCCTGCGCAAGCTTCATTACTAAGACTCTTGTTTAGATTTAGCGAATGCCAAAGAAAAGGGGGAAAAAAACATCAAACACTATAATTTAAAATGATGGTGAGGGGATAAGAATGGTGGATTTAGTGTGCATGTCTGGCTTTCCCTCGTCTTTTCCACTCCTTCGCAACTGTCTACGACCCAAGAGAACGCTTATTAAGTCGTGATAAATAAGGACATCATTGCCAATAATGCTTTTATGAAACTGCTGGCAACGGGGAGGAAATGAAACCATCATTCCTGCTGATTGTTTCTGCGAAGACTCGGATATCCAGCGAGGAAATATTAAAGGCTGCTCCGTGAGCCGTGGCTGACATAAAAGGAGAATTTCACGTCCGTAAACCAAGTCCTAATCGCTGCCATCAGCCATTCATCAAACATCAGCACAAAAATCAAGCTCGGTGCCGTGCGAACACGTCTGCTGAATCTTCCCAGGAGCGACAGCTTAACCTCCACCGGGCCCTGTGGAAACCATTCAGAAACCAAGTACAGCAGTTACACGAGGCGTTAAAAGCCCCACCGCGGCTCCCGTCCGTGTCACATTTACCTCCACTTGCACAGAGCACCCCAAAACCAACACTAATAAAGCTTAACCCCTGGTCCGGCTCGAGGCTAACCCGAGAGGGCTTGTTTCACTAAAGACTGCAAACTCGTAAATGAAGTCTTCCCCAGCAGCTAGGCCAGAGGAGGCTGCGTCGCCTGGCCCCGGACTCAAAGCCAATGCAGGGAAACGATATTCGGGAACAGGAATCCAGTCTGTCCAAGGAAAACATTCCCTGTAACACACCTTCACCTCTCCATCAGGAGCACAGAGCGCAGGCTGTGTCACCTTACGCCGGCCCAGGCCCTCGGCCCATATAAAAGAGCCACATCTGGAGGAGGAATAACACGGCGCACAACGCCGCGCTGACAGTGTCCTCTTTAAACAGTGTTTTCTGGGGAAAGCCAAATATTTGAGCAAGCTCCTTTCCAGGACAATGATCAAAATTAAAACAGCAGGGATAGTTCGACTGCTCGTTTTTTCCTGTTTTTTTTTTTTTCCCCTTTTTTTGGAGCTGGGATATCAAAGAAAAGCGAAGGACTTACAGGCGACCCAACTTGGGTGTGGACTGGAACAGCAACTCCGGCAGAACCTGCAGCCGGTTCCGGTTCAGACGCCTGTGAGGAGAGACAGAGAGAGAGACAGAGAGAGAGAGAGAGAGAGAGAGAGAGAGAGAGAAAGAGAGAGTGAGAGAGAGAGAGAGAGAGAGAAAGGGCAAGGGAAGGACGAGAGTTAGCGTGGTCAAAACAACCGCAGTCACAAGGGAAACAGTGAAACGCAAGCCGAACATTAAAGCATGCTTGTTGGAGAGATAGTGGAACATGAGAGAGAAAGAGCTTAAGACTGTTTGACTTTGCACGCTGACAGAAAGCTGACGCACACAAACATCTGCCCTGGCACAGAGAACAGAGATTGATGGTGAGACGGGGCAAACACGAACAGCACACAAAGAAGCTAATCAATCTTTCTGATTAGGGCAATCGGCCAGGTCGACCTGGCCATCGGCTTCAGGAACATGGAGATGGCGTCCTGGGGTCAGGGGTTACAGCTGTGCCGCTGCTGCTGGGAAAGACGACGACTTCCTCTAAAGACGGCCTAGGTTATCTCCTGTAGCAAGCTGTTAAAGGCTGTTAACTCTCGCATGAGCCTCCTCAGACTAGTGGAGGGCTTTCACAGGCTGACCCCTAACCATGGGAGCAGGGGGTTTTAATCAGAGGATGAGGGGATAATGGTGACCCCACGGGTCACAGGCCAGGCTGAAGGCATGCGGTGGAGGAGCGCTTCTGTCATCTCCCTCCGTTTTACTCCATCCACCTTCATGAGATCAGCAGACGCTGAGGAAAGGGATTCTCCGAGTGGTATCAGCTTTCAGCACAGTGCCCCGAGAGTCACTATCAGTTAGAGCTGATAGCCTCGGCTCCCCAGCCAGCCTTGCCCAGAAGAGACAGCAGCTTGCTTTTTTTTTTTGGAGCTGCAGATTTTTTTTTAACAGCAGAAGACAAATTTGATGCTGTTTTGCAAGGCTTTGATGTCAGACTGAGAGACTGAAATTAGGTTTGCTCAGTCTAGACTTTTGCCCCTTGCTGAACTGTAGTTATGTCCCATAAATGAGAGCCTACTCTATTTCGGGCATCATGTGAAGAATATGCAATCTGAAAACCTCATGCTCTTCGAAAAGCTGCTCTTCCCTCGGTTTTGGTCATTTTTAACAGATTATGTTCTGAGAGGGAGGATTAACACTGGCTTTGCAGCACTTTACCAACATATTATTACCCAGTTATATACAAGCCAGAGCTGTTCGTATGAATATCCCCTATATCAAATAGGAAAATGGCTAAGTCTTTTACTTTCCTCTTCTTATTAAGTAATGGAATCACTGAATACTGTCATGGTGGCTTCTTTAAATGAAAGGGAAATGATCTAACAAAGCTGGAAGTCCATCATTTTGCCCTGCGATTAACTGTAAACAGTACTAATGTACTAACAGCACAAATGAAATCACCGAGCTGGAATCCTTAAAGGGGATGTTGTTTGTTCTTTATTTGGGAACCATAATTGTCCCATATTCCATTGCAGTTCATTGTTTCAAAGTTTCAGATATGTTATTTTTAGGTCATGTCTTGATTTGTCTGTTTAAACATGCACATGTTCCCTGGGGAAGTGAATGTAACTGAAATCTTGCCAGCTATTGTAGCTCAACAAATCTGACATACAGCATTTTGCTGCCATCATTTCAGTAACCATCAAATAAAACACATGCAAATGAAAGTGCCACTCCATTAGGTACACCGCCTTGAATGTATGCTGAAATGTAGAAGAGCTTGTGTTAGAGCGCTTTTGAAGGAGGGTGCAGCAGTTATGATATATTCTGGTGCCTCAGCTTCTTGTTAGATTTTTTTTCTATTGCAACTAATATAGTCAGCAGCTCCACAGTAATTTGCTGGAGTTTCTTTTCAGTGTGCACAGCGAACTGACAGTAAGCAGAATGTGGAGAAATATTCTGAGCTAGGGGACTGTAAGGAGTTGTATTGCATCGGACTGAAATTGTATACTGCACCTTTTACATGTGTTTTCTAATGCTGAAAAATTAATAACTTGACCTTCATCCCCATTTTGGTTGGAAATTTAAAAATAAAAGGTAATCCTTTGTGTAATTACATTTAACTAGTAGCCTAGAGCAAAACCAAACAAAAAACGTAAAGTTCCAAAGTGTTGCTGTGTGAGATTTCAAAGCCTCGGTGTCACTGGTGGACTGAGAGTAAGTCATTAACCAACGCTATCTATCTAACAGTGTCCTGTAAGCACTGATGAAGGACTAGAGCCAACAGGACTATGGCCAACACCATGTAGCAGCAGATGAGCTATCATCTAATGAGTGTCTAATAGGTGGACAGTAAGTGGATTAACAAAGCATGCAAAGAATCAGACAGACTACACTCTGTAACTGTAGAAATACACAGTGTATCTAATGTATATGGTACCCGGAGCTGATACAATGGAGAGTGAGTGTAGATACAAGCCCATGTTCCTAATGAAGTGGCAACGTCGTTGTATATGGTGTATACAATATATTTTCTCTCATAATGCAGGTGTAAGGTTTTACGGTACCACTTTAGAATAAGGCCACCTTTATAAACAGCTATAAATGGTTTACAAAGAGCTTATTAATGATGAATTATATCGTTATATCGTATATCTTTTATATCGTTACAGATCAGATTTTGTTGTTTACTGATCGTACTTCATCTTTTCCATCAAACTGCATAAACCCTGTTGGCTTCAATACATATTCACCACATTGGGGGGGGCTCATTTTTGCCAGTTGTATTAATATGTTATAACTGCTTGTAAAAGTGTTTATAACCTAGCTAATAACCAATAACAACATATTTGTAAACCGTTTTAGAAACTTTCTTCTAAAGTGGTACCAGCGTGTGATATGGGATACAAGCTTTCTCATGTCTACATGCTGTATGATAGATGCTAGCATCTACACCACTAGGGGGCCCAAGCAATGACGGTGCAACTGACCGTTGGTGGATGAAGTATACAAACCACTACTGGGACTGTAGCAACTCTAAGCTGTAAGCTTTACATTTTATTTCAAGGCAGCTACCTTTTAACTGTTCCTACTGGTTAGTTATGTTTTATCAAAAAGCCACAGCTCTAAAACGAATCCAGCATAACTGAGCAGGTATAGCAATATGCTGTGACATATTAGTGACATGCTTAGATGCTGTGGTTCTGACATGAAAGGTTTTTCGTTACTTGACGTTCACTAGATGTTTTGTAAAGGGTTTAGTAAGTAAAGAGAAGAAGGGTAACATGGATTGAGATGAATTTTCCCAGGACATAATTGGTAAATCCCATTACAGTCTGAGAGACATTATTAGGCACTTGAAAGGGCTTACTTTTCGGCAATCAGGGGAATATAAACGCGCATGCCGGGCTTGAGGCTGAGTCACCATCACACTGGTCAAACTGGGTCACTGGGGACAGGCAGGGCTAAAACACTGTGAAATTCCTAACGTGAGTGACACGCAACGGAATGCACAGCTTAAGACCCCGGCAAATACACACCCTATGAGGCAGATGTTGACTGAAAGTTTTCAGGGGTGGTAACAAACGCACACATATCGTCTCACACCAGTGAAGACAGATGGCTCTCTGAATTTGCTTTTCTTTTCTTAGCACGCTGTCGGTGGGCAGCAGATTTGTTCAAATTCCGACAGAACCACACACATCTTCACAGACAAGAGCAAAAAAACTCAAACAATTCACACACAAACTCCGAGCCCCTGACAAAGTCAGTCTCCGGCCAGATGTGCAGTCTGCGTCTGACCTTGCCCATATATAGCAATGGCCTGCTTGTTTGGCTTGACCCCACTGGTCAACTTCGCTCAGAGGTGTTAAGATTCTCACTAGAGAAGGGCAAATGGTCGTCTGTCTCATGCAAGGGAGCAAATGAGGATGACAACCCGTAGCCCTTGAAACTGAGGTTTTTGAAGTCACATTCAGATTTTTAGGAGCTCCTTTCAACTGTGTCTTTTTAGAGCAAGACATACAAACTCAGTGGCCATAAAAATAAACTGTGATCTCCACAAGGAGTCACATGGGCATGCTAACGTGCCGGAAAGATCTGTCTCTTAGGTGGAGGGATGAGAAGGGGAGAGTTGAGTAGAGAGATTCACTGGGCTTCTCTGGTCAATCTTTAGGTTTTCTTTGGGGTCTCAGAATAACGGAACACTAAATGGAGAGCTGTTTGGGTATTGTCTTATTTATTTACAAGGAAGGAATAACTGACAGGACCATCAGCTTGGGAGCGCCGACAGATTCCACACATTTTATACCTCTGTTGTGATGTCAGCACTCACCAGCACTCAAACATTTAAGGTGTCCTTCAAAATGATAGGTTTACAGGAGAGGGTAAACACATTCCTTACTTTTATGTAAGTTCATATGTGGAGAATTCATTCCAAACACATTTTGAAGCATTTCTATTGGTCCTATTGATCCAAGGTTTTATACTATGTCCAGGATACAGCAAAAACAATACGCAGAGAAATCACAGTAAAAAAAAAAAAAAGGTAAGAAATTTTGAAAAATTGTTTTGTTTTTCTGACAGTACGATTTTGTGGTTAGGATGTATTACACTTAGGATAAAGATGAAGGTCAGGGTAAGACTTTAGGGTTGGGCCTATGACTATTAGCCCCCTATAGGAGAGGGGTGAGGATGGCAGAATCCACCATAGGCAACAAACTTCAGGACTTACAGGACATCTACCAGCCCCATTGCCAGAGGAAAATCCAAAAGACCCGGTTGGACAGTATCCACCAACACACAGCCTGTTTAACACACTGCCATCAGGCAGGAGATACCGCAGCATCCAAGCTTTTGGAAATTTTGGATTTTTTTTCTCTCCCAGATTATGACACTTCTACATGAGACTGTTTCTGTATATTGTGTATATGTTGTGTGTACAGATTTTGTATTTGGATTTTGTATTTTGTAGGTCACATTATTATGACCCCGTCCTGCTTTCAACATTGGCATCGCGTAGCTTATGAAACCTTGCAGACCATGTATACCCATATATGCTGATTGCCTTCCCTGAGGCGGATGGGATCAAGAAATAGCTGGATGCAGTGGTTACTCTGGATATTAGCTATTAGCTCATAATAGCATGCTTCAACTGTGTGACTACAGTATGTCTTGTTTATTTTAAAAATGGTTGTAACATGGTGTAGAAGAACATAGTTAGAACTACATGGTTTGGTTCCTGACTTCTCTGTGCACTCCAGCCATCTACTGGATATGTTCAAATTTACCGTCAGCACGCTCCATTTAATTCATTAACTGAGTAACTAAATAAACTAGGTATTGGAAGATGACTGTAAATGCTGGGGATCCTCAGAAGAGCTTTAGCAGCTGTTCATTCATCTAAGAACACAGACTTACTTCATATTAGCTCTAATGTGAGCGTTCTGAACATTACTGTATATTAACATGGGTACTTACAATCTCTCCAGCTGCTTGAGGTCCTGAAAAGCTCCTCTCTCAATCACACTGATCTGATTGCTCTCCAAATGCCTGTGGAGAAAGAAGCACAGCTTCATTATCTGATCAGATTCACGGCCACAACTTCTCCAGGACACTGATTACTCAGGCTGATTGGTCCGATCAAACTCCCACAATGTGAATTCATCTTGTCACAACACTTAACAATAAGTCCATTTTAATTCATTACAAGCGGAGACGGTTTCTCTCTGATGCTCTGACTGGTGTGGTCGGCCCCCGGAAGGACGACGTTCGTGTAGGACATGCCTGTGAGGTCCTGGTGGGTACGTTCGTTTCTCCTCTCCGCACCCAACGTGTTTCAGGGCCCCTAAGGTTTTCCAGATGCATTACAAAGGGACTACATCTCCGCGGACATTTCTTGTTTAGATTTGTGTCTCTCTGAATTAGAGCCAACACGCAGTGACTTTCATGGGAAGCCCACTAGACTGCCACTGACGGATACTCCAGTGCTAGATGACACAGGCCAAAGGAAAGAAAAAAGAAAATGGAATGACTGGACTAAAATAACCGGGGCCTGGATATGTGGGACTGTGCTTTGGCAGCTCTATCAGAGACATAAATTGCCTTTTAAAGCAAATGTTTGTACATGGGTCTGTATTATAGCCATTAATCCATGCTTTGTCATTTCTGCCTTTTTTCGGGGGGGGGGGGAAGAGATGACACACTTGGCTCTGAACTACAGAGAGGCTTTGGATAAGACGCAGAATGAGAATACCACAGATTTTCTAGCTCAGTCCCATTACGGTGCAGCCAAAAACACAAACTAGTTGGCTTTTGCTCCAGCTAGGCAAGGCCTGTGTTGAATCAACTGTAACAATCACATTCTTGGTTGATAACAAACATATCCTATAGCCTATGCCTTACATCAATCTAGGACTGAATAACAATCTGGCTTATTCATACAAATGGGGGGATCAGTCCCATGCTGGTTTATGTATTGGCATTAAAAGTAATCTTATTCAATCCCCTCCAGATGGGCTTTGGTGTGTGGTGAGGAATAATAGCTGCTCTTTTTTCTCCACTTTTCACTCAGTGTTTTTTGAAGTATTCTATAGAAACATATGGGGCACAGGCAAACACCTATGATTTCACAGAGCTGAGGAAGAGGGCAAAAGCCATCTCTGCTGGAGGCTGAAGTAACACGTATGGCATTTGAAAAGTGCTCTCTGTTGTTCTTGCCTTAAGCACTAACTAGATGTGAGGCTTACAGGATGGCTCAGGTCAGCGCAGCTGGCGTTTCCTCAAAGACTGAGCTGCGAGAGTGAGATTGGGTGTACGAGACCAGCGCTTTCCAGCACATGCTGAGGTGTGTGGGGAGGCTTGTCTCATGTTATCAGATCGATGCGATCACAGTACCAGTGCTCCAGAGAGATAAGGGGGACTCCAGTGTGGGTTCCCTGGGGCAAGGGGGGCGGCTCGTTTTGGGTTCTCATTGTAAGGCTCTAGTGGGGGTGGGCAATATGGAAAAGGAATATCATGGTACTTAAAGTCTGAGTTCTAAAATAACATCACGAAAAAGGTTCCCAGAAAAAGCCTATGACAGATTCATCATGTGTTCTTAAACCACAAACGTTATTACATCTTTGAGCTCTTGAGTGTTCTTACCTAAGAACAAATCCGAAATGAGAAAGTGCTGGGGAATGTCGGAAGCTTTGTGAAGACTGCATAAGTGAGTTGAAAGAGGAAATCTCTTCCTAAGAACAGTTGATGAATGAGGCCCAATGAGTACAACGCATTTTTCATTCGCTCCATCTAAACAGGACCAATTCCACTTCCTTCGAAATTGTTAAACTGGCTCTCGTACGTGTTAAGAAAATAAATCAAGCTGATATCAGTTTAATTGAGCCATACTTAAAAGTAATTGTGCTGAATAAACATAATTATCCCAAGCTTTAAATCAGCCAAAGTCAATCAAGGCAACACATGGTATCACAAAATTGCACACTGAAATAAATTCAGTCTGTTGGGCTTAAAACAGGACATGCCCTACATTACTCAACTACTCTGAGTTAGGGGAAACGTTTCTGATTATTTCTCGCCTTCAAAGATTTTATTGGTTCCTGCCTCCATCTGTTGCATATTGGCCCTGTCTTTTCTTTTGTTCTGCTTACTACCTCTGTGCTTCCCTTCCTCCTCTTCTCTTTGCTTATATGTCTGACAATCACTACTCTTATTATTGATGGTGTTGCCATATTCTCTATTGATGGTTGTGGTTCTAAACTGTCTGGGTGCTACAATAACCACTTCTAATCCAACAGTTTAAAAACTGGACCAACATTTAAAAAAACAGCACAATGAGCGGTGGATAGTAGTGGAGAGTAGTTGAGTTAAAGTAAAGATACCTCATGTAAAATAGTTACCCCCTTTACACCTCCACTCCAGTACAAGTACTAAAGTATTTACCTTCAAATGCAGAAGTAGCATGATCATTACGGCTCTAATGTCCTGTTATCATTTCTGGAACAAGACTCTTCATTAGCTCAGTGTAGGTGAAGAGGCTCTAGTGTCTCTCAGACCACCAGTCCTTTAATAGAAGCTCATTAATTAGTCTGATAGTGATGTCTATTCAAATGATCAGAAGCACTAAATGCTGAATGACAACAGTTTCCATTAGCTATAACCGAGCTCTGTCCAACAAGCTCAAAACAAGCTCAAAGCAAAGTATGCGCTGATTGGTGGGCTCGCGTCACACTTCTATCGTCAGATCTGGCCTAATGTAGTGGAGTATACACGTGTTGAAACACATCCCATAACCGAATTTAGTTCAAGTAAAGAATGTTCCCATCCACTGAATTTCAATGGCCTCCACATTGCTCCCTAGCAGGTCAACACAAGAGAGGGGCCACAAACACATTCAAATAAAATACCCTGTAGAAAGTGGCTAGTGAAACACAGCCATCCTTATAAGGCACGCACCACCAACCCTCTCTGATCACCACCTCCACTTCGCACCACCCACTTGCCCCTTCATTCATTTATTTTTCTTTTTTTTTTTACTCTTTTATTTTTATCTGCATGCCCTACTCCCTTTACAGGCTCTTCCTCAGGAGGTAAACAGTACAGGGAACTCCATGATTACAGTCATTAAGCTCCTAACACACTTGCTCTGGCAGAGCGCCCCTCGCTAGCTGAACTCGAGCAGGCCGCGCGGCCCGGCGAGGCCGACCGCCATCTGTTTATTTTCGTTCAGCGAGGCCGCTACGCAAAGAATACACTTCCATGTTCCTCAAACTTCAGAGCGAGTTTGAAGGTTGACTGAACATGAGCCAGTGACTTCACTGCTCCGCTCAGGCAGAGGGGTCATGTTAAATATGTCGGATTTACTCCGATTATGTGTCTGTGTGTTTTATTATGACTTGTGTCTTACTGTAATCCTCTCTGCTCCACAACTGAAACGCTTTGATGGCTTTGACTGCTAAGACAACTGAGAGGTGAAAGGGGGGGCTTTTGGGATAGAAAAGGACTTTTCAGTATGAGAGACGCTGAGAGGTTACTTACAGAACTCGCAGGTTCTTGAGACCAGAAAAGTCCACCTTGGTGATCCGAGTGATGTTATTCCTCTCCAGGTCCCTGTTAGACAGAGAGATTGTTTGATTACTGAATAAGACATCCGCTCATTCAACAAAGGAACTACATATGACAAACTATGGTTCACAAGCTGAACACATTCAGTTTAAGCACAGCACTACAAGCGATATTATGCATCGAATACGCCGCTGTATTGTGATACTCGCATATACAGCAATATAGGTAACACTTAATGTAAGTTAGTCAGTACTTAAGTAATGCATTTGTACACATGAAGTGATACATTAACAACGGTTACAATGCTTAACTAATCTTAGATAAACATATAACATGTTAAATATTCACTTTAATTAACTGCTTTGTTAACTAACGCATTATCTCATGTTTGTTATTAAATACTTATATACACTTTACATATATACACAATACATATATACACTTCAGCACATATACAGTTTCAATGTCATAAACTGATCATACTCATTTACCCCTATGCAGATCACGTTTAGCCCGCTGGTATGGTTTTAAGAGAAACTGTAATCCATTTATTCTAAACAAGCTGTATCAAGTTGTTAGGACACTCCTTTAGCACTGACTACCAGTCCCCCTGAAGAATGTCCTCATTAGCTTTCTGGAGCTTTATGATTACTTATCATCTGATTCTGGTTTACTGTGAAATATTCCATGGAGCAGCAAATATCCGCAATCCCTCTACCAAAGTGCAAAACACATCTTCAAGGCACCATTACAAGTCTGCTGTAGCAGTGTAACAACTCAAAAACCCAGATCCAGATTTTACAACACCAATAAAACAATTGCTCAATTTCCTATCCAGT
Source organism: Prochilodus magdalenae (assembly GCA_024036415.1). NCBI lineage: Eukaryota > Metazoa > Chordata > Actinopteri > Characiformes > Prochilodontidae > Prochilodus > Prochilodus magdalenae. The sequence continues at coordinate 143,719 of JAMWET010003567.1, read as the reverse complement.
CTATTCTCTTAGATTCCCCACAGACATCGAGAGAGAGAGAGAGAGAGAGAGAGAGAGAGAGAGAGAGAGAGAGAGAGAGAGAGAGAGAGAGAGAGAGAGAGAGAGAGAGAGAGGGAGAGAGGGAGAGAGAAAGAGAGAGTGAGGGAGAGAGAGAGAGAGAGAGAGAGAGAGAGAGAGAGAGAGAGAGAGAGAGAGAGAGAGAGAGAGAGAGAGAGAGAGAGAGAGAGAGAGAGAGAGAGGGAGAGAGAGAGAGAGAGAGCAAGAGAGAGAGAGAGAGAGAGAGGGAGAGAGAGAGAGAGTGAGGGAGAGAGAGAGAGAGAGTGAGGGAGAGAGAGAGAGGGAGAGGGAGAGAGAGGGAGAGAGAGCAAGAGAGAGAGAGAGAGAGAGAGAGAGAGAGAGAGAGAGAGAGAGAGAGAGAGAGAGAGAGAGAGAGAGAGAGAGAGAGAGAGAGAGAGAGAGAGAGAGAGAGAGAGAGAGAGAGAGCGAGAGAGAGAGAGAGAGAGGGAGGGAGAGAACGGGAGAGGGACAGGGAGAGAGGGACAGGGAGAGGGAGAGAGAGAGAGAGAGAGAGGGAGAGGGACAGGGAGAGAGGGACAGGGAGAGGGAGAGAGAAGGATAGAAAAAGAGTGATAATGAGAGAAATTAAAAAGATTTAGAGGGAATAAAGAGGAGAGAGAAAGTGAATTAAGAGCAAGAGAAAATGACAGAAAGAAAGTAAAAGAGGGAAAGAGAGACGGAGAGAGAGAGAGGGCGAGAAAAGGGGAGTAAGGAAAAAGAGAGAAATTGTAGAAAGATAAAAGAGAAAGGGATGAGCAAGAGTTACAGTGGGACAAAAAGAAAGAAAAAGAGAATGAGAGAAAGATAAATAGCAAGAGAAAGAAAAGGGAACAAGAGACAAATACAGATAAACAAAAGTAAAAGAGAGATAAGATAGAGAGGAAGAAGAAAAACAGACAAAGAGAGAGACAGAAGACAAAGAGAGACAGAAAGAGAGAGAAGAGACGAGTGTGTACAACACACGACACGTCACTAAATCAGCTGGATAATCAGGTCCGGATCTCCAAATAAGAAAACGGCTGAGACACTCAGGCCAAGTCAGTAAGGAGTCACTGTGCATGTAAAAGCTCCTGGCTGGCTGCAGTCCAGCAGACCGAAGTCAGTACCTGCTCCAGATGCCCGTGGGGCTGCTGCTTTGAAGGCCAGCATCTGCCAGAGTGCATTAGTGCCCTAACGTGGAGACCTGGACCTCAGAGGACTGAGCAGCACAGCCCTCGCTCCCTGCCCTGCTCCTCCACTACAGCAGCCTCTGAGCCTTAAATAATCCCATAAATACTGTCTGCAGCAGTGTCACTGTTACAGGGCAGGAATCCTTAAACGAGACTTTCAGGATTTCAGGGGAAAACCTTTGAGTTGCTTCAGTCTAAAACGCTAATACCCTGAGCTAAAATGCTAGCTGCTGCTCTGATCTTGTTTACCAGGAGCATGTTCTTCTGTCCAGTTTTGGAGGTTTCTCTGATACATTTCTTTATAGCTCACACAAAATAAAGGAGAGCTTTTGAAGGGCTGTAGAATGTATTGCTTGATGCCTCTGACATTTCAAATAAAGATCATCTAGAACAATAGAATATGATATGATCTGTTGTTCAACCAGTGTGCTCCTCCAATGCACACTGAAGTAACAATATACACTCATCATCAAAGAATAGCTGCACCCAGAAAGAACCAACCGACGGGAATGAAACTTGGTGGGTAGGTTTGACATTGTGAGACATGGGACTGACTCAGGTTTCACACTCACACTGTGTGCATGTGACCTAAGTAAGGACGGGTCTTCTCACTGTACCTGACTGACCCAACAGCTACAATTGCGAACACTCTGCGAGCAGTGATGCCCTCTATGAGTCATCGGCTGCATGGCACTGGAGTACATGCATGCAGGCTGTTATGACAACTGCCCTTAACACCACACTGACATCGCCAAAAACTGCAATGGTGTCATGCCAGACTGGCATGGAGTGACTCAGAAGGGCAGTGGGCCACCCTCCCACTTTTGTCTTGGGGGGACAATCAACAAATGTGTGGAAACCTTTGTCTTCCTTCCCAATAGCACTGCAATCCAACACTTCCTTCTGCGTGATGGGTGTAATAGCATCTTTCATATTACAGAAATCAACAGCATTTGAAAAGATCTCTGGTACAACATCACCTCACTCTGTAGCTCTGCTGTTTTTGATTACAGGAAGTACTGCAGCTTGCAGATTGCTCCAAATCTCACTTTAATGTCTTTGTTTTGGGGATCACAGAGGGCCCGGGAGCGTGCTTTACTGCAAGAGCGCGGCACAAGAAGCTAAACACAAAGCATGTCTCCAGCATAAGAGAGACGGATTACATGGAGACAGTTGTGTTTGGGAAAACCATTCCCGACGCATCCGAAAGGCCACGCTATACCAAACTGAGCAATGTGCCACAGGAGCCCATCAGTTATCTTGTTTCCAGGCTGTTACCCTGTACGCACTCTACAAATGTATACACTGCAGATAATGTGTGTACATGCCAACAGACACTAACTAACTTCCTCTGCAGGCACTGTTTACTGGAGTAACTGTATTCCACACTGGAAGAATGAAAACTCCAGGATACACACACACACACATCCACACATCTACACATAAGCCTACCTCCAGCGAGTGTGTTTCTCATAACATGCATAAACATTTATAAATCTGATTTAAGGACGTATTGAATTTCAAAAGACTTCCCCCGCACCACAAAACGCACATCAGGGGCACTAATATGAGCCATATTGTAGACATATTATAGAGGAGAGGCACTGAGGAGACAGCATTCACTCACCAGCTCTCCTTCTCTCTCTTTCCCCCTGTATCTCTCCCTCTCTCCCTCAAGCCACACATGTCCTTGCTCTTTCATATGCTCTCTTTGCTCTTACACAGCAAATCACTTCTGTTGAAGTTTGGATGTTGAATCTATTCAGAAGCTTCTTTCAACATGCGCTTTAATATGCAGAATGATTATTTTGTTAATGATGAATAACCATTATGATATTAATACCTGGGAAAATGGTGAATGATTAGAATATATTATATATAAAGTGACCTCTAGTAGTCGTTATTAGTAGATCACATAAGGTACTTTAGCTTGGCTAGCATGACACTAAGCATTATGCTTGCAAATGATTGTTGTACTTTCATCATGACTGTAAAACCCATTCCAAATTGCTTTGCAGGAAATTCAAGACCAGCTAAAATGCGAAGCAATGAAAAACATGAGCAAACAAACGAAGGCAATAAAAATTGACAACAAAGTAAAAGACGATGCAAAAGAAGTTCTGGTAGACAGAAAGTTTGAATTAGGTTAAGGAATACAAAAGCATTTGGCCCTATCCTTGGGGGGGATCAGACATCTGTGGCCTGGAGTCCGAAACAGCATTAACTGGACTTGTTCTAAAGGGGTAAGACCAATTATTATCTAAAGTTGGCATCCGTTCGCTTTAGAACTCTGCAGGCCACAGTCGCTTGCCAAGAGCCTTAGCCATCATTATGTTCGCTCTTACTTTCACTGGCTAAATGTACTAACTAGGAACAGGACTTTTAACTCGTTGGACAAGGTGGGAATACGCAGTTGGGGCAGCAATGCTACTTGTGTTGGACTAATGGCAGACGCAGCGCTACAGTGACTCACCTTCACCTCTTGAGGTAGCATGTGGTATTACAAGCCTGGAGAGGGTAGCTGGTTAGCATGCTAACTTCACTGAAGGGGTTTAGGGTTTGACCATATCATTCAGGGGAATGGATGTTTTCTTTCCATCACAGTATGACTGGCCAATGATGTATCAGAACTGAGCTGTCCAATCAGCAGTAGCATTATTAGCATTATCAAAAGATGGTGTGTTGTTCTCATGATCTTCAGCCTGATAATATGATGTGATTGGGGGGCTGTGGGTGAGGGCCGGGTCCAGCTAGTGCTCGGAACTAATCACAATAAAAGTAAATGGTCTGGTAATATGAGGCTAGTTAAACACAATACTAAATAAAGATATTTTAGGAGTGTTAAGAGAGCTAGGAGAACAACATTCCAGAGATTAAGGCCATAGTAAACGAAGGTTCCTTGCCCTTCAGATGAGTTTCTGGAATTACCAGCAAATTTCTGAAAATTCCCATTGTGACACATTTTATTTATTTATTTTTTTAACAGATGCCTTACTGTGATTGCACTGTTGAGCTAGGCTATTTATTTTGGTAGTAGTCTCAATGATCTAGATTTATTTATTTATTTGTTTATTTATCAATTTATGTTTTGCTTCCATGTAAATCAGTGAAGGAATCACTACATGTTATTTGTCATAGCCAAAAAAAAAAAAAACACTTTATAATTGACCTCTACTATTAATCTCTCAACAACTGTGTTGCCTTTTCCTCGCTAGGTAAAAGTGATCACACCAGGTATATCTTTCCTGCCTCCATTTCCACTCTGCCCTCTCCACCTCTCCTTTAATCCAGTCATCTCTCTTCCTGCCTTTACCCTACAGTATGCACTCTGGGAGTTAAGTGAGAAATGTTGCCTCTGAAACTCAATTAAGCCTGCGGTCACACTGACAAGGTGGAGGTCACAGATACAGCAGGCCCCCCGCAGGCCATTGTTTGTGTTAATTTCTTGAAGGGATAAAGTGACAATCCAAACGGCAGGTGCTCAGCTTCAACAATGCATCCCCCGGGCCTTACACCCACACACAAGGGGGCATTAAACCGGCCCGCCCGTTCCAGGCTGCAACAGGTCTGCACAGAGCGAGGCTATAGTCTGCTTTAAATCTCGCAGGAGCACTTCAGACCACAGCTATAGAAAAAGAAGCCGCCTTGCAAATGCGCTGGAGGATATTTTGACTGCGTCGCAAAGCGCCCTGTTGCAATAGTGACGCGGCAGGTGATTAGTTCACAAGGTCCTCTAAACCCTCAAAGTCATGGGAGAAGAATGCTTCTGAAAACACATAAAGCTGCCTCGTCGCTCCGCGTACGACGCTTCATTTCACAATGCGTTTCCTGTCCTAATCTCCTGTTATTTTCCTTAAAGCCAATTCGTCTGCTCCACAAAGGCAGATAGGTATGCTCCATTTCCTCTGCAAAAGCTTCGGAACGAGGTTTGGAATCTTAATTGAGTTCCTCGTCTTGAGTTCAGGCTTGGACTGCTCTGATGGGTGGGTTTCATCTCGGGAATATTCACATGCTGGCAAGATGTAACCTAACCACACTGTAAAACATGAACAGTTCAGTCCATTCAAGCCTTTTCAGGAATCTAACTGCATTTGGTCTTTTCCATTCCTCCACTTTGCTTAAAAAAGGTAAAACATTTTTTCTTTGTTGTACCTTTACGGCTGATGAGGTATTGTTAACAACTTTCACATATTTGTAAGGGGTGTGACTGGACATTACAGTAAAGCGTCTGTTCTAAAGGTAACATACTGGAGTTCTGTATACATTCCTTCCGTCTGCACTGTTTTGTGTCAAGCTAGTAATTTTAGGCTTCATTAGGAATGGGTACTCGAGTACTAGGCTGACTATTCAAGGGGCCTGTATTCAGATATCTATTATGTTTCAATATACAGGCTAAACCCATGTTTACACTAGAAGGCGACAGAGCGACAAGCAACCAGTCATTTCTTGTAAAATCTCTAGCCACGTTTTGGCAGCAAGTGGCAAATGAGAAGGGGACAGAGCGACAAGCGACAAATTAAGTTAACATATTCTCAATCTTTATGCATTTACGGTAATGTGGTGATTTGGTAAAGTGACAATTAAAAGATTAACTCCCAAAAAGTCTTCAGACCATCATAAACAGGGGGTCCGAGGTCCCTTTGAATCAATTTCCCTACAAAATTATTGGTCTCTCTGGTAAGTTAGGTCACTCGATAGCTAGTTAGGTTAACCAGCATGCTAACTGGCCAATAAAGCTAGCCACGAGTGCTAGCAGTAAGGTTTCCATACATATGCTGCTTTTTCCTCCTACCAGTATTTGGCTCCTATGCCTAAAGTCATAAGCGCTGTCTCTTTGCCCAGTCTATATTATGCATTTTTGCACAGATACATATGATGAAAACTGAAGTGTGGATGAAAAAAGCAGAGGATATTGTTGGTGTCTCTGGTGAATTAGGTCACTCTATAGCTAGCTAGGTTAGCCAGCATGCTAAAAGGCCAATACAGCTAGTAGTTAGGTTTCCATAGAAATCAGTTTATCAATAATAATATATGTTTTCCAAACCAGCTAGCTTTCCTGGACCTTGTACACCTAGCTCAATCACACAAGCATCCTCAAACACACCCACAAGAGAGACACTGAGGGCGGCATAAGTGACTGCTAGTGTTAATATAAGGGATAAGTTTAAAAATTTTGTATTTAAGCTGAAACTCTGTCACATTTACACGTTAATATTATGCTTGGTACTTTAAACCTAGAGGGCCTAAATGCCAACACTTTGTTTAGGATGTGCTGCTATTTCTCCGAATAAAGAGTGTGTTGATGTGAAATGCTTAGCTGTAAACAACTATACAGTTTCCTTCTTTACAGATTTCTTTACAGTGGTGGCGATGGGAACCAGAGGTCATCATGTATAAAAAATCAAATATAGGCATTTTACTTATTATCCATAACCATTAGTGGACCTACACGTGCCTTTAGGAGTTTTCTATACAATATTAATGAGGATGAAATAGTGGAAAATCTAAAAAATCAAGTTTTGTTTGGAGACTGTTTAACTGTGTGTACTTCTCCGCCATGAATGGCTTAAAATACACTTAAGGCAAAACATTATCATATCATAAAATAATGTGTCCGACATCAGACAGCATATATCTAACCACTTCCTGTTATAACTTTCTGTGAGGGGGGTTTCAGAGGCATTAAACTCTTCAGATGTCTGGTTCCAATCACCACCATTTGGCTCTGGAACTGTCTGTACAACAGAGCCTTTCACATCAAACCAGTCCGAATGAGCTTGAATCTCAATCATTTAATAATACAGAACGCATGTGGGAAAACGCAGAGACAATGCAAACTAGGCTAACTACTCTACCTGACGTTAACCAGGTTCAGGAGCAGTGAAAACATGCTACTGCTGGCACTTTGCCCACTAAGGAAAAAACACCTTAGACGATGAGCCTTCATTAGTACTTAGTGTTGTACAGTGTTGAAGCTCATTAGCTCATCTGGAGAAGCTGTTACTTATCAAACCCTGTGGATTTCCCCTGGCTAGTTTTGAATAATAAAATATGTATTCCGATTTTAGCCTCCCAAGAACAGCGCTGCCAATTTAGGACTTGTTATTAACTGTAATATATATATATATATATCGTCGCTGTCCAAAGAAAAACAGGTATCTCCAAAATAGCAACTTTACAGGAGAGGCGACTGCTAGTTTAATTCTCATGTAAGTCAATGGAACCAGACTTTTTCCAATCGATCTTTGGGGCTTTTATGTTCGTCCATTTATCATGAAATTTACACAGAGTGTAAACAGCTGGTCATGTGATCAAACGATACATAAAAGTAAAAAAGGTCAAAAATGGAGATACATGTTTTTCATTGGACAGCGATGATATATATATATAACTGGTTGCTTCCAGTCACTTCATAAAGGTTTCAAATTGGGGTCACATATTTTTTAATGCATTTAGACAGAAATGTCAACCATATTGTCACCGTGCACATCAAACCTGTGGACTACTCCACTACTTATTGGTATTCTGAACAGATGCTGCTGAAGTGAGTCATCCTAAAATGAACAGGTAGTGAAATTATCAATGAAAGCAAATTAAATTGCTCATCTCCAGCGATTAATTACAAGTGTGAGCATAACTGCTGGGGAAACAGTTCTGCCTTTGCATTTAGATAAACAGGGGTTGGCTGCTGTAATTGTCAGAGCTCAGACACTGTAATTTCGGCTGTCTATTACAGCCCTGCTGAATGACTGCATCAATTAATCCACATCCCCTTCACTGGGCTAATTCCGCCAGGCATAACAGCGCCGATGATCATTAAAAAAACAATCACAAAGTGGACGCAGGAGCTGAAGGGGCGAGTAGGGTGCATGCTGCTGTGTTATTACATGACTCTTATCAGATATTTTGGTATGCTCCACTGAGGAACATGGCCTACTGTGCCGTCCCTACCGCAGATTTCCCAGCTCACACTGCATCACAGTCCCTGTTAGTCTACTGGAAGGCATTCAGCTTTCGTTTGCACTCGTGCAAGATCAAATGGAGTTCTTAGTTGCCCTACCATGTACGCGTCAGAGGAAGAAAAGATGGCCTGCTTGTCTTTCATCTCCTTTGAGCCAGGAGCTGACTGCCATGTGGTCGCCACACATCCCGGTTGGACATGTGCAGAGTGAAAAGGAGTGTCCATTGCCAACCATTCTGTCCTACACAGGATCACTTGTGTGCCTGCACTGGCAATTCTAATTTTGGTTTTCCTTGCACTATGATGTTAAGCATCACCCGACCAACACCATTCTGTCTGTTCTGTTCTTTTACAGAGACGTACAAAGGGAACATATGACGTTTTTAATAAAAAGGCAATATAATATTCAAATTTCAGTGTTACTTTGTGGTTCAGGAAGAAACAATACCTGGTAGAGATGCCAAGTAGAGATGGCATGACTGATTCACATGTTCTGTTCTGATAAAGACATGGATGTTTCAAAATTGCCCAGTACTGATCCAATGCTTTTATTTAAAACCTATTGCATTTATAATTGTACTATATTGAAATACCTTATTCAGGTATCAACAGGCTGTGTTCCAGAAAGCAATACTGGGTGTGCTATGATCCAACTGTTTCTAATTCACCCACAGTTGGTGAGCTGCTGTCTTTTGTGTTCTTAACGAACTACAGATACAGAATAGGTCTTTCCCTTAGGAAGGCGCTGAAGCAATTTGGTTCGCACATTAGATCCTTGATAGCCTGTCAACTGTAACTGTGCCCTGGATACCTCTGAAAAACTTCACTATATATATATATATATATGGGTCCTGGGCCCATCTTGCTGTGATCCAACAGTGCTTTGCACCACTGTGCCAAATTACAGGAAGAAATGTTAAACCAAATGTTTAGTTGCCATTGAAGCTAGCACTAGAAATGCCAGTGCTGGGTTAGCGAGCCAACAGTGTGACCCCTGAAAATCACGGGGCATTTCTCACACTAATCTAAAGTATTAAAAACAGCTGATAGTAAAGATCCAAGTCAATATGAATTATAAAAGTCATTTCAAAAGTATTTATCTTGGCTCTGAGACGGCCAGCCTTAACAAGGCCTGCCTTGATGGCTCGCAGAGTCTTAGGACGTATCCAAAAAAAGCAAAACACAAAATGCACACAATGCTAGTAATGCATTTTTTCATGGTAATAAGCCAAAGAATGTACCACCATTGACATTCTTGTACTTTCTCTCTTTAGCAGTCACACTTTAGACATACATGACACATCTGAGCGGCCTAGGATCCTTTAAGAATAACGATGTGTGATTGTCGCATGTAAATACTATGAAATACTAAGAACGACTCCCACCACCCCACCGGAAGAACTACACAGGACCACCGCTGAGTGCTGTTTCAGGATAGATTTGTTACGGGACTGGATTCATTCTACGCTTTTTCTCCTGCTGCTGCCTAATGAAGTACAAACCAATGCAACTTTCTTAGAGTGAGTTGCTGAAATTGGAATCCAACCCCAATCTGAACATTGAGTAATACCCAACTCTTTCGGTTATTGATGAGTGCTCTCAGCATTTCTGAGAAACGCTGGAGTCCAGGGCTCCCTCTAAATCACGGCTATGACAGATCCGAGCATTACTGAGTCCAGAGACAAAAGCAGCAACGTCATCAGAGCCTTTGGCAGACGGAAAGAGAGACAGTGAAGGTGCCAGTAAAAGGCCGTGCTGCTCTTCTCTGTTTCTGGGCAGTGCTGGTGGGGTCTGTCTCGGGGAGGCTTTTGTTTAGTAAATATTTTCATTACCGCGCCGTCTGGGTGCATTCCCGGGCTGAAGGATGCTCAGTTCACGTTAGGCAGAGCGGACAAAAATGAATTATTTCATATTTCCTTTGTGTCTGTTTGCTCTCAGGATCGTTTATTTTCAAAGCACTGGCAGCTGATAGCTCGGGCGGCTCAGTGTTTGCTCTCGCACAGTGTATGACTTCTTAAATTACAGCGGGAGCGTGCGCCCGAGAGGTGACATGGGCATTTCCGACGCTTCTCTGCTAAAATCAACATGACAGCCAGGCCACACAGGACCCATCCATAACACGGCACCCGCGGAGCACCGACGCAGCCAAGTGCAAAAACCAAGAGACACCAATAGGAACCAATAAAAGCCGCCAGGAGCGGCATACCTCTATGGACGTCATTGCAGGGGAGAACAGCAGAAGCAAAATAAATCCAGAGCGTCCTGACCATATTTAAGAATGGCTGCTCCGCCAGACCTCCACAGCTTCTGTTTATTCAGCGGGAGGCTTGTTTAAAACCAGGCCAGCTCCCGGTTCAATGGGTGGCTCATGTAAATCTCATCAAAGCTCAAAAAGGCCGGCTCCTGGATCCGAAGGGACGGTTACTTTCCGGATACAAATGCCACAGGCGCAGCGGTCCCATTTGACTAATAAGGAATTTGGGCTTGATCCCTCTGTTTACCGGGTTGCTAACTACAACCCAGTGTTTGGGACCCCGGATTCGGCTTACATCATGGTGACAAAGGCATAAAACATGCACGGATTTATCTAGATTTGTGCCATTGGAATAAACAGCCCAAGCTGAGAGGCAATAACAGGCATGGTCTGAAGTAGGGTTGTTGCAGTATCAGAATTGGCACTGGTACATATCAAGCGTGAGGGTACGAAGCCCAGAGCCGAAATAATATTAGAGCAAAGGTTTGAAAGAGTTACTATCGGTTAAACAGCCAATGCACGGAGCACTGGACATTGAAAAATATTCAATCTGAACGCTTCATCAATTTCTTTTCAATCAATTTTTAGCTCTATTCTATCTAATATCTAATACTCTTTAAATAGGCAAGAAATAATTAGGGACCAGTTGGGGCTTTTGGGGGTTAGGTGTCTTGCTTAAGGGTACTTCAGTCATGTCGTGTCAGTTCAGGGAACCAAACAGGTGACCCTCCAGTCACAAGGCTGGTTCCCTAACCTCTAGCCCCCACCTGCCCCCACCTGCCCCCCAAACCACTGAATAGAACTTGCCTATAAGCAGAATACGCTGTTAATGTTAGCACATTATAGGGTTAAACTGTGCAGGTCCAAAGACACAAACAAGGACCCTCGATTCAGGCGACAAAAGCTTTCAAGCCTGAAAGGACCAAGTATGGTCTTGCTTTAAAGCATCTCACACACTTGGAGGCTAGACAGATGTCGGTGGCCTTACTTTTTTGATGGGACCACATCTAGGACGTTAGAGACTTGGACTCACCGCCCCACTTGCCCTAAGCTGAAGGCAAATGGCCCATTTCTGCAAGCGCTGGGCTTTGAAGTGCTGGCTAAAACTAAGCACCTTGAATGTTTTCCATTCATGTAAAAGTTTTACTTTTTGCACTTTTACAGGGTTTGGGTGGCTGATGTTTCCCTGAAGTCTGTGCCCAGCAGCCAGCCACCTGGCAGCCAGCTCCACAGACATTCATCCAGATTTCACATGTGCTGCTCTTATGCTTATAAGGGTCAGCAGGGCACCAGAAACCGCAAACCAACCTCTAGACCCACTGACTGTGAGCTCAAACCCCAACACAACAAACACACACGCTGACTGGCGCTGTGCTTACTCATAACCGAAACAGCCCAGACACCTGAGACAGCTAGCAAACAGGTGCCCATTTAAGGCATGTACTGTCCTATGCCTCTAAAGGCCCTGCTTGGACTGGATTCGTTTTAGTCTTGAACGTATGAAATGTATGTAATATTTCTATTTTAAGTAATCTAATCAGGTGTATCATTATTTAAATACATAAATAAATAAATAGATAGATAAAAAACCTATTGAACAAAACTTAAATAAATTAATAAATGACAATTAAAAATGCCTAGAAATAAATTAACTAATCTTAAAATAATCTTATTATTAAAGAATCTTTATATACCACCAATTCCACCAATACCAGCCATGTGTGTAATTTCCACAAGTCAGAGCAAATGGCTTCTGTAACCGACCGTTTAGAGCTCCCTCAGTAATAGCAGGCCATTTAGAATTAGCCTCGTGCTAATGAAATAACAAAGCCTGTGATTTCTGTGCTCCGTGTTGTTACTGTTATTAAGTGTGGCTCCATGTGGGCTATTGCATTTCAATCCAGGCTACCTATGGTAATTCAGAGCAATTACACCGATACCTCATCCTAACCTCCTCTGCTCAAACGAGTCCAGTCTAAATAGGGCTTAGGAAAGGATGCTGGTCCTGCCATGCTATGTTCCCATGTTGCTTAATTGAGGCAGACAGAGGGGTGGGAAATGTATCCATTCTTTCCTCCTCTGTCTCTCTCTCCTTCTCTCTTTCTCCTTTCAGGAGACAGAGCGTGCTACACCAGCTACAATGTGCCACATTGTTCCTGAAGTGTGAAGTGCAAGAGTGGCCGGCCACTGTGAAAACTCTGCTGGAGAGCAGGCGCTGTTGAACGCTTCAGAGTGCCCGAGCCGGAGCTGAGAGTGAGAAAGTGACAGAGTGTGTATGCATGTGCGTGTTCAAGACTGAGAACCAACGAACCAGTGAAAAAATCATACAAGCTGTCAAGGCAAGGGAAGAATTCACAGCCAGTGTTGGTATATTAGGAGGGTATATGTCATGTACGAATTTGATTATGGCTCACATTTCCAACCAATTCCAATTCCAAATCAAAGAGATCGGAGTCTGTAATCTCAGTATAGAGTGTAATATTCGATCCTGAGTCTGTAATCCAAACAGCTTCCTTCGCTCATTGTTTTTGTGGCTACTTGAGTTTTCAGCCTGGAGGGACCACAGCCTTGCATGGGGCAGCGGTGCGCTCATTACACTTAAATCAACACTCCGGGGTGTTATGAGAACAGTGGCAGTGTGTTAAGTGCACCCCCGAGACAAGGGGCCAGCAGCACCTGAACTATAACCGGTCCCGCAAACATGCTTCGCTGAAGGAATTATGGCTCAGGTCTTGTGACAAACTTGCTTAATCCCGCAGTCCATTTGGCACCATTAATCTGCCATCACAGTCAATGATGAAATGGCTTGGCTAAGAACGAGCAAGACTTACTGTTCTTTACCAGCTACGACTCCTTACACAGGGCCACGTCTGAGATAGTAAACGGGAGGATAAGCGTACGGCGTCTGCTTAGACTCTGCCTCTACAACTACAGCTACAACTCTTCACAGTGGGGTAAATCTGAAATAGTAATCTGGAAAGTAAGCGCACAGGGTCCCAAACTTATTTGCGGACTCCCAAACAGACCTCACCTAGATGACAAAGAGATCGGATGGAAAGACAAAGGTGACTTTCAGGTCTCCTGCTGCAGAGATGGCTCTTCTGATGGTAAGAGCATGGTAATCTTACATCTCCTCTCCAGTTTTAGTAGAGATCACACACATTGTGCAGATTTGCCAAGATACTAACCCTCAAGTTTATCTGCACCTGAGCTACAGACAGGAACTCAGCCGTCCTCAGTTTTGATGCTGTGAGTAACCATTAAACTTCTTTTATCTGAACCAGAAGTGCTGCAACTTCTTCTAAGGAACCATGAAATCTCCAAATCTCCACTGAACATCTACTTTCCAGCAGTAAGGTTTCCCTCTAGGCAGGTCCATTTGCATAATTAAACCAACTTCATACAAACAGCGTATTTTTAGGGCTCACCTAAAAGCACACTCTTCCTCAAGACCAGCTCTGGGTTCCAAAGGTCAGCCGGGTCGAGTAACCCTCCAACGCCAACGCCTGTGCATTTTTGCTGTCACACCACAGCCGATCGCCGTTGTTCTATCTAAGCCATATGGTAAGCCAATGTCCCTTGGGTCGGTTACATATGGCATGTAATGGGCTGCCTTACATGTCCATGCGTAGGTGGCACTGTGGCGGAGAATATTTTTAACCCCGAAACCAAACATTTCTCAAACACACACCAAACCCTGCGGCTGTGTGAGAAAAACAGAAAGAAGTCCCGTGTGCTGCCAGAGCGTGTGCCCCTAAACGTGCTTGCCGTTCCCCTGCCCAGGTGCCAAGGTACACACACAGCATCCTACAGCTCCATTAATCATACTAATGACTGCATGCGTCCATTCCTTACACCAGTTAACGCGGTCACTCAAACTTAGGCAGTAACTGATATGCTGCGTCTGAGCCCAGGCTGAAATTCGAATGCATGCACGCCTCAAGGAACTTAACATTCAGTGAATACTACGAGCAGCCGTACAGGCAAAATGAGAAATGCATACATGCTTAATAGCACGTTCCTAATGTCAGAGAAAGCGAAGGAACACGCAACCTGTCTCTGAAATGTCAGTACTGATGTGTCTTCTTGCATCAGTAAAATGACAGAATGGTAGAAATACAGCTGAGGTGCTGTCAGTTTGAATCGGCACCTATGCCAATCCTACAGCAGCATCTTCAGCAAGTGCTGTAGGTTATATCACACATAGTGCTGCAGTGATGTAGCTGACCACTGCTCATACTGCTGGGCATTACCTCCATAACCTCAGTTATGATATTAATCAGTTGTACATCCACTGGCCTGTCCAGCAAGTCGGTAAAAAAATGCCCACAGGTAGCTCGTGCCCCCAGCCAGTGCTTCTCACGCGCTCACTATCAATACAAATCCATACTGTAATACTTACAGTCGCTCTGCGTTCCTCGGGATTCCTCTCGGCACTGCCCGGAAGCCCTGCTGCTGGCACTCCACGTGCGATCCCGAGCAGCTGCATTTGGCCGGACAGCCACGAACGGAGGCGACGGTTAGCAGCAGCGCGCAGAACAGCGCGAGCACTCCGCCACCGGCCGGCCAGCGCTTCTGCTGCGCGCGCGCCCGCATCCTATCAGCCACACGTAAACGGGCTCACGAGTCAACAAACAAGCAAAAAAGACTGAGGAAAAAAAAGAGAAAGAGAAAAAATCCTAACAGGTGAAATTATAAATATATTTCCTCCGCTCGAGCCAGATAGGTGCCACGCGCAGAGTCTGAGTGTCCAGCTGGAGGAGGTAGCCTCTCAGAACTTCAGAAACTCCCGTCCAAAGCCAAAGTTAAACTTCCACTCAGCCGCGTCCGCACCGGAGCAGCGAAAAGGGCGCGTGCGTAAAAGTCCATGTGCACATCACTATAGGAATTCTCTCACAGGAGCTCTCCGTGATATTCCCGGTCTTTATTTCTGAGTCTAAAAAAAGTTTCCTCGAAAAGAAGAAGAAGAAGAAGTGGAAGGAGAAGAAGAAGAAGTAAGCACGCGTCCTGGTAGATCTCTCCGCCTCGTTCTCCACAGAATCCCTCTGCTAAGCTCAGCAATCCTCCTCGTCTGTAAAGTTCAGCAGAGAACAACACGAGTCCAAAAGTTGTGCGCGGCGCGTTTGCGGGGCTTTCAGGGCGAGAAGTTCTCCAGCGAGTTTCCAGCCCCCCAAACTCGGAGCCACACTCTTACTGGCTCACTGCACTGCTGATGTCATTCACCCAGATTTGGGCTCTCCGAGGCGCTGAGAAGTTCGAGGTGGTTGCAGTGGGTACTCGGCTCCCTGTACACGGGCACTTTTCTGGATACACCCTCTTTTTCCTCACTGAGGAACTCGAGCGCAGTGAGCAGGTGACGCGCTGAGTGTGCTGAACTCAACCCTGCGCTTATGTCCCGGTGAATAAAGTGCATCAGCGCGCTGGGGCTGCGGGTTTACTTGTTTGGAGGAGGCGTGCTGATGTAACAGGCCTATGTTTTTATGTGGATGGGAACTCTGTTGGTATCTGAATGAAGGAAAGACCGTTTCAACCGGAGTTTGAAAATGAGAATATTCTGTGCGAGGGAGGGGGGGAATGTTGGAGGTCTTCATATGCCTGAAGGACTTTTTATGAATTCATAATCCTCAATTATAAGCATTTCTTCTGTTCACACGAGAGCCTCAGTACTGTGATCAGCAGCCCGCATGCTTCCTGTCGGGATAAACCGGAGGAGTCCTCTATTTGTTTTAAACTCTAAACAGCGATTCAAGGCGAAGTTCTCTTGTAGTGATCGAGTCCTCTGCCCCTTTGACTGATTTCCCCCAATGGGCTGCATTTTGCAGTTGCAGTGCCCCCGTCTGGTGAGAAGGTAAACAAGTGATTTTAAAGCTGACGCGAAGATAAGCCCAGTATGAAGAGGTAGTGAGATACTCACTTCCACGTCCCAGACACTGCCAGCTAACTGGAGGGCTTATTAGTCCTCGGAGAGATTCAGTGTCCTCACTATCAGTGCCGTTCAGTGTGATGAAGGCAACAGGTAATACAGTGTGGGGAATGGAAGAAACTGACTGCTGAATCAGCTCAGGAGCTCTGCCGTCTTCAGAAACACAGGCTGAAGGAGACTGAGTGGATGGAAATGTCCTCATTAGACAGTAGCTGTGTCTCCGCAGCACGGCTCTCAGGCTGGACACACTGAATCAGCCGTCTAAGTCTAATTCACTTACACTATCTCTGCTCAGGACAAACAGACCAAGCTCTCTCTCTCTCTCTCTCTCTCTCTGTGTCTCTCGCCCACCCCCCCCCCCCCACTCTCTCTCTCTCTCTCTCTCTCGCTCTCTCTCTCTATCACTTAATCCCTTTCTCCATCTGTTGTTCTTTTTCTTCTCCTCCTTAAGTCTATTTTCTTTCAGTCTGTCTGCTTCAGTCTTTCTCATTTGTTTCTGAAGTCCTTCCTCTCTCTTCGTAAATCTTGTTCCCCATCTATCTATCTATCTATCTATCTATCTATCTATCTATCTATCTATCTATCTATCTATCTATCTATCTATCTGTTTAGTTCTCTCTCTCTCTCTCTCTCTCTCTGGAAGCTATCACTCCATGTGGAAGCTCCAGCCACTCTTCCCCACAGTAACCTGTTGTCTTTAAAGACTGCTATTCATCTATCTATCTATCTATCTATCTATCTATCTATCTATCTATCTATCTATCTATCTATCTATCTATCTATCTATCTATCTGTTTAGTTCTCTCTCTCTCTCTCTCTCTCTCTCTCTCTCTCTCTCTCTCTCTCTCTCTCTCTCTCTCTCTCTCTCTGGAAGCTATCACTCCATGTGGAAGCTCCAGCCACTCTTCCCCACAGTAACCTGTTGCCTTTAAAGACTGCTATTCATCTATCTATCTATCTATCTATCTATCTATCTATCTATCTATCTATCTATCTATCTATCTATCTATCTATCTATCTATCTATCTATCTATCTCCCAGTATTTGCCTCTCTCTCTCTCTCTCTCTCTCTCTCTCTCTCTCTCTCTCTCTCCGGAAGCTATCACTCCATGTGGAAACTCCAGCCACTCTTCCCCACAGTAACCTGTTGTCTTTAAAGACTGCTGGTAGAAGAGCGGGACCAGGCTGCGAACCATGTGCTTCACGCTTTCTCTAACCCACACACATGGCCGCGGCCTCATAAATCCAGAGAGGGTGTCAATAAGGCTGATGTGCTGGCTTTACTGAGGCCTTTTATTCCCTTCACTTGTTCACGTCAGGAGTGAGGAATGCCCGGCTCCACCTGCGCCGCAGTGTGGAGAATGAGCGTGCCAAGAGGGGAGCTGCTCTACATGTGTCAGATCCAGCAGCCAGGTCTGACCTCTGAACAGCCGTGCCATACTCTCAGGCACGACTGGGCAATAGAGCAGCTTTAAAAAGTTCCTGTGCTCAATAAAAGGTGTGTCTTCATTTAGCCTGAACAATTTAGTTGTCTCTGTTCGGTCGTTGTCAGGGGTGAAGAAAAAGCGGCTCCAGAAAGAACGTGCTAGAACATCGACACGAGAATTAGGCTGACTAAAATCACTCTCTGACTCAAATACAAGTTAAGGTGGCTTGCAAACAGTAATACTTATATGGGCAACATTTATTGACCTACACATTACACAGTAGTGTGTGGCATCAGGCTACTAATATGCCAGTGCCTTGGCATGGAGCTGTAAAGGTTCCTAATGGTGTCCTGTGATAATCCAGCCCATGCAGCATGAATATTCTCAGAGAGTTCCTGCAGATTTTGTAGCGGGGGTGGAGGTGGAGTGACACCAGGCCTTCAGGACAACAAACTCGGGCGCTGACCACGGTGCCTCCACACATAGATACGTTGGTCGCCTCCACCAAGATGACATACTGCCATTTGGAGTGACAGTCTGGCACAATGCCATTTTCAGCGATGTAGACGTAGTGTTAAAGGCAGTCGACATAACAGTCCGTGTGCATGTAGTCCTGCATCATGCAGCCGTCTGCCAATGCATCACTACCTGCTGAATGTCTGCAGTCGTGGTTGTTGGGTCAATCAATACAGGGATGAGGCCCCTCCTGGCTTACATGCATGCCCAAGTAAGAAACTTAAACCACTGTGTGTCTTACAATGTCAAATTTACCCACCAAGTTCCGTTTAAGGCAAAAATGCATCTTTGTCTTTAACAAGAGATGCCCAGAATAAGAATCTCAACTCAACTTTGAAACACGGTGGTGGCAGTATCATGGTTTAGGGCTGTTTACAAACTTACTGTCTTCTGTAGTAAGACAATGACCCTAAAAATTCCATTTCGGAATGTCTTAGAGAAAGTCCAGACCTAAATGAAATGTTGATGCAGAATCTGTGTACAGCTGAAGCAGTTCTGAAATAAGAAATGGGCCAGGTCAAGTCTACCTAGACGACATACGAATGTGGGCCACATCTGGCAAAGATATGGCACTGCTGACCCACTGTTGGCACTGGCAATCTGCCCTGAAATGTGGCCCACAAATTTAAAACATACATTTGGTCCACCTGCCCCAAAACAGAACTGGCCCACCTCTGGCACAGATACAGCAGAGTTACCCACTTTTGACTGACGTGATGCCCTAATCTGATGCATATGTGGCCCACATCTTGCAACCGGGGAGGGTTCTCCCAAGTGCCATCAACCCACATGGCAAGCGGGCCGGATCAAAGGGGGGATTGTGTGCCAGAACAACGTTGCTATCTAGGTAGGTTATAGGAACTGTTTGGTTGATATCATTCTAGGGGATTACACCAGTTCCTGAAAGCAGAGGCTCACCTTCATTTGCTAGGAACGACTAGATTACTAGATTACGAAAAACTGTATAGCTGTTTGTGTTGTTTGTTCAATGTAAATTTCTCTTTACCTATTTTATTGAATTAAAGGAAGATCGGAACATATTTCGAGTAACATGTATGTCCAAATTTTACAAAATGAAAAGGGTTAGCAAATTCCACAGCACCATAAAGGAGTTTTCCATGGCACTGATCCAAAGAACCCTTTTGGCACCTTTGTTTTTAATAGTGAAGGTTTCTTTACTCACAAACACACTTACGTACCATTGGATTCCATCGCTGTTATACTTAACCACATGTAGCTGTGTAAAGGGAGAGAAACATCCCTAGAAAAAAAAAGGAAAAAAGGAAAACCATCCTCACCGCCATAATAAAGTCGTTCTGCCAGGCCTGGGACACTCTGACTAATAGAGCTGGAAGCCTGCTTCAGAGTCTTCTGTGAATCATAATCATAGGCATAATAAACATAAATAGTAAAACCAGACATTGTATTGTCTGAATTGACTTGTTCTTTCCAACTCTATAAAATGCCCCGTTAGAGTAATTGAAACGAATAGCATGACAGAGTGAGGTTTAACGGTTCAGCCGGTCAACGTTAAACCCAACTCACAATGCTAAGCATCCCACACCCTATGGGAGGTGAGTGGACAGAAGGCTACATGGGGAAACTTGGCATGACAAGGCGGACAGGGGCCAGGGGCAGCAGAGAGAGCAGCCCGGCCAAAGACCTGTCTGAGAAAGAGAGCCATTAGCATGGCATTAGACATGAGAGGCCCTTTTTAACGGAATGCTTTAAACATAAAGAGAAACTCCAACTTTTCCAGCAATTACGTCAATCTTCTCAGCCTATCTCTTTGCCGCAAGAGCAAGAGTGGGAGCGCTGTCTCGTATAGATTTCCACTCAGCCCATATATCCTCTCTCTGTGTCAGTTTGTGTGTGTCGAGGATTGTCATTCTGTTATGTGGCTCGGTAACTGAGAACAGAAACGGATTTCTCATTTTCCTGGGGCGGAAAATGATTTCTCCCTTTGTGCCTGGGCCCGGCTGGGAAAATCAGTCTTTGAACGTGAAATGCCACTGCGACGTTTGTTTTACGGCTCGTAGATTTCGACTGATTTCCTCCTCTTTACCGAACCGACAGTTGGTGGGGCGCATTATTTGATTCTAGTTTGCTGCCACAGGGGTTCCTATAAGTGGTAGCCAAATGGAACATGAATGGGAAATAACCTGATTCTCTCAGCATTGGCTTGTATTGTTGCCTTCACTGATAGGAAAAGGGAATCCTTGACTCACAGCAATAACAAAAGAAGATCCCCTTTTATTGGTGCATATATAAGCATTTTTGAAAGTTTGTGACAGAACCATACACAGCATGTTTCCCAACATGAATCTCACATATGGTAATAATTCTAAGAGGCCCAATAAAAAAAATAATAACTGACCGTCCAACAGTTATGGAGGCAACTGTGGGATAATGGGAATGGCTGATCCGTTTTCTGAACATTCATATCATCGCTGTTCAATGAAAAACATGTATCTCCACTTTTGTCCATTTTTACTTTTATCCATCACTTGAAGACACCAGCTGCTGTTTACATGTTTGGAAAGATGTCTGGTTCCATTGACTTACATTAAGGTTAAATGAGGTATTTGGCCTCTCCTGTAAAGTTGCCATTTTGGAGATACTTATTTTTCTTTGGACAGCGACGATATGGTTCTCTGTCAAAGCCGTACACAGACGGTTGGTCCCCTGTTCTGTAGATGTTCTGTATGAAAATGAATATTCTAACACTGTAATCTGCTGAATATAACCTATTAAAGAAAGTCCTCCCTAAAAGAAGCAATAACTGTTCTGGAGACTGGGGTCCATGAAGGCTCTGGAGCCACCAAAGCCAGGGCCATGTGTACCCACAGGCCGCCACTGCCACAGAGATCTGTTAATTACCAGCACATTGTCCCGGCTTGTAAAGAGACGGGGCAGGCAGGGGGCGGGGAGCGCTATGGAGGAGGTGGAGAGTTGTGGTTGAAGGGTAAAAATTCTGGCGAGAAAACATCCCCCCAGCTTCCCTGGACACACACTGTCACAAAGACCCCTGGGACAGTTTAGCTGGCTGGAACCACTCGGCTCACCGAAGCCCGTCCTTTTTCAGCTGAAGGGCAGTCCAAAAATACGCGACAGATCTTTGTGGGTGTGCAAAGTGGGCTATTTTTGATGTTTGTCCTCCCCTTTGGTTATGGCAAACAAATGTAAGAAGGAAAGAAAGAACAGGCAAGCAGCATGGCCAGATGTCGCCATGGCCCTTGTCATTTGATTTATTTCTAATTCTACGAGCTTGCATTCCATTTGCAAGAGCCCCTCCGGACACCATCGGTTATGGTCAACCTGAGGCGGCTCCTTTAACAGGCTTGACCTCTGCTCCTGCTCTGATGCCGGGGCTTGCTCTGTTTGATGTCCAGCCTCTAGACACGAGCATTCCTGCAGAATCTCTCACTCTCTCTTTCTCTGCTCCCGCCTGCCAGGCGCGGCCATTTGGAGAGGCGTGTTTATCATGTGTTGAGCAGTGCGTTTGGCATGCAGGGCCAATCGCTTAGTCTGTGGCCTGCATTTTGTAGACCAGTAATAATAGAAACCAGTGTTGCATGATGTATCAAAAGTTCAGTGCTCTGTCTGTAGTAGAACATGGTAAACAATTCAGCACTCTGATACTTACGATTCTGTATTTAAACATTCAGATCTCACTTTAATGTGGTATTTAGCCTTCAGACACATCCGACGGCACATGCTAACTTGACTCAGACAGGCAGGAACATATTAGCATATCATTGCTTTCCAAAGAAAGACAAGGATATCCAAATTTGCAACTTTACAGTATCAGAATCTCTTTATTTCACCAAGTAAGTTACACATACAAGGAATTTGTCTTGGTGAGAGCAACACGTATGACAAGTAACAAAAACAAGTAACAAAAACACAGAACACAGATTATTTACAGTATTAAACTAAAGGAAAATTACACTAAACAATAAATAGGGTAGGGAATAAATTAAAAAAGTAAAAAGTACTAAAGGTAATAAAAAGCTGAAGAAGCTGAGAGATGTGAAACAGATTTAGTTGAAAAATATTATATATAGAAAGTTACAGATGACCTGAATATTTACAGAAAGAGAACATCTGTACAGGTGTGCAAATAGTCATAGTGCAAATAGGCAGAGTGCAAATGGCTGTTCAGTCCGGTTTGGTACAGTTTAGTCCGGTTTGGTACAGTTCAGTCCGGTTTGGTACAGTTCAGTCCGGTTTGGTACAGTTCAGTCTGGTTTGGTACAGTTCAGTCCGGTTTGGTACAGTTCAGTTGTATGTTTTGAGGTTTACAGTGGGAGGTGTCCACTGTGGTTGAGGAGCGCTACAGCTCTGGGGAAAAAGCTGTTAGCATGACGTGTTGTGCTGGTTTTGATGGACCGCAGTCTTCTACCAGAGGGGAGTGTCTGGAAGAGGAGGTGTCCAGGATGTGAGGGGTCAGATGTAATTTTGCCAGCACGCTTCCTCACCCTGCTGGTGTAGATCTGCTCAAGTGATGCTCAGTTACATCCAATGATCCTCTCTGCTGTCCTGATGATGCGCTGGAGTTTGGATCTTTCTTGTGAGGTGGAGGAACCAAACCAGATAGTTATGGAGGCTGTGAGAATGGACTCGATGATCGCTGTGTAGAACTGGATCATCGGACTCTGTGGCAGGTTGAATTTCTTGAGCTGTCTCAAGAAGAGGGCCAAAAACTAATTTAACTTTAATGTAACATTTTTCCAAGCAATTTTTGGCCATTTCTGTTGATGCATTTATCATGAAATATCTCATACAACGTAAACAGCACGGCTGTGTTCCAATGATGCATAAAAATAGAAATCAACAAAAATTGAGGTATATGTTTTTAGTGGACAGTGACAACATGCAAAAGAAATTGGGCCATAAATTCGACCAATTGACCAACACACTGAATAGAAGAACACCCTGTAGTTTTTAGACTGTGGTAGCTTATTACCATTAAACATACTGAGTTTTGCATTAACATTTTGCCCATTGTAGCATAAACAGTATTTAAAGCTGTGATGATGGACAAAACAGTGTGATGCACACTGAACTAAAAGCAAGGCACAGTTTATTAAAGAGGTTGTACTAAAACACAGTAACACCAACATCAAGGAAATACAATGATGGGCTAAACTGTGTCGGAGTCAATAAACAGGCAAGGGTTAAACCAAGCAGACAATCAGACTAGGCACAGGTATCTAATGGGATAAACAAGAAGAGTAAACCAGAGCATCAAAACAGAGTCAAAGCCAGAGTAACAAGATCAAACACAGAGAGAATGCTCGGTATGCAGACTGGCGATATTTCGTAATGAACCAGTGTGAGAGAGAAGTATTTAAAAACACAGACTAATTAACATCAGGTGACCAATCAATATTCTGGAGACGGAGAGGGAGGCAATGAGGTGTGATTGGGCAAGTAAGGACATGTGACATCAGGTGGTGGGTTATGGGAAATGGAGTCCAGGAGATCAGAGGTGAGAGGAGAACCAGCAGGCAAGACAAAAGCTTGTAAAGGACATTACCACTTCAAGCATGTGACATAGTAGAATTAATTTACACTTGGAGCAGCTCACAGTGCCTCTTTCAGGGGATCCACCAATAGCAGAGCCTGCATACCTAGATATCATAAAGATTTTTTACAATACACCATCAAAGACGAAAAGGCTTGTCCAATATGACACCTAAGTGGGTAGGTACCAGAGTGGAGTGGACACCACAGTTGCACATGAATTGTGGTTGCAGAAAAACAGCAAAAGCAGGAAGAATGAAATGGGTTGAGATTCTCAGAATAGACAAAAATGCTTGTTGGATGCCAGAAATTTGAAAAGAAAAACAAATGACCCTTGATTTTATAGAATACCATCGTCAAAGATGCTCTAAAGCAGAGCACAGAGATTTATGGTGGTCTCTGATGTGTCTGTCCTCCCACTTCTGACATATGGCACAACCCTAAAAAGTAGTGACTGCCCTACCCTGCGATGATTAGATACTACAGCTAATAGATAACTGTATTAGCCCTACATTAGCCTTTTAAGCACAGCTAGATAACAGTAGCAACAGTAGCGCTAGTGATTTAGATTATAGTAACATACCCAAAACGATGAAAAAGAGGTAATGCTAATTAACCCATGCACATGCAGCTTATGCTCTTGTCACTGACAAATCTGAATATTCAAAGTCCTGGACATGACCACAAAGTACAACACATTATGGCATCTATTGATTTGTATTATTTGAGCTTTTCTTTCGTGTAGATGTTGGGAACTATGATCCTAGGTACAATGAAGCCCAGGCATGTTACCTGGACCATGGCACAATTTAGTTTGGGCCTTCACCCTATTTCTAAGTAGCTTATTAGTGTATGACCACCTGTCTTCTGTTGGCAGACCATTACATTTACACTGTTTGGCAGACGCTCTTATCCAGAGTGACATGCAGTTTAATCAGTCCTTACACAGGTAGGCAAAGATAGTGTTAGGAGTCTTGACCAAGGACCCTTATTGGTGTAGTATAGGGTGCTTGCCCAGGTAGGGAATGGAAACTAGTGTACTGCATGGGAGGCAGAGGTGTTACCCAATACACTATGATAACCACAATAACTGGAGAAGGAATTTGGATGATCACTTCAACTCTGTTTATGAACTCAAAAATTATCTATAGGTAAAGACTTTGGGGTGGCACTATAAAAAATACAGAACATTTACAGAGGTTTGGTTTAACAAGCATTGGTGTCATAAATGCTTCTTCTGTCAATGTTAACGTCACTAACACTTATCCGTAAGTGTTATAATAACAGATGCATGTTGGGAATAAGCCTTCATAAATCTGTATAGAAGTTTAAATCATGCTTGTGTAGGTACGTAGGTGCCTTATGAGCGCTGCCCCTCAGTGTTAATATTCCTCACTCCTAGAAACATTTAACAGAAGGCATATTCCTTTTCAACCACAGAAATATTCTGTATATTCATATAACAGTGTTCTGAAATACTACAGTTAATGTAAAAAAACAAAAAATAGTTGCACCTAGAAGGAAATGTCGGATTGCAATGCTATTGGGAAGAGTGATGGTTATATGAGGAACAATAAATGATAATACCTTCAGACTGTTATGAGCAATATTTATTGAGCTACACCTACAGATGTAGTGTCTCTCAGTATGGTGTTAGGCATAGTATAGGGCCGCCATGTTTGCTAACACAACATGCCAGACGTCTTGGCATGGAGCAGAGGTTCCTAATGGTGTCCTGCTATAATCCATATCATGCAGGTTTGATATTCCCACACAGTTCCTGTTCATTTTGCAGTAGGGGTGGAGGACACCAGTCCTCCTAGACTGTTCAACTTGGCACTGACCATGGTGTCTCCACACATGGATTCGTTAGCCGACTCCACTAAGACAAAAACATGACTCATCACTGAAGAGTACCCACTGCCACTCCATGACATTCTGGCATGACACAATTGCAGTCGTTGGCGATGTTGGCGTGGCATTAGGGGCAGTCGTTGTAATGGTCTGCGTGCATGTAGTCCTGCATTGTGTAGCCATCTTCCAATGGTGCTGACGCTAACAGGATATCTCATGGAGGCATCACTGCTCGCTAAATGTCCGCAATCATGGCTGATGGGTCAGTCAGGTACAGTGATAAGGCCCGTTCTCGCTTACGTCACATGCACGACTGAGGTTGAAACTTGAATCATTTGCCTGGCTCACAATATCAAACCCACCCACCAAGTTTCATTCCTGCCAGTCGGTTCTATCTGGGTGCAACCATTAGTGCAAATGTTTTTTTTTTAACGGCGAGTCTATATTATGCTATATATATATATATGCTTTATTTGGGCATAGCAATAATTGCCATTAGCATCAGAGTCCAACTTTGGTACTGTGGTACAGTGACAATCCTCATAGAAACTAATGAGGGAGTGAGGCTGTAATTGCCTTCCCCAAACCATATTCGCTTTCCCGCTGTAGGTAGAACACAATTAGCTGGGCGCATTACTATGATGGGAAGGTTTATATGATGATGGAGTGGTGGATATGATTGCTCATGTTTTTTCGGTTGGGGGTGGGGGGTTTATCTGGTGCCCTTGCACTCCCCACACTTCTATCAGGATTAGCCTATAAACAGTTCCATATGTGGGGCTAACCCCGACATTACAATGTAAGACTTTTGTCTCCCGGTACGGCCGGATGATTGATGATCCAATTTACTGGGGAGTTATCATGCACCTAAACACAAACGGCTGCATGGGGCAGCCGGCTGCTTGTTCCTTTGCCACAATTTTTCCAAGAGCCAGGATTTAATCTGTACTCAGAGAGACAGGAGTGATGTTGGTGTGGTCAGGTCCTATTCTCCAGCACAGTGGGATAAACTTACTGTAACACCCTCCCAGGGTGCTAGCGCTTTGGTTCCAGTCTTGTGAGTGATGTGCAATAGGTTGACTTAGTGACCGCTTGTGCACAGAGTATACAGAAAACGAGTGAAGTTCTGAGCTTTGCGGTGCCTTTTTTCACCACTGCTCACCTTCAGATGGCCAAAAACAACAACAAACCAGGAGAACATGAATTTTCGCAGCGCTCTCTGTAATTCGGCACGGCTGACGGACAAGCATAAACACGGAATGGAGCCATCGCAAATGATTCGGAGTCTCCCTGGCCCGACTAGTCTACCCTGAATGCATTTACGGTTCAGCAATAATCTGTAATTAACACTAACCTCTGAAATCAGATCGTTGATTGGGGCCAGCACATGCAGGCCATCTGCACTGCCCTCCACCTCCAGCTCACAGCTCTGAGCTATTTACATTAGGATGTCCTGCGAGCATTCATCATGGGCCTCCGCTGGGACAGCTCTCGGAAACTCGCCATCCAGCCCGCTCTGCTGAAACGGTTTGGCCGGGAGCTGCCGTTAGCGATTGGCCGTTAGAGAGTCATTCGTAGCCATCACAGCCAGGCCCTGTAGACATTGCAGCCTTCAGTCTTTGCGAGGCTGCGGTCGACAAGGCTGACCTCGTTCTGGCCACCGTCCATCTCCACACAAAGCTGCGATTGCCTCTCTGTCTCTTTTTTCGCACCTCTGAAAGTCTGGCTGACTCGAAATTTTTATTAATTGTCAAATCTCTGCTAAGTCTGTCACTTTCGCGCTTGGCCGGCCTCTCCGTTCTCCCCCACTGCTCCTTTTTTTTTTTTTTCAGGGAGGCAAAGACAAGCCAACTGCAACACAAGTGGACCCTCGGAGGGTTTCACAGATTTAAATCAAAGAAACTTGAAGTTTTTCTGGGGGATGGAGGGAAGGGGGGGTTGGGTATGCTTAGCTAGACCCTGAAAACAGCAAAGTTCAAAATCTCCAGCAAGGCATTTTAATTAACCCGACCTGACAAAGTGATTTTTGTCTGTGAGAGAATGGCAAAGGGGCAAAAAGGGTAGGGGGTCTCTTTGGGAAGTCGAGAGAGGTTGGTGGAGAAAGCCTGACGACGCGGAGAGGGTGAAATCACACGGAGACTCAACAAGGCCAAACAATGACCTCCTTTTCTCGCATGGACTTTTGTCAACATGAGAAAATTAGAAATGCTGGGCTTTATGAGGAGGACCCTGCAAGGTGAAGGTCGAATGCCAAGAGCGCGCTTATTGACGAGCGAGTTTAGCAGCTGTGGTGCTGTTTGCTTTGAATGGGGTGGAAATGCCCCGAGTGGCCCTGGCCCAAGCAAAACAATGTTCCGGGCTGACTGGCAGTGGGAACTCTATCCCTCAGCAAGCAAGCCGGCCGCGGTCTGACATGGGCACCGAGGCCCTCGCTAAATCAGGCCTTATTATGTTTACAGCGGCTCCACTGTACAAAGAGGAGGAAAACGGAGGACAGGAAAGGGCTGAGCTGAGCAAACGCTGAGCTGTGTGGTGAATCAAATGAATAGGGAAGCACTCCAGTCCATAAAACCACAATTGTGCTTCACTGGAGCAGTAGTCTTGAGGCTGATTGGAGCGGATCGCTTGGCCTACTTCGAAAACACCGCGTGGAGATCTCAGCACTTTTGCAACTTTCTTTGGAAACTCTAATGGCGATTACCACCGAACACTGCGCCTTAACAATGGTGCTAGTGTTACAGGATAAAATGTGGAAATAGGAATTTGACAGGATTCCATGTGATGTTAAATGTGCCAATTCTCCGCGGGTGCTCGAAATGTGGCCTATAAAATGAGCCCCGCAGGCCTACATTGGGCTATATGCTTTTGATTATTGTTGGTGAGATCCACAGGTCTGATTTCGTTAATTTACTCCACCTGCCCAAATATGGTTCTAACAGCCGACAGAATAGTTTGCTACTGCTGCAGTTCACTCTAGTTCCCCTCTCGGTCTCTGACTGCCTTTGTGATATGGGAGGTATCCTGGATGTGGTGGTAAAGTGAAGGAAATGATTATCTATGGCGGCTCTCGGCTTGTCGGGATGCATTATGGTGGGATTTAGAGTGCATCAACAAACACTCCTAGAGGAGACTGGCTCGACTG
Organism: Prochilodus magdalenae; assembly: GCA_024036415.1. Classification (NCBI taxonomy): domain Eukaryota; kingdom Metazoa; phylum Chordata; class Actinopteri; order Characiformes; family Prochilodontidae; genus Prochilodus; species Prochilodus magdalenae. Next base: position 114,887 of record JAMWET010003567.1, on the reverse strand, counting down.
CCAGGATCCTCCCTCCCCTTCTCCCAGCCTCCAGCATGTACGAGCACCTTCAATCAAACTGAATGATTTATTATGAAAATAAATTCTTCCCTTGCAGTTCCGAGCTCTAGCGGGAGTTTTATTCGAGTTGGATGGAGAAGAGACATATGGAGCCGGATCGTGTTTGTAAGGTCGGAGCAAGACTTTAAACACGACAAGCATGACTGGAAACATCACAACATCTCGTACCTTTCTTTCTTTCTTTATTGCATGAATTCCTTCTATCCTGCTCCCTCCATCAAGTGAGCAAAGGAGTGACATTGGGACAGAGTGGGCAGGACATAATGGAAACAGAGGGTCTAATACTGCGTTTCCACATGTCACTATGTCCAAGCTGAATGAGGGGTCAGTGCAAAGTGGCTTTTTCCACATTAGACCTGCCAGCTCGACTCAGGCCCCAGCCAGCCTGATGGCCAAGTCACTGAGGGATGCAAACACTCTGGAGACCTGAGCCCCCCGCTTTAGCCCAACACTGTCACTCACATGGACCTGAAATAACAGCACCATGCGCAGATCTAATGAGAGGGCCTGATGGCTTAAAGAACATTACTCCCCATAGCACTGCACTGAGTGATGCCTGACTGAGACTGTGGAGAGAACTTTAAGGCATCTGGGAACTAATCGCAGTGAGGGTAAATGAGGTATTCACCAAAAACAAGGAGCCATGCTGTGCGAGATGCTCGGTACAATCTTTCAGTACACTGGTTAATATTCTATGACAGCCCTGCTGAAAAACAAAAACAGCACAACCCAACATGATGCTGGTCCTACTGATTGGTTGTCCAGTATTTACTGTGTTTTAAACATGTCCTTGATAGTGACCTGCACTAGCTGGTTTTTGCTGGTGATGAGTATATCCCAGCTAGAAATCATTTGTTCTAAAAACATTCTGGGAATATGCAGTGTACTGCATTAATGTGTTCAGCAGGACTGTTCCTTTGGTTCCCAGAATGTTCTTTCTAAAGGTAGGAGAATGTTCTCTAGGAACATCCATAAAACATTTCACGGGCGTTGCTCTGAGAATGTTCTTTTTTTTTGCTATCATATAACATAATCTGTGGCCCTGACAACATCCTCAAAACATCCTCTAAAAAACATCTGTTCATAATACAACAAGCACCTAATGCTAATGCTAATGCTAATTATGGTAATATAATTTGCAAACAAGACAAGACCAAAACAAATCATACATTGTGATTTAAGAATTTCGAGTGTACAAAATAATATGATTATTTATTAAACAAGAGCAACAATAAAACAATAGCTGACTTTTATGAATAGTGCAGAGCCTGTGAGAACAATCACCCACTCAACACTTTTTGTTCTACTTAATACTTAATGTTAATTATTTTTCAGTAAACTCTGCCTTCCGCCTCTTTTAAATTCTTATTTTGAAGCAGACTGAAATAACAAAAACACAAAATATAGAATGAGTAGAGTAATCCTAAAACTTTTAAACAACAGGTCATAGTTAGCTTATGCTTATTACTCAGCTTTCAGAAACAAACAGTGGCTACAAGGACCAAGCTGCTCAACAGATACACCAACAAAGATCATGCTGGCCAAAGTCCATGTTGTTCAACTTCACCAGTACAGACCATGCTGATCAAAAGCTAAACCAGAATTGACCATGCTGGATAACAGGCAAACCACCAAAGACCATGCTAAACAACAGCTTGACCACCAAAGACCATGCTAAACACCAGCTTGACCACCAAAGACCATGCTAAACACCAGCTTGACTACCAAACACCATGCTAAACACCAGCTTGACCACCAAAGACCATGCTAAACAACAGCTTGACCACCAAAGACCATGCTAAACACCAGCTTGACCACCAAAGACCATGCTAAACAACAGCTTGACCACCAAAGACCATGCTAAACACCAGCTTGACCACCAAAGACCATGCTAAACAACAGCTTGACCACCAAAGACCATGCTAAACACCAGCTTGACCACCAAAGAACATGCTAAACAACAGCTTGACCACCAAAGACCATGCTTAACAACAGCTTGACCACCAAAGACCATGCTAAACAACAGCTTAACTACCAAACGCCATGCTAAACACCAGCTTGACCACCAAAGACCATGCTAAACAACAGCTTGACCACCAAAGACCATGCTAAACACCAGCTTGACCACCAAAGACCATGCTAAACAACAGCTTGACCACCAAAGACCATGCTAAACACCAGCTTGACCACCAAAGACCATGCTAAACAACAGCTTGACCACCAAAGACCATGCTAAACAACAGCTTAACTACCAAACACCATGCTAAACACCAGCTTGACCACCAAAGACCATGCTAAACACCAGCTTGACCACCAAAGACCATGCTAAACACCAGCTTGACCACCAAAGACCATGCTAAACACCAGCTTGACCACAAAAGACCATGCTAAACACCAGCTTGACCACCAAAGACCATGCTAAACACCAGCTTGACCATGCTGGTCAAATTCACCAGTAAAGACCACGCTCGTTAACTGCTAAAAGCCTTGACAAGAAAACAGAGAATCCCTTTTATTTTAACCTCTATTACAACATCACCCCTTTTAGGAGTTTTCAGTCTTTCAAAGATACCAGCTGGGATGTTCTTCCACATCTTCAAAGTCCAGTCATTTCTGCTTCTCATGATCGGAGTTATTCCAAAACACTGATCTGAGTAATCCCAAACACATTCAGTGATATTGAGTTCTAGACTATGTGGTTCTGTTTGCCTTTTCTCATTTTAATGGTGTTTTCGTTTCTCTGTAATGTCTTCCTTTCAGGGTTGAGTTGTCTTGTCACAGTGAAAGGATAGACAGAAACGTCCATCCTTCAAAAGTTTGACTTCCTCTGGTCTCTCAAAGACGAACGTGTAAGGTACTGTTCTCCTGATGACCACTGTTTCGGTGCTCTACCAGGCTGGGCTAGTTGTTAGCGGACCCTTTTTCTCAGTGTGTTTTGATCTTCTGAAAAACAAATGACATGTACTTAATGGTTGGTCTGAGTGTAAATGAAATAAATCCACAGAGCACTTGAAAACCTTTGTACTGCATCGTTTAGCGTTTTACTAAGTTTAAAATGGCTCATAAACAATGAAGCCCTTTCTGAGACACATTAGAACCTGGGAAAACACAAAACCAAACTGTCGCTTGGGAAAGAGTCCCGCTGGTGTAGACTAAGCAGATCCGGCTGACGGAATCTATATTTGTAGCCAGAGATCATTTGACTGAGTTCAGTTGAGACCACCAGGTTCAGTGCCAGAGCCATATCTTGCAGCATTGCTGTGGGAGCCTTTGGGAAATGTCTCCGAAATGTCTTTATAAGACTCTCTTTCCTGGGCCCATTTACCCGCTCGGCATTTTAAATGTGTTTAACTAGCCGGCGAGTTTATGTATGTAGTGGGCAGTGATGGAGTGTGGAGCTGGTATTTTGTGTATTTACACAGCGCACACATCCACAGCAGGCCCACCTACTCCTGCTCTGGTGCGGCGAGCGGCCGCAGCAATTAGCCTCCCACGCTTATCAGGGAGGCCGCGGAAACGCATGCCACAACGATGGCACCAGAAGTGGGTCAGAGTGACAGGGCTGAAACCGCTGTAGTCGTGAAGAAGGAGAAGGGGCCAGGACACTGTTCTGCTGGGCTTAGATTAGCTTGTCTTATCGCCAGCTGCTCAGATAAGACTGCTGATGGGAGCAGTCTGTAAAGTAAAAGGCCTTAAGATCACAAATGATGTTTATTCTGAATAGAAACATCTCACCTCCTTCCCGGTGGCTGGGTTTCCTCCGGTGTGTTAAAGTTAAACTCTTGAGGTATGTAAATACTGAATATGTGTAATAACACCTCTGGGAGGTCTGTTATGTCAGAATGGAATCCTGGCCGCAACAACTCACTCAATCGTGTGTTAAAGTCAGGCACATTCAGACACGTTTGTCATGCGGCCCAAGCAAATCCCCTGAATTACGGTGCATTACTGTTCATGTAACTGCTGCGGTGCGCGCAGTCGCTGCTGTAGAACATGCTGGAACCCCCATGAGTGATGACATCAGTGATTTACAGCACAGCCTGGTCAAGGTTAGTGTCATGTTAATGTCTCTTGGCCAACCTCCACTAGTGCGGTCTGAGCTCAGGACGCTGCCCCATGAAACTGGAAGCAGTGACGGCACCGACATCACTGCACATCCAGGAGATGATAAATCAGCGACACAGTGGGACATGAACAGAAGGCTAGCAAGGGAAAAATAACAAGAGACTACTGACAGCTTCATATAACAGCATGAGTTTCCTTCACCGCGCTTAAAGGTGTTGATCATTCTTTCACTCCGTCATGTTTGATTATGTTATTTATTCTTTATTTCTGTAAACATGCAACATCATCTATGTAGTCTCTTCAGTTTGGGAGGAAAATGTTAAGACTTGAGAGGAACAGTGAGGAAAACACCTACAGTGATGCTCATATCTGCTAGCTACCCTATGGGATTTCCAATAGTATGTCAGTTAAGCTAAGTGACATAGTAAGTATGCTAACTTATTCGTGACTAATTCTTCATTAGACACAGACATTCCTTATTGTTTTTATTGTAATTCAAGTTTTTATTTAAACACAGTTAACAGATGCTCATATGGTACATCATACAAAGAGACAGAAGGCCAGGCATAGAGGGGAAAAAAATAATTTTTATGGCCTAGGCAGGCTCCATCAGAAGGAGTTAAGTAAAATACAGTGAAAAAAATAAAGGACATATATACAGGGGTTGGACAATGAAACTAAAACATCTGTCATTTTAGTGTGGGAGGTCTCATGGCTAAATTGGACCAGCCTGGTGGCCAATCTTCATTAATTGCACATTGCACCAGTAACAGCAGAGTGTGAAGGTTCAGTTAGCAGGTAAGAGCACAGTTCTGCTCAAAGTACTGCAATGCACACAACATTATGGGTGACATACCAGAGTTCAAAAGAGGACAAACTGTTGGTGCACGTCTTGCTGGCGCATCTGTGACCAAGACAGCAAGTCTTTGTGATGTATCAAGAGCCACGGTATCCAGGGTAATGTCAGCATACCACCAAGAAGGCCAACCTCCACCAGCATCATGTAGTGACCTGGCCACTGTCCTGCAAGAAGAATGGCTCTGACCACTGTGCAGGACTTGTATATGTCATTCCCAAGACGAACTGACGCTGTATTGGCTGCAAAAGGAGGCCCTACACCATACTAATAAATGATTGTGGTGTAAAACCAGGTGTTCCAGTTTCATTGTCCAACCCCTGTACATAGTCATACCCATGCTGTTAGTTAGAAGTGAGATGACCCATGAAATCATGCCAAATTCCCCGTTCCACAGGCCCTTTGCCCCCTATTCTGGCTAGCATAACCTCGTATGACGAGGTCTCACTCATTAGAATTTTCCACTCTTGGAGTGTTGGACATGTGGATAATTTCCAATGTCTTAATATGATTTCGGCGGCTGAGACAATCTCCACCATCAGAACTGAATATGCACTTTTTGTTAGAGTTGGGGTTTGTGTTTTATCTCCCAAAAGACACAAACGGGGAGACACCGGCAGGGTTACCCCGTCCAGGTCTCCATAAGTTTTAGCACACTATGCCAAAAAGGTTTAACCATGGGGCTTTCCCATATGAGATGCAAAAAGGTTCCCATTTCTGTTCTACACTTCCAACATGAACTACTATTTGTTAGTCCTATTCTGAAGAGCCTACAAGGTGTCCAATAACACCGGTGCAGAATTTTATATTGAATGAATTTCCCTCCAGCTTCTCTGACATATTTGCCATCCTGTGCTATAATTTGACTCCAGGTATCTTTATTAATTTCACATTTAAGGTCTCTCTGCCAAATTGTTTTTATAGAAAGTTGATGCCTTATGATTAAAAGGGTTATCTAGATAGTCAACTATCGGGTTGGCTAGTCTCTCTGATCTCCCTTTTCTTGCAACTTGTACTGTTGGACAAATTCAGGTTAGGTTTAACATAAGCCTAAAAACCTTTGGTATAAAACTGCCAGTGCTATTTTCTATTTCTATCATGTGACTGGATAGACCATGGGTGTGGGCTTGCATATCATCATCGTCCAAAGAAAAAACGTATCTCCATTTGTGATGATTTTTACTTTTATGCATCATTTGAACACAGCAGCAGCCATTCGCACTGTGTGAACATACCATCATGAATGTGCTTGAAAAAAGGTCTGTTTCCACTGACTTACATTCAAATTAAATGAAGTGTTTGGAGAACAGTTTCCATTAGCTAGAACCAAACTCTGTCCTACAGGTCAAAACAAGCTCAAAACAAAGGGACCACTGTACCCCGATTTGTGCCAGGTTTCTTTAGTTTCGACATGTTATCTTTTTATGCACACTAGGGCTGCCCTCTAGAAGGGTCAACTCAGAACCTCCAAGTCGACTTACAACAGTGACTTGTAAAACAGACCAAAGCTTACAAAAATGCACAATAACTTAAAAAATTTAAAAATACATTTTAATCATTATTAAAAGGAGAATAATAAATATATATTTAAGTTGGGCTGGGCTGTGACGCATGCTTGCTAAAAAATGTAATCCACTTAACAACATGCGCTGGCGGTTCACTGTTGAAGGATGCTAAAGCTGTGAAGCCGAGAAACACGGGGGAACAATGTCTCAGAAAAAGTCTGAAGGAGCTTTTGAAGAAAACACTCTGAACAAATGAAACCGAATTCTGCTCTTCATTTAGTCAGACATCCAACACTGCTTCAAACGAGGGAGCTGACTTTCATTTCGGACGTAACCGCTGTTTGCGGTGAAGGAAAAACGGAGCGGAGACGTTTGTTTTATTAGAATTCCGTTATTTTAGAACCTAAATTACAGATATTTATTTATTCGTTTACAGATAAGATAGATAAGTAAGATAAGTACAGTCACTTAATATGCCTCCTGATAAACGAGAGATAATTATTTATTATAATAATTAAACGGTTTCAGGTTTACCATTCTTCTTTTCATCTAAAAATAATTTAAATATGGACTTATCTGGTTTTATTTAGCGGTTTATTATTTTTCATTATTCATAAGAGATGAAAGCCGAAGGGTCCTCCTACTGAAGAAGCTGTTAGAAGTGAAATTAAAAAGACTATGAGCTATAAGCGCTAACGTTTAGCATAAATACGAGCTGCCGCCCGACGCTATATCCTGTAATTAAATCAGGCTCCAGTTCAGATCGATCATCATATGCCACGTCTCTTTTAGTTCAGAAATGTGTTCCCGTAACTCTGCTGACTTCATGAACAAATAGTCGAGTCGTCGGCCAGGACGGGCGAATCTGATTCAACTGGCAAAATTCTGAGTCGGGTACAGCCCTAATGCACACATAAACTAAAAGGAAGGACAGATTTGGTATGATGTGGTGGAGTATTAGGTAAGATATTAGAGTCTGAAATACAGAGGAGTTAAAGTAAAAAGTCCCCCAGAAGGGAAATACTTCAGTACAGATACACAAAAACACTACTTACATACATTACAGTTACAGAGTTACTGTCCACCACTGAGCATGGAGCCATGGAACAACACAATAGAGAACACGTATCACCCAAGATTTGACAGTGCTGCACTGGTGACCAGATTTGATTTAAGAGCTCTGCTACTGGTGTATGACTATCACTATCTAGTCTATCACCAGCTTACACCACAGAATGTCTGTCTATTTTATGAACCAACTTGTGATCTTAGATCTGCAGATACTGGCTGTCTGCAAACACCTTCCATAAAATACAGAATCTGTGGAGAGACCTCTTTAAGTTATTATACCTACAAACTGTGGGACTCAGTTCCGCGTTATATTAGGCAGTGAGGCCCAGTGCACAAAAAGACATGTGAAAGCGTATCTCTTTAACTCAGCATCTCTCTGTTATTACCTCTCTGTGGTATTTATATTTTTCCTGTTATCTGTCATTGTTTCATATGACTTCCTTCTATTACTGTTAATCTGTATCACCTGTCTGTACAGCACTTTGAGCTGCCACCAGTATAAATACAGATATTATTATTACTATTCTAAAACCACAGGCTTTGGAGTTGCCCACTTTTGCGGCTGTAACAGCCTCCACTCTTCTGGGAAACCTTTCCACAAGATTTTGGAGTGTGTCCGTGGGAACCTGTGCCCATTCAGTCAAAAGAGCATTTATGAGGTCAGGCACTGATGTTGGACGAGAAGACCTGGCTCACGTTTGGCGTTCCAATTTCTCCCAAAGGGGTTCAGTGGGGTTGAGGTCAGGACTCTGTACAGGCCGCTGGAGTTCCTCCACACCAAACTTGTCACACCATGTCTTTATGGAGCTTACTTTGTGCACAGCGGCACAGTCATATTGGAACAGGAAATGCCTCCCACAAACTGTTGCTATGGAATCAGAAGCTATAATTGTCTAAAAGACCTATGTCCACTGTAGCATTCATATTACCCTTCACTGGAAGACCAGTAGACCAAATTCTGAAAAACATGTGACATGCTTCAGCTTTGGAGTACATGCTTTGTGAGTTTGTGTGGTCTATGGCTTCATGGCTGAGCTGTGGTTCTTCTTAGATGCTTCAGTTTTACTATAATAGCACTTACAGTTGTCTAGGGCAGCTCTTGCAAGGCAGAAATCTCACAAACTGGCTTGTGACAAAAGTAGCGTACTATGACAGTGCAATGTCCTTGAGCTCTTCTACTGCGCATTCTACTGCTACTGTTTGTCTATGGAGATAACGTGGCTTTGTGGAGTGTATACACTAGTTAGAGTGTGGCTAAAATAAAATTAAAAAAAATAATAATAATTCCTAATAGGCCTAATTCCATAGGCCTAAAATGTACAGTAAATCAACATTGGGCACCATCAACATTTCTTTTGTGGACAGTACAAAGATGTTTTTGAAAATTTCTCTGTTTTTCAGAACATCTGCAACGCGTTCCATGCTGGGTTCAACTAGCCTCTGGAACTGTTAGAACTTTCTAGAAGTTTAAAGAACTGTTTTCAGAATGTTCTGGTCTAGAACTGTCCAGCAGTGCACATACAGGTCGGAAAACAACCATTTCCGTTCATGTTCCAGCTGAGTAAGTGGATAGTGGATAGATACCTCGAGAGAACAATACACAGACATATATAAAGCTTAAGTACACTACCTGGCAACCCAACCCAGCACTCATGCCTAGAGAGAAGGAAGGTTATGATGAGTATAAGAGCAAAAACCAAGTATTTCAACCCACACATCTATTAGTGCTTACTCATTTAAGTGCTTTACAAAGAGAAGGGTCTTCAGTCTGCATGTAAAGACTGCAAGAGACTCAGCTGTTCAGACTGCCAGTGGAAGTTCATTCCACCGTCTAGGAGCCAGGACAGAGAAGAGTCTGGGCGCTTGTCTTCCATGCATTTTCAGGATTGGTGGGTCGAGTCAAGCTGTACTTGAAGCTCGAAGGGCTCAAGGCACAGATCAACTGGTAACCTTTGCCATAAGGCAGGGAGGGGCTGGTCCATTCTTGCCTTTGTAGGCGAGCATCAGAGATTTAAATCTGATGTGGGCAGCTACAGGAAGCCAGTCGAACAGTTACAGGGGCCTGATGGCCTGTAGAGGAAAATCAGGCAGGAGCGATCAAAACAAGAGCGAATGCTAAGATGTTCCAGGCCTACAAAGCATACTTCGGCATGACTATCAGGAATCAAGACAAACTGTGGGCACCCCATTTCACGTGCGACACTGCAAGAAAACTCCTGAGGGTAAAGTGGACCATTGATGCTCGTTCAGACGGCAGAACTTCTGTAAGGTTCTGAAAGTTCAGTGAAGTTTAAAAGTGCTGTTATGAGGAAATCTAGCAAAATATACATTGCATTACAATACAGCTTGCGTGCACCGTGCTAATATCTAAAAAATACGTAACATGTGAAACAGAGTTTGTTCATTTTGTTGTCCTGCTCACAGAAACAAAGCTTGTGAAGAATATGTAGCAGTTGCTTGTTATGTTTTACATATAAATCATAGGTCTATAACACATAGAAGCCGGGAACAAAAATCTTGCTGCTAGCTTCAGAGCGGCATATTTTCCCATTGTAAAATAAAATCATAACCGCTTGATTCCACTGTCACTTCCTAAATATGTAGGTGGTTAATCTGAAGGATAAGTGCATTGCACTTATAATGATCTTTGTCAATGTATGCTGTGTTGCATTTATAATGACCTTTCTCTAGGTACCAGCACTGGCCCCCTGTTCGGGCAGTGTCTGAGCTCATGGTGAGTTTTAGGCTCTAAACTTCCTACTAGCTGGAATATTATCCAACAGATCACTAAGCACGGTTGTAAGTCGCTCTGGATAAGAGCGTCTGCTAAATGCCTTAAATGTAAATGTAAATGTAAGGAGTTTAATCCAGCACTGAAAAGAAATAAAGGTTTGTCTTTAAACAAGTGACTTAAATGCTTTAACATTTTGAGTTCATTTAACTTCTAATAATAATCTAAAATCAGAACATACATCTTAACACATCTTAATAAGTTAATAACTAATTATTTGCTTTTTAATGCATTCAGAACTTTACAGTAACACTGTTTTTGTACAGTTCAAAATCCTTGTTTGGTTGTATGTATGGCCATTCAGCAATAAATAAATAAATAAATAAATAAATAAATTCGTTTGAGCAGATTCTAAGACTCTAAGCCTTTCTTTTCAAGAAAACAGAGCAACACTATTAATACAGTATTGCAGAGATTTAAAAAAATACTTAATTCTTAATAAGCTCCTCAAAAATAAGCTTGCGGTTTAACCCCTTATACTCCAAAGGGCCCATATTCAGCCATGCGTTCCTCAAACTCAGAACTTCTAAGGGGTCGCATGACATGCAAAACAATGACTCTGTCCATTAGTTTCTTCAGTTCTTTGAAAATGATGCATTAAGTGTGACATTATGGCAGTTCCAAGTGGCAGGACCATGGCAGTGTGGATTCATGGTTAGCTCAAACTGCCCGGTCATGGGAGCTGATAACCACAGCGTTTACACAGATCAAAGCAGATGGGCATCATTGCTTACACTAATGCTGGCTGGTCATTTCTCTCTGTTTCTCTCCTTCTCCCTTTATCTGGGGTTCTGTTCTTCATGTTCTCACCCCTTCAATCGTAGAGCAAGGGAAGCTACAGGAAGGCTAAGCATAGAGCAAGAATTGGGTAGATGCATAAACATCTTTGTGCGATGACATAGAGGTACCATTACATAAAGAACCTTTTCCAGGAATGGTTCTTTTGGCCTGTGTTCTTCTGTGGGATCACTCATACAACCTTTGTCGGGCACCTTTTGAGTTTTGGGACTGAGTGTGGTCCCACATACTGTATATTGGATTGGTTATTACTTGTGGAGCACTTAAATCTGCAATCAAATGAAGATTTCAGGGCAAAGTAAACAACACAAATGAAGCCATTTTATTTCCAACCCCAGCATACCTACATGTCTATCCTGCTTTTCATATGTAGTGTAATAATTCCAAAATGGTGGTAAATATGAAAAATAAGTTTTACATAAGTAAAATACAGTGTATAAAGAGCAATGCAGGCAGTTTATTCATTTACTGCTTTATGTAACACCTTTTTTCTGAGATCGCTTTTAAAGGCATTAGACTCTTGATACGTCTGGTTCCTATTACTACCACAGTGAAAGCTTCTCTAGAACAAAGCATGTCACATACGACCTCTCTGAGTGGCTTTATTTACTTCTTTACCATTTAATGATGCAGAAATGTCTGCACCGCCCCTCATGCAGTCTCGAGCTGTAATTATTGTGCGTTCTTTAATTACAGTGAGATAATGAGATTTGGTGAATGTACTACATATTATTCACTCATATGTGCAGTAATGTAACTTTCTTTGTCTTTGATGTTCTGAACTGAAAGATATTAAGACAACTGATTACCTTAATTATTTGGAGTTCTGCCCATTAATGAAGGGTTACAGCACCAGAGAAACGCCATTGGCTTTCATTTGCATTTGGTGAGGGGAACTGGAGGGCAGAGGGGTAGTAGCTAAAGGCAGATTAGAAGAATGCTTTAACGAAACAGAAATGTCAGCTGTATACGGTGGAAACAGTGTACATCCATTTGAATTTATATTGTATATTGTGTAACTAGCCATATTCACTCATCATCAAAAGAATAGTTACACAAATAGTTGCACCCAGTAGGGAACAAATCAACAGGAATGGAACAGGAATGTTTCATGCATGGTTGTGCATGTGATGTAAGCAAGGGTAGGCTCTATCACTGCACCTGACTCACCATGCCAAGCTGTCATAGAGTGACTCAGAATGGCAACGGGTCATCTTCAGTGACGAGTCTGCTTTTGTCTTGGTGGAGACGACCAACGGATATGTGTGTAGAGGCCTAGTGTCACTCCACCTCCACCCCTACTTCAAACCTGCAGGAACCATGCGAGAGTATTAAAGCTGCATGGGCTGAATTACTGCAGGACACCATTAGGAACCTCTACACCTTCATGCCGAGATGCATGTTGCAGCCTGTATACGCAGCGGCCTGAGAGACAGCTCTTCTGCATGTGTAGCTGAATAAATATTGCCCATATCAGTCTATATGTATCATTATTTATTATTCCTGGTCACCTTTATCTTTCTTCTGAAACTATGCTTTTGACAATCAGTGTATATTATCTTGTATATTGTGTACCTGGCCTTGTATGCTACCGAATGTTATTCAGTGATTCAATCATAAATGCGCTCTATGAGGAATATTATGATAATAACTATGATGAAATCCATTTTGTATAACTGCGAGATTCCTGTTTCCTTCATAATCCCTGTCTGAAGGAAAGAAAACAGCTGAGTGAAAGGGTGAGTTGTTTTTGATTAGAGTGGGAGATCAGAGAGAAGGCAGGAGAGAGTGAGTTTGTGGAGATTAGCCGCAGATAGCGCAGGCCCCTCATGGACTCAACAGGGGGATCAGAGAGCTCAGTGGGAGCCTCAGCCACAGCAGGGCTGAGCTAATGCAAGTCGGGCCTCTCCTGGGTCTCTGCTGGGCCTGCACGCGCTCTGTGAGCTGCGCTGTCCCGCCCAGGCCCCGTCGTGCCACTGAGCCTCATATAAAGCTCTTAGTTCTCTGTATTTCCCTTCCTTTATCTTCATCTCCCTTTCTCACTAAAGACTTCCTCAGGCCCAGCGAGGGCAGGTGCTTCTCATTACGAGGCTTTGAAGTAAGAGAGGCGGGGATAGGAGATGGCGGATCAGAGATAAGCCTGCCCTCTCTTGCCACAGAGCTTTTCCCCCAATCATCCACATTACCAGCGTGGCACTGTGCGGAGCAGAGAGCACAGGAAAGCCAGAGCAGCACATGCCTCCTGCACTTCATTAACCCCTTAAGGTCAAGGCCTAAAAGAGTCTATTTTTGCCTTTCCATCTATTTTTGTATTTGCAGTTTTTACATGCTGTTTGATCTGTGTAAGAATATGATCTAGCTACCGTTCTTCTTTTACATGGTGATAGAAAACACCAAAGCACACAGAAAGCTTCAATTCCACATACATATACTATCTACTGTCTACTGTGGACATTGTACACAGCTCTGCTGCTCTAGGGGCAGATTCTAGTAAGGTAAAGGGTTCAAAGACAACATCCGTGACTGCATCATCACAGACATCGCAAGATATGGTTAAAGGAGAATTCTGTGCTCATGAATATGCGGTACATTACACAAGGTCCAATTGGAACATTTTCCAGACGCTCTGTAACCGGCCCAAGTGGCCTAGCAGGAAATGTTCTTATAGCGCATTTCATTTGAACTGGGAAGTCAGAATATCCAAGTTCCTGTAGGAAGTTTTAACTGTAACACCCCAACAAGACAGATTTCCAACTCAGAGATTTGGGAGAACCTCAACCTCAAAATCCAAGATGGCTGCACCGTCCGTCAAGCTGTGTGTTACACTGTTTATTAGAGAGTGTGTCTAAATATGTTATGCATGGCTTTGCAATGTGCAATATATTGTTTTCCGATTTATATACTTTTCCTCCTCCTTCTTCAATCAATCAATCAATCAACATTTATTTTTATAGCGCTTTTTACAACAGATGTTGTTACAAAGAATCTTTACAAAGAATCTGGTGTTCGAGCCCCCAGTGAGCAAGCCGAGGGCGACCGTGGCAAGGAAAACCTCCCTTAGTTAGGAAGGAAGAAACCTCAAGAGGAACCAAGACTCAAAGGCGGAACCCATCCTCCTCGGGTCAACACCAGATACAAGACAGCACAAGAAAGGAGAGTATAAATGTCTGATTAGTCTGTAATTATGTTGGTGGTTCATAAGATGGGTCAGCAGGCGCAGGCCAAGCTTCCACAGTGCAGGACAGCCAGGAGCTCCGTGGTGGTAAAGTCTCCCAGTGGCTCCCAGACGGAGCAGATGTAGCAACAGCATCAGGCCACACAGGATGGGCAGCAGTTCAGCTCAGACAAAGAGAACAGACAGACTGTTAGGTCTGACAGAAGACCTGAACACACTATACGATGTTAACAGAGTGCAGCAGTGACTCCGGCAGGCCTGGCTATTACAGGCCTGGCTATACTCTTTTTCTTCTTCTTCCTCTTGCTCGCTTTTTGATTAGTTAGTTGTTCACTAACTAGTCTCACAGTTTTCCAGATATCGATACCGCTCCAACTCCAGTGTTCAGGAATGATGTGCTTGTATACAGCTTTTTGACCCGACCTACGGTTTTTTAAAAAAAAAAAGCAAATTTTTCCCATTAAGAATGAATGGGGTAGAAAAGTACACACCTAGAAACACTAGATCAGGGCAGACCCCCGAGCAACCAAAGACCTCCCCAAAACAATCCCATTAGTTTTCACCATTATGAAACTCAATTGTTTCCTTCAACCTACAGCCACCAAACTGCATGTCCTCACTCCGGGCAGATTCCCAAACTCTAATCCACAGACATACTGACCCACCCATTCTGAGCAAAATGGAATGCTATTTGAAGTGACTCTGTGAAATAAGGAAATGAATGCTCCCCACAGTTAAAAATAGGACGGCAGTCTTGACAAGTTTTATTAATTTCACAGCTGCAATAAAGAGCGCTTGAGTGCAAAGCCTTCACAGGCTAGGGTGAAAAGCCTTCACAGCTTAAAGAGGCCCTTGCATTGACAAGTGTCTAATTACTGAATTCTAATTGAACCCACCTGATTCAATTCAGCAAGCCTTCAGAACGGGGGAATCAGGTGGAGATGATTAGCATCTCAATAAAACTCTGTTGATTATACAGTATTACAGACATTTCATCAAACACTTCTGTTCTGTATTATTAATTACACTCATAAACAAAACAATAGCTGCACAAATAGTTGCATGCAATTCACAGATCATTCAAGTTTCATGCTCGGCCATGCATGTGACAGAAACAAGGACAGGACTTATCACTGCACCTGACTGACCCAACAGGCACAATTGCGGATATTCTGGGAGCAGCGATGCCCTCCATGAGTCGTCCTGCTAGTGCCAGCACCACTGGCAGACGACTGTACAACACAGGACTACATCCACACAGACTGCTACCACGACTCGACGTCATCAAAGACTGCACTGGTCTTGTGCCAGACTGTCACTGAAAACTCAGAATGGCAGCGGGTCATCTTCAGTGACGAGTCCTACTTTTGTCTTGGTGGAATAAAAATTCAAGCTGTCTGGGATGGATTATCACAGAACACCTGTGTCGTTTGTTGTGTACGTTACTGTTCCCGTCTCTTGAAAGATTTTTTATGTGTAGTGTTGCTTCCAAACCATCAAATGGTGGATCTGATTCCTTTGGTATGGCTCTGAATGCCACAGGTTATACTGCTGCTGGGAAGCCGATGCCAGAGAGGCTGTAAAATATGAAACTTCTGACAAAAAGTTGAAAACAATTCAAGACACTAACTTTCTGACATGTATATTACCCCCATAAAGAACTGCTCAAAACGACTTCCCATTCTGACTCAAAGTAGACAGTTCTGACCGTAATGTTTTCTTTGAGCCAGTGGCTCTTAGTCTTCGCATTAGGAGTTCAGGCCTCACAGGAGAAAAGTCAGAGTAATTTAATCAGCTAAATTGCTGCACCATGACTCAAGGAAAATGCCCTACAACCCTTTCTCTGGTGTTTTACGAAATCCATTGCTGGGGCCACTTTGTTGTTCTGCATGCACTGATTGTTGCCTTAGGTTAAGAGCCAACCACAATGAGCGCACGGTGACACAGCACCACAGGGAAAGCACACACTTCAGAGGCTATGCTGATTGATTAAATGTCTTTAGTTGAAAAACTCTAAATCCATACCTCATCAATTTCCAAGCATCAAGGATGCCAATTTTCCAAGAAAATAAAATGTAAATGTCATCATTGATTACGAGGGCCACGTAAACGAAGGAGGAACACATGCTGAGCATGCGCTTTCTGCCTTTTAATGTTTGATTTTTATCACAGAAATAGATGCAAACAATTAAAACAAGTATTTATCATTGTTTAGATCTACTCCGCAGCACTCAACGCCGTGTTTATCATAGCGTACTTCTCAGTATGATGAGGGTCAGCCCGAATCAACCAGTGGGTTTTATGGGCATGTGCCCAAGGGCCCAAGCCACTAGGGGGCCGCTTTGGCCAATTACATCAAAATTTAAAAACAGCTGTTTCGGCTCACAATGAGAACTTTGCAAGCGGAACAGCTGGAAAAATGAACTAATTTCAAGCTTATGGCCAATCATAATCCTGAGGCTCTCCAAATCATTCCTAAATGTCCACTTCATTTTGGACTCCAATCACTGCTTTGCAGCTATTCTGCTATCCTCCATTACCTCGGTTAGTGCTTCAGTGTCTTTGCGTCAAGCTAGCGTTCCTGTGAATGTAAGAGATATGCCTGAGGGGTCTGTAAAAGCAAGATCTGAAATGTTGAAAGAGTAGAGGATGCCCATTTTTCAAAACCAAATACACACAAAAAATGCCATGCTATCAGCCAGTGGAACAATTTTCATGCCCACTGTGGCTCTATGCTTCAGCTTCGGCTGGTTGAATGTTTCGGTTTTTAAGTTTGCTGGGGTTTGTATTTTTATCTCTCAGCCATCTGGTTTGATGCCGCCATCTTCACTGGGATAAAGGCAGTGCCAAGAGTTAAGGCTGGTTACCATCCACATTTTTGTACATTTTTATAAATGTTTTATAAATTTTTATGCATCATTTGAACAATTTGGGTCTACATTGCATACCCTTATGAAACGGTAATATATGGCAATGTATTGGAAAATATAGTGCAATATATTAATACAATGTCATATATGGGAAACAAGTGCATATATTTTGCATATATTTATATAGTGATAAATATATTACAATATATTGTATAATACATAAGGAATTGCCGCTTTTCATATATTGTATGTATGGTAGTATAATATATATTTACTTATATATTAAGTACTATACGTGTATATATATATTATACATGTATGTATGAAAATATTCTCACATATATAAAACTATATATATTATCATATATGCAAACACATATGGAGAAATACACATGATGTCTATTACATATAAAATGAAATATATTACAATACATATATATTATATATATATGTATATATATATATATATATATATATATATATATATATATATAATATGTATATATATATATATATATATATATATATATACATACATATATATTATATATATATGTATATATAAGGAATTGCCACTTTTCATATATTGTATGTATGGTAGTATATATACGTATATATATATGTATAATATATATATTATACTACCATACATACAATATATGAAAAGTGGCAATTTCTTATGTATTATACAATATATTGTAATATATTTATAACTATATAAATATATGCAAAATATATGCACTTGTTTCCCATATATGACATTGTATTATTTAATATATTGCACTATATTTTCCAATACATTGCCATATATTATCATTTCATAAGGGTCCATATCATCGACTGCATATATGCTGTATCTATATTATAAAATAGGAACAAAAAAATAATAAAGTCAGTGGTGGACAATGCTTTGTAGGGAAGTGTTGGACTGGTTGTTGGGTTTATGCTGTATGTTATTGTTAACATGTTATGGTTTCAGTTTGACTACAATAGTGTACTGGAACATGCAATATGGTGACTGCACTGCTGTCAGCAATATGCTACAGCCTGTTATCGTACCACAGTGAGATACAACACAATTTGAAACTGCATTGCTTGTTAATATGCAATGCTTGTCTTTACACAACCAACACCGTTCAACACAGTAACATTCCTTTTAAGCCATAAAAAATAAATGACAAATTATTTAACTTTGCATTAAGCTATGATACATAAAACCTAAACATTGTATTTACACATTGTAAAACTCCCTAAACATTGTTCTCCCTAAACATTTGATGGGAAGCATATGGTGCAACGGTCCACCCAGGAGTTTGGAAGCTCCTTGCTGGATCCTGGCTGGAGGTGTTGCAATGCAGGACACAGGGTGCCAGGGGCCAGGGGACAAAGAACCGTGACAATACAGTCAGTGGAGCTGAAATGGCTCCATCCGAGGGTATTACAGGCATTTAGCACTGGCAGGGAAAGTATTTGTTTGAAGCGCCGGCGTTTTGGTTAGCTGCGCTTTATATCCGGCTCGATTTATCGTTGTTTTGATTGCCCTTCTGTTATCGGGCCGGCAGTGTTTTCACTGGCCATGAAGAATGTGTGCAGGAATGTGTTGATGTTACTGTAAAGCCCAACACGCATCTCCTATTCAGCACCTCCGTCTCAGGCCGATAAGGGCCTCTATCAGATGGGAAAGAATGTAGCCAACAAGGCCTGCCAGACGCCTTACACCAGCCCACCCCTCCCCCCACCTCTATTTAGGGCCGACGCACACATCCCCTTACACACATATACACGCACGTGCGCTGGCGACTGGCGACTGACAGACAAACTTGTCAAATGCTAGCTGTACACGTCATGCACGTGCGGGCGTGTTCAGCCCAAACAGGGAAAAGTTTCCACTAGATTCCTCGACTGGAGGGCATGATGAAAAAACATGGGAGCAGTCCAGCTGAGTCTAATGCACTCTGTCAGGCCGGAATGTTGAAGGACTTCAGCCCAAACACTGAGCTGACTTGAGTGATACTGAGCATGTGTGTGTTCTGTGTGTGTGACTGAGCAGTGTGCACCTGCAATAGTCTGGCCACCATCGCAGTGTAGACTTGATTAGGGGTTAGCTGAGGGGAGATGTTGGACTGTGATCAAACTTCTGTTCCTTCATATCTGCCCTCACACACAGACTGACAACCCAACCTTCTCCCACACATAAACATGCACACGTTTGTTTTTAGACCATGTCAGGTCATGGGGTCATCTCTCTGAATATGTACATCAGATATTTGTAGGTATCCCACCACCCCTCATTATTTAGTTTCCAGATAAACCTGCCAGTAAGTACAAGCTGCTCTCATCATCAGAAGAATAGGTGCACCCAGAAGGAAGTGTGGGATTGCAATGCCATTGGTAAGGAAGATAAAGGTTACCAGAAACAATAGTGGTTGGTGTAGCTCAGTGGATAACACCAGTACTTGATAGGGAGCCACCAACCACCACATGTGGGAGACTGGGGTTCGAATCCCGGTCTGGGTGACTATGCTGTACTATACCAATAAGAGTCCTTGGGCAAGCCTCCTAACACTATGTTGGCCTACCTATAATATGATTAACCTTGTAAGTCACTCTTGATAAGAGCGTCAGCTAAATGCCCTAAATGTAATGTTAAAAAAACAATAAATGATGATAATTCAGACTGATATGGGAAATATTTATTCAGCTACAGATACAGAAGTAGTGTCTCTTAGTATGCTGTCAGGCCACCCTGTTTGTAAGTGCAACATGGCAGATGTTTTGGCATTATGAGTTTCCTAATGGTGTCCTATGATAATCCATTCCATGCAGCTTGAATACATTTCCTCACAGTTTCTGCAGATTTTGCAGTAGGGGTTGACACCTGGACCTTCTGGACACGGGATGCTTGACAACAAACCGTTCATTTTGCCACTGACCACGGTGTTTCCGTGCATAGATTCATTGGCCATCTCCATCAAGAGCAAAGTAGGACTCGTCACTGAAGATGACCTGCTGCCATTCTGAGTCACTCTATGACAGTTTGTAGTCTTTCACGACTTTGACACGGTGTTAAGGGCAGTCATTGTAACAGTCTGCGTGCATGTAGTCCTGCATCACACAGTTGTCAGCCAATGGTGATGGCACTAATAGGATGACTCATGAAGGCATCGCTGCTTGTTGAATGCCCGCATGTGTAGCTGTTGGGTCAGTCAGGAAAAGCGATAAGGCCCATCTTTGCTTCTATTACATGCATAGCCAAGCATCAAATGCAAAATGTATCAAAACGTCAAAATTACCCACCAAGTTTCATTCCTGTCAGTAGATTCCTTCTGGATACAACTATGTGTGCAACTATTCTTTTGATGGTGCATGTATTATTTCATAAATAATATTATGTGTAATAAAAACAAAACCAGGTAGCTGTTCCTAAACTTGTACACAGTCACACATGACAACACAAGAAACCCACAAGAAACAATATTGGTGCGATGTAGGCACTATGTTGCATGCTTGTGTAAGAGCAGGGTGACACTGCAGAGCAGTCTTAGTCTCAGGACTGTTTTTTCAGCTCCTGGCTCTGTATTCTAGGCCTGTTGTGTTCTAATTTTAATATTCAGGACATTTAGTCCTGAAAAATATACAAAAACAAACACACATCTGCACCACTTAACACTTCGACGCTGCTCTTTCACACACCTGGTCCTACAATGACCTAGGCCTTCTTTAAAGCATGCATCTTTCCAGCCCTCACGGTAGATGCCTGTACACAGAGTTGATGGTTCGCCCACATTGCACTGCTGTCCTCTAGAACCCCTCTCCGCAGTCCCATCCAAAAGAGCCTCATTCCGAATTCACCCATTCTACCAGGGAAGAGAAATGACATTCCTATTCCTCTGCAGGCCATTCGTCATGCTGCCACCTCTGTCTGCTGCCTTCATAAATCAGGGCCTGCCTTCGCAGGATCTCCATTCAGGTCCCCTTTAATCTCCAGCCCCTTTTATCCAATTAAACTGTCCCACACCATGACACCACCTGCTTCAAGTTACAGGAGCGTTCAGGCCACCAAAAGCAACCTTGTGTATTCCAAAAGCCCGATAGAGGAGTCAGAGGCCGGTGTTGAATATCTCAACCCTTTGTGTGGTTGCTTTTTACTGGGGCCTCCTCTCTTTCAATTTATCTTTGTTTTCAAGTCTCGGGAGTCATGTTTGTCTTGAGGTCACGCTACAAGCAGTTGTCTGCAAATGAGCCTGTAAAGCCCATGATGTAAAGCATTCATCCCGAGTGCGGTTCTTTCTCTTCTTGTGCCAGGCCTGGCTGTGTGGCGTTTATATCATCAGCCATTGGCAGCACTGGGTGAATCATAGCCCCATTAATCCACTGATGAAGTGCACACATGTGTATGCAGCCATATATGTCTGCTCGTCTGTCACTGTGACAAAACTGGCACCTATAAATGTGCATTGTCTTTAAGGCTATAGCAGAAAATGAACAGCAATCATGCGTAGAGGAATGGAATTTAGCCAACAAACTTTTATTAAGGTTTTTGAAATATCAGTTATACAAAAAACACAAGTTGTTATGGGTAAAATTATAAATCATAAGTGCATGTAACAGACTTTACTATGCTTACTAGCTTTACTATGACCAAAGTAAAGTCATTTTAGAGATATAGCTCTGTAGTTATTTAGTTGCCATTGCATAATGTAATCCAAATTGCTGGCTGTAATAAGGAGAGGTGCTGGCAACAGTGGCATGAGTAACGGTGGAGCTTCTCATGGTTGGTCATCCGATCCGTTCTGGTATTTGATCAGGATTGTATGAACAATCATTTCTGGGTGATTTGTTGATTGGGGACCGGCCTATTGCTTTATCACACTAAGACATTAAAAATCCATTTGAGCTTTGGAAATGTTTAGGTTTTGGAGGTCTGCTGTAGATTTCCTTTCCCAGGATATTAATGAGGAAATGACACAAGCTTGTAAAAAAAAAGAAGAAAGGGGGAAAAAGGAGGGCAGAGACAGAGATGCAGGATCACCGGGATCAGGCTTGTGATTAATCCTGCTTTGACAAACTCCGCCGGGAATTCCATCAAAAGGCCAGGGATCGTTTAATTGCCATTCCCACTTTTTTTTCCCCAACGCTTTACCTCCCTCCACTTTCCCGGTGAGGGGGTCTCGCTGGAATCCGGCAGCCCCCACACACAGACCTGGAATTGCTTTCAGATGTGCACGTCAGACTTGGGAGCTGGGGATGCCAGCTCACCTAACAAGATTTAGGGCGAAAGCTCATAGGAATTGGTGGGCTACAGTTCAGAATCATGCCAGGGGGCAGAAAGGGTGGTATGATTGTCCCGGGGAGGGAGGGGCTGCACTACAGCTGAAATGCCCTCAAAGAGATGGGCAAGTTTGATTCCGGGTTACTCTCAAACGACTGGCCTAATCATGAGTTAATGGCTCTTAAATCCACCAGCACTAACCGCTTTCTTCTCCCTGTGCCTTCACCTGGCCTTAGTCAACGACGTAACTACTTTACCCATTTGTAGTGTTAGGGAATCTGTTAGGGAATCTCCTCCACACTGGGGATAAATAATCTGGTTTCTGTAGCTTCTCCTTGATATGGCCGTGTTGCAGTGGCACTGGGGCTGTAGGGTCAGATATCACTCAGCGAAAAACCATTCCATTAAACGAAAAAATCGAAGTGCCACCAACGGACAGTATATCACACTAGTCCATTCCAGATTTCGGAGTGTGGAATCTATGAACAAGGATGAAAGACTGCCACTGTGCTGCGATACGGAGAATGGGTGTAACTGCCTTGGCCTTATCTGATTGTAGACAACAGAGAAAGATTGACGGCTCAGTGGAGGGGGTTAAATGCAGTATGTGAAAGAAGTAAGCCTTTGAACTCTATTTCGATCAACATCAAACAGGAGTTAATGTTCTTTGTGGCATTCAGAAAGGAATATGTACATGGTGTTTACTGTAGTAGTTCATGACGGGGACGGCAGGGTCGGCGGATCCATCTCACTTGTGATTAATGCAACAGATTAAACCAAAAAACACTGTTAACCTTTATGGCCTAGGCCTAACCGTACTGGCGAGCTGGAGCATTGCCTGTGAGGGATGACCATGGCAAGCAACTATGCAAGAGTTGTAGCAAGAATGGGGAAGGATAAGTAACATGCTGCTAGGACTGTCTCATGGCACAGCTTGGTATGATTCCTGTTAGCTCCAGCAGGGGTGTCAGATCATAATCAGTGCCACACCTGCTGAGCTTTCCCAGAAGCCTCTCAGTATGGGGCCCACATTAAAGCACTCTAATGGTCCACTCCTGAGTAAGACACTGTGACGCTCACGCACCCGATAAACAGACGCCTGCTCACTGAACTGGCTTAGTTTCAGCAAAATGACACGACACAATGCCCGTTTAGCTGCGTATACCAAGACGAGGTTAATCTTAAGGTTCCTCTTAATGAGCATGTGTTGTTTTCCGTTGTAAGCAAGCAATGCAGATGGCCTCGTCTACTACTGCTGTGCTCCTGTAACATCCCAAATGTTTTCTTACCAATTTAACTGCCCAGTGGTGTTACAGGGACCTAGGATGCCAAAACACATTTGATGGTGAAAAACACACGCTCCCTAAAATGACAATAAAAATGTTTTAAGATGCTCCTGAGGACTGTTTTAGAACTCTCTTCCTGTAGTCTCCATGAGGTCCAGCACTTCTGGACCGTTCCGAGGGCCATAACCACTCCTAAAACGCTTTTTGGCAAGAGTGGCGGCCTGGTTTGAGTTAGGAGAGAAGTGGCATGAAAAGCGAACGCATGCAGCTTCCATTCGCTGTTAACCAGCGTAGGATGCCACAGAGCTTTCAGCCCAGAGGAAAAGGAGAAAACAGAGATGCACTTTTTTTGTGAGGGTCGGCTTTTAAATCTCATTCAGTCAATAGAATCTGAAATGAATAGACCTACTGCAGATTCAGACCAGCAAAGCCAGTAGCTCTCAGGTGGTTTCTACATACAATTAGATAACCATCATTTGGTAATTCTGAAAAGCTGTATCTATAATGTTCGGTGGGTTACGATTTCTAAGCTACTGCGCTGAAATTGTGCTGGCAACTGCTGGGCTGTCTTCATGTGCCATAACCATGAAAAATGTTTGAATTCTACAGAAACCCTGTCCTTGCGATGGCTATAGTGTTACTAAATAAAACATTTTCCGTTCAATATGAAACATTAGATTTTGAGTACCACTCCAATACCAAAGGCGACCATATTTACTGCATAAGTACAACATCAGCTGCATATTAAATTAGGGACTTTATACAACATAACGGCAGTCCCAGCACTTTCTAAAGCAAGGATTTGGATGGGCATGTTTCGCTCTTAGAAACATAAATACTACTAAGTCTACCAAGTCTATACTAAGTCTTTACATAGAGGTACAGCAGCTGATAAAAAAAGGAATATCTGTAAGGGCGCACCATAGCATAGGCTTGTTAAGCCTGGAACGCTGTCCAAGATACACCGTCGAGTCACATTATTATGACCACTTCCTACTTTTGGTGGCGGCAGCACAGAGTTAATAAAGGAGGTCACATGTTCATGGCATTCTCTGGGCCCACTCATCCATGTGGAAGACACTCTCAACTGATTTGGGTATGAATCCATCATTGCAGATCACGTACACCCATACATGCTGATTGTATACCATGGGGTGAATAGGATCATCCAGCAAGACAATGCAACATGTGACACAACTAGAGTTGTCTGACTTTGGTTGGAAGAGCATCCCCAAGACTTCCAAGTACAACCCTGGCTCTCTAATTCCCCAGACTTGAGCATCCCAACTGAGCATCTGAGGGACCACCTCGATCATTGTGTTTGCTCTATGGATCCTCCCCCACATACCCTCTAGCAGATGTGGGAGATACCGAGGTCAGCATGGCCCCAGATACATGTGACAGCCTACCAGGACTACTGAGTGACTCCCATCCAATCTAGCTGCTGTCCATGCTGCACACGTCGGTTACTCTGGATGTGATGGTCATAACAATGTGACCTCAGTGTGTACATCCACACTCTTCTGTACAGTTTAAAACAGACAGTGATTGTACTAGTTCCTTAATCACTAGCTGCTGCTCATTTTTATTTGTATTTTTTTTAATTAACCTTTAATTGAACCAAGCAAGCCATTAATAACAAATACTTATTTCTAATGTCAGCCTGGCAAACAGCAGAGACACCTCCAAATTGTACAGTATAAATAGTTGTGTTGCCCTGTCTAGTATTTATTGTTGTATGTATTTATGTTCTGGATATTTATTGTCTGGTGTATTTATTATATGTCCTACACTTATGTCCAGTGTTATGCATCTGCGTATCTGCACTGTATAATGTGCTGATGTTTTGTTGTGTGTTGCATCATCATGGAGACTGAAGAACAATATTTTGTTCCAATGTATACAAGTTATATTGAGGAATGACAATAAAAAACACTTGACTTGACTCGACTCGACTTGACGCACCATTTCTGAATGGTTAAATGTAAATAGCCATCATTCAGGTCAAAATCAACAAACAATAACTGCTCCATTTATCCAGCCATAGGTGCCAAATACACATTAGGTCATTTGCACCGCCCCCCCCCCCCCCCCCCCCAACTAACCTAAAGACTGAGGGGTGATGGTCTTTCAGTCCTCACGCAAAACTGGGTAGAACAGTTGGAGAGCCTCAGTTGGACAGCAAACAGAGTAACTGTATTTAACTGCTAGTTCCATCCTCTGTTTAGCCGTAGCCTTGCACACTGCTCTTCTACAGCAAGCAATTTAGAATGCATAGCTGACCTGATTTAGTGTTGTATTGTGTTTTAAATTAGAATTATATTTTCAGATTTAATTAACACTATCATTTAAATTGATTCAGAGAACATTCTCAGGTGTCCCATGGCTCATTCATTCCATTACCACTTTTTCTGTCATTTGATCTGCACATAATATTACAGGAGATGACTGTGGTGCAATGCTATCTTCGTTATCTCTTGATTTGGCTGGTCGTTTATGAGAACTCTTTAAGCAACTTACAGATGGTGATATAGTCTGATATAATGAAATATATTGACATTATATTCAGTATATATTCAGTATGGCGAACTGTTCTTGGATCAGTTATAACTAGTCTTGTTCAAAGAGCTTTTGTCGCTTACGGCTCTACCACCCTGAAAACGCCACATCTCGTCACACCTCGGAAGCTAAGCGGTGTTGGGCCTGGTTAGTACTTGGATGGAAATCCACCTGGGAATTCCAGGTGCTGTAAGCTTTGTTTGATCCGAAGTACCCACTTTTGCCTTTTTTCTTTATTTACCCCTTTTTACTTTCTTGTTTCGTACAGGATTTCCAGAGTCTTTCATTACAAATGTTGCTGTATCGATTGTGTAAGGTGACAAAGGGCTCTGGTATTTGTTTAATTAGTCGACAAACTGTCCGGCCTGATCCCTTCAACTAGGCTTTTTTTCTAAAAAACAGTGAACAGCTAAAACAGTGAACTTGTTTATTATAGTAAAGATAAACAGCATGCATATCAGTGAAGGCAAGCTACACACCAAAGCTGGACCTGAACCGTCTTGCTGAATCCAATGGGTGGTCTCTGTCAAGTACGCAATAGAGGCGCCGGTTAGGCTTTACTTTGTGGAACAAATATTGGCAATTATTAACAGTCTTATTATTTGGTCAGAAAAGCTCTAAATTAGACACTTCTAAATACGGCATTTACTACACTTTTTTATTAGTATATAATTGGTAATAATGCTCTTATATATAATAGTTATTAATATTACTAAGTATGAATTATCATCTATATTTGCTTCTTCTACAATGGGCAGCATTCTATTCCTATAGGTTCTAGGTAAAAACTATTGACTTAATTAATAAAGTTAATAACTCATTAATGTTTTACAATGTTTTTCATATTTTAATGTTTTACTTATCACTAATTAGACATGTACAGGTTATCACTAAGCTAATTGGCATCACAAATCTAAAACCTATGTATTAGTATTTTGCTTGCCAAAATGAGTTTAATAACTAAAACTGCACTTCAACATATGGAAGTATTAGTGAGCATTAAAGCTAGTAAAATTATAAACGTGACACCATGTAGGACCTGTAGGAATTAAATGCCATTAGTTAACACTTACAAGTATAAAGCGTATATACAGGGGTTGGACAATGAAACTGAAACACCTGGTTTTAGACCACAATCATTTATTAGTATGGTGTAGGGCCTCCTTTTGCGGCCAATACAGCGTCAGTTGGTCTTGGGAATGGGACCCCCACTGTCGTCTGCCATGCGTTTATGCACAGTGGTCAATCCGGGTTTTTTCCGAAAAATCCCATTCTTCTTGCAGGATAGTGGCCAGGTCACTACGTGATGCTGGTGGAGGTTCGTCCTTCTTGGTGGTATGCTGACATTACCCTGGATACCGTGGCTCTTGATACATCACAAAGACTTGCTGTCTTGGTCACAGATGCGCCAGCAAGACGGGCACCAACAGTTTGTCCTCTTTTGAACTCTGGTATGTCTCCCATAATGTTGTGTGCATTGCAGTATTTTGAGCAGAACTGTGCTCTTACCTGCTAACTGAACCTTCACACTCTGCTCTTACTGGTGCAATGTGCAATTAATGAAGATTGGCCACCAGGCTGGTCCAATTTAGCCATGAGACCACCCACACTAAAATGACAGGTGTTTTTTAGTTTCATTGTCCAATTCCTGTATTATTATTGTGATGTCACATACCAAACAATAAATAACATCCTAACAAAGTGTTTATTGTTCACTGTAACTATAAACAATGCAATTATTAATTATTAGTTGTACATAAAGGACCTCCAACTACCACCAAGTACATTAAGACAGGCCATAATGAATAAAGCTGGATGCACAGTGAATCTGTTCAGACTTTCTGGACTTTATTGGACTAATGAACTAATAACAAGATTTTAATAAATTCTCAATAAGTGGTCCTTAAAATGAAGTGATACTGAATGTATTATTAATAATTGTAATATACTCAGCTTGCAATCCCAGCTCATAGGTCCACCACCCTTACCCCCCTGCTCCTGCCTAGTATGTTGGCACAAACTGATCCATGAAAACACTCTTAGTTCACTCTTGACACATTTTACAGTTTAGCCGGCTCACATAATCAGAGTTCTCCAGAGGTGAAGCTGTCAAGCGAAGCAAAACCACTGGAATCATTTTGACTATAGCCTACACTCAGATAGAAGTCTATTATTTGCATATGATTTTTGCTACAGGGGAGATCAGAGATTGAATTTGCTTAAAGCATTTTAAATTGGAGGACAGCCAGTCCTGAGCGAGAGTGAGCTGACAGAGGGCATCACAGAGGGCATCACAGAGGCCACTGATTGGTTTGGCCTCTCTGCTATTAGTTTGAGAGCTCCACATTTAGGTGAAGGCTTGAGCCTGCTGCTGTCAGTCCTAACCACAGGCAAGATAACTGAACAGAGTGATGGATCTCATGGCTGCTGACACAGTGAACTCTGAGCTGTGGAGAGGAGAAAGAAAGAAAAGGAGTGAGTGGCTTTAGAAGGCAAGTGACCATGCACAGACATCTGTCACAGGTTAGAAAGTCCATCACTCAACAAAAAAGAGGACCATGCATTTAAGTAATTGAACTAAAAGGATGTATTAGCTTCCACATGTGTTCCTTTCTTACAGAGGAACAGAGATTTAGCTTTTTGGTTTGGCTTTTGATGCTAATAAAACATTAACTCTGCAATATATACAGTTGATATGGAAACTAAGCTGCAAAAACAGTCTGTTTGAAACTCCTCATTACAACCACAAACCCATTTGCATATGACTGTCCAATCAGTCTACATACAATCCCCATCAAATGAATAGCCACACAAATACAGAAGGAATCAGCCGACAGGAATGAAACTTGGTGGGTAGGTTTTACATTGTGAGGCATGTTTCACACCTAGCTGCGCATAAGATCTAAGCAAGGACAAGTCTTAATGCTGTAACTGACTGACCCAACAGCCACGATTGCGGACTTCAGCGAGCCAAGGGAGGTTACCCTTCCATGAGTCACCCTGTTAGCGACAACACCACTTGGAGGCGAAGCAAGATGACATGCATGCAAACCGTTACGACGTCTGCCTTCAACACTATGTGGAGACAAGGAACGAATCAGTGTGTGGAGGCATGATGACCAGTTTGTTGTCACATTGTCAGTTTGTTGTCACACGTCACATGTCCAGAAGGCCTGGTGTCGCTCCACCTCCACCCCACTGCAAAATCTAAAGGAACTGTGCGAGAATAGTTAAGATGCATGAGATGGATTGTCACAGGACACCATTAGGAACTTCTACAACTCCATCCCAAGACGTCTGGCATGTTGCATTATCAACCACGGCCAATGCCATACTGAGACACTACTTCTGTATGTGTAGCTCAGTAAATATTACCCATATCAGTCTACATTTATCATCAGTTATTGTTCCTGGTAGTCTTTATCTTCCTTCCCAGTAACGTTACAATCTGAGACTGTCTTCTGGGAGCAGCTAGTCCATTCATAATGAGTGCAGATACATACATATCGCCGCTGTCCAAAGAAAAACAAGTATCTCCAAAATGGCAACTTTACAGGAGAGGCCAAAAACCTCATTCGATTTTAATGTAAGTCAATGGAACCAGACGTCCTTCCGAGCACTTCTGGGCCATTTCAGTTGATCCGTTCATCATGCAAATCTCACAGTGTGTAAATGGCAGTGGCTGTTTTCAAATGATGCATAAAAGTCAAAATGGACAAAAATGGAGATACATGTTTTTCATTGGACAGCCACGATATATAGAGCCTGTCATTCACTGAAGCCGTGAGCAGTGATGTTACTGCAGAGCTACTGCAGGGAAAAATGTGGGAAAAACAGGGTGGCCAATGAGAGTAGAGGTCATTTGCATCTAGCAGTCATAAAGGTATGGTAACAAAAGCAGCTCCGGTCATGTCTTTAAACCATGGAAATGAAAAGTTCTACAACTAAAATGAAGAGAAATGTAAAATATTGGCCACTTAAAATGTGTATCTTGGCGGTGCATGTGAGATGAGGAGAAGCAGAGTAATGATTTGTGAAATGTTTCGCTGAGATTTTATGCTAGGCCATGTTTTCACTACAGACACAAGTTGGTTTATTACATGCCTTCAAAGTGTCAGTGCCACAGGTGATTAGTCAGCTTTACTCATCTGGTTCAGCCCTCTCCTAATGAACGACCAGCCAAGGCGCTCTGACCTGGTCGGCGGAGAACAGGCATTTACTGGGAGGAGGCGGAGTGAATCTCACTCCAGCACCTTTACGCAGAGGCAGACAACATCTGGAGCTTATCAAGGAGGAGAGTTCACACAGTGGTGCAGAAAAGAGAGGAGAGCAGAAGAGAGAGGAGATGACAGAGTGGCAGTGTTGACAGTGCTGTTCTGCCTTAATAGTTTATATCACAACATGTCAGATACATTTATATTAGGAGAATTTCCATCACAGTTATAAATGTCCTGGACGATGTAAACCGTCGCTGTCCAAAGAAAAAGTGTCTCCTAGTGTCTCCATTTTTTGGGCTGGTTTCATTTTTCTACATCATTTGAGCCCAGCAGCTGCCCTTTGCTTTTGTGTGGGAATTTTGTTCCATAAGGACCAATAGAAATGCTCGGGACAAAATCACTTACATGCAACATAAATCCAGGTTTTGCCTCTTTTACTGTGCGAAATAAAGTTTTATATAGTGATTTAGAGTTACCCCAGGCACAGTTACAGTTGCAAAGCAATGAAAGACCAGCTGTGTAAACCAATCTGCTACAGCGCCACCCTGAGGCTGACCAGTGCTGCATCACTAGCTACTTAAGAATAACAAAGACAGGAGCAAACATTGACCTTTCCCTGAATTTGTGACAAACCCTGAGTAAACATTTTATCCTATCCAAAAGCATCACACTGTACGTTTATTTTCAGGCACCTTTTGGCATTCAGGGGGTTCAAGAGGTCAATTGGAGTGTCCTGCACCCTCCAGGACCCCGCCCTGTATTTCACCTGGGCCTTCACATCTAAATTTAGTTTAATAGTTAAAATAGATTTTCTTTGGAGGATGAAGCAAATGATACTCCCAGAGCCGGATACAGTACACAAACCATGTAGGTGAGTTAAAGTAGAGATCCCCAAGGTAAACTATAGCTCCAGTAAAAGTAGAAGTTCCTCCCTTTAGACCACTTGAGTAAAAGTACTAAAGTATTTACCATTTACTTAAGTATGGAGAGTAACAGCAGCATGGTTTACTATGGATCTAATGTCCTGTTATCATTTCTGCAACAAGACTCTTAATGGTGTAGGTGTAAAGACTCCAGTCTCTCAGTCCTCCAGTCTGTAATAGAAGGTCGTTGATTAGTCTGACACTGATGTCTGATCAAATTATCCTAAGCACAAAACACTGAAGGAGAACAGTTTCCATTAGCTAGAACCGAGCTCTGTCCTACAGATTAAAACAAGCTCAAAACAAAATGATCTGTACCCTAACTGGTGGAGTCACTTCACGCCTCTTTTGTTTTGACATGTTTTGTTTTTATGCACACATAAACTAAAGGGAACAACAGATCTCAGTGTAGTGGAGTAAACAGTAATATATTAGAGTTCCCCAAAATGGAAATACTTCAGTACAGATACAAAAAAAAAAGCTATTGGTATTTATTAGTATATCTGAGTAAACTTGGTTATACCACGTTTGCCATATATCCATTCATTTTTTCCTCCAAGGGATTAACATTGTGCCAGGAAGGACACATCATCCATTTTATAAACTAATAGTGGATCCTGAAGAAGCATTATACTGTTAGAAAGAAACAGACACTGAAATTCAGATTTCGGGAAAACTCATTGTTTCTATCTATCTATCTATCTATCTATCTATCTATCTGTCTATCTGTCTATCTATCTATCTATCTATCTATCTATCTATCTATCTATCTATCTATCTATCTATCTATCTATCTATCTAATTTGAGCAGCAGCATCCAAACTTTTGAACCTCACTAAATACCATAAAGGTCCATATGCAATAGCAACTAGAACTGTACACTCATTTAGGATCCTGTATTGTTGAGAACATTTATTAATCAGAACCCCCAGAGTGGATAGAGGCACCTGAGCATCAGCGCCACTGTGTGTCTCCTGTCCTGTTTCATCACCCGGCATGACCACAACCTTACACTGACCAGCGTCTGGCCATGCTTATTATGGTTGCAATTTGCAGTTACTGCCTTCTGGACTAATCATACTGGATTTAATCAGACTGGATCTATTAGATGTTCCTCTATGTTAATTCTATCTATCTCTCTCGTCTCATCTGGGTCGACCTGAGGAGGTTGGGTTCCGCCCTTGAGCCTGGTCCCTCTCGAGGTTTCTTCCTTACCCAAGGGAGTTTTTCCTCGCCACTGTTGCCTCTGGCTTGCTCATGGGGGCTCGGACCCGGTTTTTCCACCCTCACATGTCTGTACATTAACCTTGTGGTTCTTTTCTTTGTATGACAAACTGATTTTTTGTGAAGCTGCTTTGAGACAACTTTGGTTCTAAAAAGCGCTATATAAACCCTGTTTTTATTTTTTTAATTTGTATTTGTCTATCTATCTATCTATCTATCTATCTATCTATCTATCTATCTATCTATCTATCTATCTATCTATCTATCTATCTGTCTGTCTGTCTGTCTGTCTGTCTGTCTATCTATCTATCTATCTATCTAATCAACCTAAAATATTTTTTAGATTTTCAAATCAGATGAACTAGGTCACTGCTGGTTCTCTGTTGAGCTGCTAGCAAGCAGTAAGGGATACAAGGGAAACAATTCTCAAGGTTCTACACAACGACAGCCAAGCCAAGACAAAACAGACATAACAGCTGTGGCTTCCTTGATAAAAAAAGAAACCGCCACAGTAAAAACACAGCATTTCAATTCAATAACAAAACACTTTAGACAAATGGAAAAAATAGATATTTTTATATTTTGAGAGAAACTTTAAACTTGAATTTACACAATTTTAGAAGAATAGAACTTATGAAAAAAAGGTTCACCGCAATGCTAGGCCTTACAAGGAAGAACATTCAGATGTCTTTCCTTGCATGTGAAGTGCATTCAGAAAGCAGCAGAGAAAATATGGCTGACCATAATCATAAGGACTGTGAGCTGGTCATATTTAAGATGAATAGACAGAGAGAAGTGTTGGCTCATGTCATGGCCCTTTCATTGAGACACAATAGCATTGTTTAAACAGTTTAAACTTCCCTGGACGGCTGCCTCTGGTAGCGCCGGCCTGCGTGAACGGGCAGGTCGAGGGCCGCAGCCTCTGAGAAAATCAGGCTTTGTTTAAACAGAATGGGGCTGCAGCAGCTGCCTGGAGGGCATAAACCTAACCACTAACCACATAATGATACAGCATGACTCGCAATGCAAGCCATCGCTATAAATTCCCCTAAAGAGTAGCTGACATGATTTTGTCATTTTTGGATCCGCCGAATATCTTTGGATCAAAAAGGTTATTTTGTAAACAGTGTTTATTTGTCTCAGTGTGCAATCTGCTGGCCATGAGATATTTGCCCCCAGTCACGTCCAGCGTTTCTAATTTCAGACAAGTGCTCCAATATAAACTGTGTCACTTTGCTAAATTCCCCATTGTGTTTCATGAGTAATGTACGGTGGATGGAGTCGGGGAATGATCAAGATGATAAGCAGGAGCACATCTGTGAACGGGGAACTAAACAAGGCAAAGCCCCGGGATCAGGCTTTATGTAAACCTATGGAGTTTTCTCCCTCAGTGAAGCGCTAGATTGCATGACCCTGTGCTAACCGAGATTTGGGCTAAACCCAAAATCAGGAGTGCTAGCCCGCCGACCGGACTGCGATGTAGGAGACGAGCGCTTGCTGTGTTTGTTTCTTTGTCTGTGGCCATGAGTTTGTGAGCAGATCCATATGCGTGGGTGTTTGTTTATGAAATGTCCATAGCACGGTTAGGGGAGCTCAGCACTTTAAAATGTAAAACGAAGGTCCTCGCAAACACTACGTAAAGTAATCTGACAGGAGATAATGCATGTAAGGTGTCGTGTGCTGTAGCACTGATTAGCTTAGGAAATAACCTTGGCTGTATTTCGGATAATTAGGCGCTGATGAGATCCAGTTGGTATGCTAGGTGCATATATATCAAACGCCTTCACTGGTTACACTGCCCCCCTGTGGTGGTTATGGGCACGTCAGTGTTGTTTGGACATTATAGGTTTGATTGCATGGGGTTACAGGCTAACCCTCAGATGATCATGGTACCAAAAATAAATTACAGCTAGCAGGAACATCAATCAATCAATCAACATTTATTTTTATAGCGCTTTTTACAACAGATGTTGTCACAAAGCAGCTTTACAAAGAATCTTTACAAAGAATCTGGCGTTCGAGCCCCCAATGAGCAAGCCAAAGGCGACAGTGGCAAGGAAAAACTCCCTTAGTTAGGAAGGAAGAAACCTCAAGAGGAACCAAGACTTAAAGGGGAAACCCATCCTCCTAGGGTCAACACCAGATACAAGACAGCACTAGAAAGCAGAGTGTAGTGTCTGATTAGTCTGTAACTATGCTGGTGGTTCATAAGATGGGTCAGCAGGCGCAGGCCAAGCTTCCACAGTGCAGGACAGCCAGGAGCTCCGTGGTGGTAAAGTCTCCCAGTGGCTCCCAGACGGAGCAGATGTAGCAACAGCATCAGGCCACACAGGATGGGCAGCAGTTCAGCTCAGACAAAGAGAACAGACAGACTGTTAGCTCTGACAGAAAATCTGAACACACTATATGGTGTAAGGTATATGGTGGAACATGTTAGCAGACGTAGATGTGGTGATGCTAACTGGTCCCTATCGTCTGCTAGCTGCTTTAGCATTTTCTCATTTGGAGGCCTATATTCCTACCTGTCCAGACCCTAGGTTTAGGGTTTATTAGATCACAAATTATTAACACCTTGTTGTATCCAGGTGTTAGTGTGTTGATCCTGTTAGCAGTTATACATTGTTGGCTGCTTTAGCATTTCCTTAGGTGTCATATTCCTTAAAACCACTGTTTTGTCTAGAACAGTCCAATCATCAAGATGGTTTGTGTTAGTTTATGCTAGTCTGATGCTGGCTTAGTCAGTCATCCAGCATGGTCATTCTCTTGACCAGCATACAAGCATCAAACATATAATGGTTTTGCTAGTGATCTGGCTAAGAGCTTGGCTGACCAGCATACCAGCATCAAAATAAACAGAGCATTAGACGGTTTTGCTGATGACTAGCAGGTCTAAGTCGCTTTTTGTTCTAGCACGAAGCTTTTAACCTAATTTATTTCTCTGTTTGACACTGCAGCATTTGAGTCTTCTTTACAAGCATAGTTGTTCAAAAGAGATCTTAGGATTCCGGGGACTGTCCATTATTCACATAGCTTGTCGTGTCCAGATGCTTGTTATCTGCCATGTCGTTGCTTTTTAGGGCAGCTCGGCCCTGTCTGAGATTACTAAAACAGCTTCCCTCCAAACTACAATGGACAGAAGTGGACAGGAGATAAAAGGCCTATGGAAACAGAGGGAGGGCTGGACTGCAGAGGGGACACGCTGGGGCCAGGATGTCACCCTTTCCAGCCCCCCTGCCACTCCTTACCCATGCTGGCCTGGAAAAAGTCGGGCAGGTCAGCAGTTTTACAGGCCGTGGAGTCTGGCACTTGATGCACAATGTGTTTCCTCAGGCCCTTCCCAGCAGCCCAGTAATCTGGAGTATTCCAAAAAGCCTCTCGGACTCCCCCTTCCCATCTCCAGAGTAGTCATCAATCTCTCTCACCCTTTTGGTATGAAGCCTTGGTTTATTGAGAAGCTCAGGTTGACAAAGTTGTTTTGGTTGCACGTAAATTCGGCACTCCCATATAAAGTGCAGATTTGATTTATAACTGACGTTATTACCTGCCACGTCTACGTTATAAATCAATCGGAATGAACCGTGCTCAACAGGCTCATCAGAAATTCCTGTCAGAGCACGGATAGAGCAAACATTTCTTGGTGGACCGTATAAACGGAGAATGATGTCTGTGTTATCACATCTGTCAGATTAGCAGTAAATAATTTTTGGATTTGCTTCACTTTAGATGCAATCAGAACCTGATAAGCATCAGATGCTTTCACAATACATGCGGTTTTCTCATTGCTAATCAGCTTCATTTGACATCATAATGAACACTCCCTAAACACTGCAGACCTGAGCTGTCAAACCTAAGCAGCGAAACTGCTATATTTCCATTTGTGCAGTCACTGTGAAAGATTCCATGGAATTCAGGCCAGTGAAACCTTTAGCCCTTTCTTCAGACCGGCCATCAAATGTTTCAGAAGTTTGGACGACTTGAAACACTGCAGACTCCTCTTGCGGTGGGTTTCTAAGAGATGGCTGCTGCGGGCCAGGATTGATTAACGACTCAAATTCCAGCGGGAGAAAAAATAATTGCGGTATTTTTTTGGGGACGAGTGAAAAAAAAAAGGCAGTAAAAGAATTTGGCATGTTATCAAATATGCTGCTTAAACTAACTGCTTATCTTCATGCAGGAGGAAGATTTAATACGTTCGGAGCATGAAAAGGTGAAAAAATTACATTCTTGTCATAATGTTTGCAAACAGAGTCAAAAATATTACAGCAGCCCACCAGTTTCAGTTTACTGTGAGCAGAGTATGACACACAAACCATTTTTGATTGAAAATAAATAAATAAATAATAAATCCTGCTCGGTACTGGCACCCGCTATGGATATTTCTAGACATGGAGGTCATTAAGGTGGATTTGACTGCGCCCGTACTAACTAAATGAACCGTATATATATATAATGGAAACTGTTCAGGGGAAAAAATGAACTACAATTACACAAGCCCTTTGTAATTTAAACCCATTGACATAAACCAGCATTTCTAGGTCCTATGTTGGTTTATTGATACATCAGATGAATCATAAAACCTTGCATGAAACATCATTCTTATTATTAGAAGCAAGCTGATATCACTGTCTGATTTCTTCATACTTTATACTACGCAGTGGCTGCTCATAATGAGGCCATACACCATAAACATGCATATTAATATTTAAGTTAATATGACAGGTTTTGGAGTAGCCTCACTGTTTAGATCAATGGTATAGCCTGGATACAGGCTATGGGGGACAGCCAGTTGCATTATGTCCCAGAGACATTGCTATAGTTAAGTTGATGACATACTAGCTTACATCATTATGGGAAATCACTCGCAGTTACCGTGAACCAGAGAGAAATCTTCAAACACAACACACTTGCTGGTTTTGTCTTTAAAGCTGTGCATGCACTAGGCCTGTTTTAGGGATATGGAGACCTATCTGGGGGTCATTATTTACAATAACATTTTGTAATAGAGGTTTTATTCAGACCCCTCATCTGAGGGGATGGATTAGATGACTGCAAGGACATCAAAAGAGTATTTAGAGACAACTCAGTCAAAACTCATTACTACTTGTGTCATATCATCACCAGATGATGCGGTTACATGCATGATGTTGGAGAAGAAGAGAAGGCCGGGAAGTAAGCAGGTTGCCTCTAACAGTACACTTCTAACATACCTAAGTTCTACCTGGCGGTAGATTCTGACTCCAAACAAACTACCCTATTGTTGCTACCCAAAGAAAAACAAGTATCTCCAAAATGGCAACTTCACATGTGAGGACACAAACCTCATTTTGGGCCCTATCTGTTAGTCCATTCCTCATGAAATTTACATATAGTGTAAACAGCAGCGGCCGTATTTAAATGACACATAAATATAAAAACAGACAAAAATGGAGATACATGTTTTTCTTTGAACCACAGCGATATGCACTTCTTTATTCTAACAACAACTTATTCTCTCATCCACTGCAAGCTCCTGCATACCCACGGGTGAACGAGCCAATATTTTAGTGGGGGTTTTTTTTGCCTCCTTTGTTCGTAATAATTTCTTTCAAAGCACAGTGCAGCTTTAACTGCCCAGTATAACAGCTAAAAGAATATCAGGCCAGTTATGGGCTAATTAACCACAGTTCTGCCTTTTACAGCAGGAGTGTAGATGAATGGCTAAAGACTTTGATTTTCTTCTCCTTTTTTCTAGAGTATTAAATCGTCCCTTAGCGCAGGAAACTTGGTGGGTAGGTTTGATATTGTGAGACTTGCAGATGATTAAAGTTTCACCATCAGCCATGCATGACTTGCAGATGATGGGCCTTAAGTCAGTTGTACAAGTCCCAGCTTTTGTTTTGTCAGCACCACTGGCAAAAGGCTGCACAACCAACCTACATGCAAACGGTTGATACTGTCTACCCTTACGTACAGACCTGCCTGGTGCCAGACTGTCATGGAGTGTGTCACTGTCAGTTACAAGTCCCGCTTTTGTTTTGGTGGAACCTCTACAACTGTCCATGTCCGAAGACGTCTGGTCATCTTGCATTAGCAACCTCTACAGGCCTATGTATGAGACTGAGATTAGCAAACCAGGCAGGCCTATGCTATACTGAGAGACACTGCTTCTGTATGTGTAGCTCAATATTGCCCATACCAATCTAAATGTCTCATCATTTGTTGTTCCTGGTAACCTTTATCTTCCTTCCCAGTAGCACTGCAATCCGACACTTCCTTCAGTGTTTTTGTTTTTTTGACAATAGGAGTTTCTATAGCAGTCTATGCTAGGAGCTAGTAAAGCTCAGCAAAGCTGAGAGCTCTTTGTTTCATCTTCTATCATAAGAGCAAATGACAAATTACATTTTTTATATACTCATTGCTATCAGAGGAGCAGTTCAGAGCTCCCTCGGCGCTGTAGCTACACTCCTGGTTTAGAAGCATCATTAATTCCATAATCAGCAGGTTCTAAGTGTAGTACAGAGATTTTAATCAAACCCTTACTCTGTAACAGTGTACAATATTGGAGAAGTCTATTATTAACTTCTTCATACTTTCATATCACAGAAGATTTATAACTTTCAGACCTAAGCAATATGTACTATGTAAACACTGCAGAAGCGAAGACCGAGGACCGCAAATGGTATGCTTGTACCTTAAGGGCTTGGGGTTTAGCATTGTATGATTTTTATTATCACTGGGTGTAAACCAGGGTGAATTACCTGATCCTAGAAGATTGCAGCTGGCAGGTCTGAATGCGAGGGTGGGGTGCAGGGTTTAGCACTGAGTGCAGTGAGGCTGTCTGGAAAATGTCTAACATGAGGGAGAGAAGGAGTTGTGTTTTTCTTGAAAAGACTGATAGGAAAGTTCAGGCTGATAAGGAATCAGACCAAACTGATGACCAATTCGTTTTGGAAGAAAAATGAACAAACTCACGATAAGGATCAGGGGCACGGTTAAAAAGACATGCTCAGGAAAGCATGCCACTTCCTTTATGACACATTTATGAAGCAAGCGGTTGTGCCAGTTCCAACTCACTGTTTGTATAAAGGTAATAGCAGTAAATATATATTTATATGTATTGCCATTTAAATATAAATATATATAAACATTAACCATTTACAAGTATACTGGTACTGGCCACACAGTAATGCTGATGTTTAGATCGATAGATTAGACTTTTGTAGCCTGGCCTGTGGCGAGCAGCCATTGTCTACCTGACAACAGCCATCTTCTCAGTTGCACTGTCTGTATGGCTGACATCAGTCATCTTCTTAATTTGCACAGCAAATGGTATACCACAACCTCCATTACACAGACACTAAATGTCTTTACACAGACACTAAAGGACTTTACACAGACACTAAATGTCTTTACACAGACACTAAATGTCTTTACACAGACACTAAAGGACTTTACACAGACACTAAATGTCTTTACACAGACACTAAAGGACTTTACACAGACACTAAATGTCTTTACACAGACACTAAAGGACTTTACACAGACACTAAATGTCTTTACACAGACACTAAAGGACTTTACACAGACACTAAAGGACTTTACACAGACACTAAAGGACTTTACACAGACACTAAAGGACTTTACACATACACTAAAGGACTTTACACAGACACTAAAGGACTTTACACATACACTAAAGGACTTTACACAGACACTAAAGGACTTTACACATACACTAAAGGACTTTACACAGACACTAAATGTCTTTACACAGACACTAAAGGACTTTACGCAGACACTAAAGGACTTTACGCAGACACTAAAGGACTTTACGCAGACACTAAAGGACTTTACACATACACTAAAGGACTTTACACAGACACTAAAGGACTTTACACAGACACTAAAGGACTTTACGCAGACACTAAGGACTCTATTTTTATACTTGCATACTTTATATTGTATCTTTACTTTATCAGACACTAAAGGTCCTTCTCTTACACAGACACTATAGGTACTACTATTTTTTCCCTCTGGGATCACTTGTATCTATCTATCTATCTATCTATCTATCTATCTATCTATCTATCTATCTATCTATCTATCTATCTATCTATCTACCTACCTACCTACCTACCTACCTACCTTCCTTCCTTCCTTCCTTCAAGAGTTTTCATGCAGTGCTTGCATGTGAATTAAAGTGCTCGATACCTGACACCTCCTGGTACATGTTTTCACTAAGTACTTATTCGCTCTTGGTAGGTTAGCCACAGACGCAGAAAAACACATCCACCAGGTGCAGCAATGAAATATAGCCATGCATCTACTTACTCAGCTGGACCATAAATAGGAATGGCTGGTTAACCCACCTGTATTTATACTGCTATGGATACTACTGGACAGGCTCGGTTCTCCAAAGTTCTAGAGAATTCTATGAACTTCTCGAGTTCTCACAGTTCCAGAAGCTACTTGAAGTTTACTCCACACTGAATGCATTCCAAATGTTCTGGAAAATGCATGACATCCAATATCCTGACAACAAAAGCAAATTCAGTGAGGACGAATAGCCATTTTTGTATGTTTTAGACGTAAGAAATGAAGAAAACACACTGAGTACCCAGGAACAGGAAATCTTTGCAACACAGTGTTGTAAATAAGCTGTTTTACAGACAACACACATAAATATGACCTGTGCACAAGTTATGGCACATTTAACGTTTGATGTAATTTGCATGAATTACATTTGTTTTTGCTTTATATGCTAATTCTTTGAGAAGTGATGTAATCTTCTACTTGAATTAACATTCCACATTCAATAGAGTACCAGTTCATTCAAGTGCCTGTTCAGGCTTCTGAACGTAACTGCGCCACCATTTAAGGTGGAATTGGAAATGAGAATAAGAAGCTAATTCCAGCTTCATTTAATCTCGATCCTCTCTATGTGATTCATTTACAACCCACAAACCAGGCCTGTACCTCTTGATGTGGTGACTGCTGTTACCTTCTTGATGTTGAACACCTCAGTACCTACAGATATACACTTGAATGTAAAACGTTGTTCCAGCTTAGTTCTCATCAGCCCAAATACTACCTTCCCACCAGGAATTCTCACGACTCTCCCAGTTACCCACCCATCAAGTCAAGTCACGTATTGTCATACCTCAGTATAATTTGTATACACTGGAAGGAAATGTCGTTCTTCAAGTTCCATGCTGCAGCACATAATAGCAGCACATTGTTCAGGACTACAGAGAGTGCAGATACATGCTACTGTGAAAAAAACACAGAACATGCAATACATACACCAGACA
Organism: Prochilodus magdalenae; assembly: GCA_024036415.1. Lineage (NCBI taxonomy): Eukaryota > Metazoa > Chordata > Actinopteri > Characiformes > Prochilodontidae > Prochilodus > Prochilodus magdalenae. The sequence goes on along the minus strand of JAMWET010003567.1, from coordinate 72,925 downwards.
ATGAATATACATCAGATACATGTATGATAAATGCAAATACTGTACGAGACAACCAAACAACAAATGGAAGCACATACGAATGGGGTAACATCTACAGCAGCAATATCAGAACAAACATCTCCTTTTACAGGGAGTATGACACCTAACACAGCACCATGGCCGGTAGCGGACGTGGTGGAAGTGTCGGATGGTAATGCTATTTAGAAGGAAGATAAAAGTAACCAGGAACAATAAATGATGATGAATTTAGATTGATATGGGTAATATTTACAGCTACACATCCAGAAGTAGTGTCTCAGTATGGCATCGGGCCGCCATTTGTGCTAATGCATCATGCCAGACGTCTCCATATGGAGTTGTAGAGGTTCCTGATGGTGTCCTGTGATAACCCATCACATGCAGCATGAATATTCTCACACAGTCCCTGCAGATTTTGCGGTAGGGGCGGAGGTGGAGTGACTCCAGGCATTCTGGACAAGTGGAGTGTGACAACACACCATTCACGTTGGTGCTGACCACTGTGCCTCCACACACAGATTAGTTGCCCGTCTCCACCAAGACAAAGTGACTTGTCACTGATGATGACCCGCTGCCATTCTGAGTCACTCCACCACAGTCTGGCATGACACCATTGCAGTCTTTGGTAACGTTGATGTGGCTCGGAGGTCTGGGTGCATGTAGTCCTGCAGTGTGCAGGTATCTGCCAAAGGTACTGACTCATGGAAGGCATTACTGCCCGCTGAACGTCCAGTCGCGGCTGTTGGGTCAGTCAGGTGTAGTTATAGAGCCCGTCCTTGCTTATGCCAGATATGCACATATGTCGTGTATCTCACAATGTCTAACCTACCCACCAAGTTCCATTCCTGTTGGTTGATTCCGGCCCAAAACTCTGGTTCCATTGACTTACATCAAAATTAAATGAGGTTTTTCTCCTCTCCTGTAAAGTTGCCCTTTTGGAGAGTGAAGGTATAGTGTAGCTGTCAGAACTAAACCTTGGTCTCTATTTTGAAGTCCTTAAATATGTGATATCATGACCTTATAAGGTAAATTGAACTCATCACACCTCTAATAACACAGACTGCTTTCTGCACAGAGGCAGTGCAAGCCAGCACTCGTAATCTTCTAGCAATCTTGAACTGTGCATTCACTCACATCATAGAACTTTATACTTTAAAATGCCAGACCACAACAACAGCAACAACAACCGGCGTGCTAGCAACAAGGGGTAAACAGAGCTGGCTGGGTGACAGTGGATAGATGACTTTAGAGCAGAGAACATAAATCAGCGTCCCGAGTGCATCAAAGAGGCCAGGATACGTCAACTGCAGCAAACAGAGCCTTAGGCCCCTTATCATGGGCAGAGGGCTCTCCCTGCTCTTATCTCCACTACTGTGTGAATCTCCTTCATCAGCACCGCACACACTGCTGCTGTCAGCTGCTCTGCCCACAAACGCTGCCGAGGATGTTTACCCTGCCCGCTACTTAGCAACAATCTCCGGCAGAGGAAAGAACTTTTTGTTGGAGGTGTCGTGGAACAGAAGCGGCCCTTTCAACAAGCTGCCGTCTATCAGTGCTGGGCATCTGACCACATGAGAGAGAGAGAGAAAGAGAGAGAGTGTGTGTGTTATCCTGTGGTGGGATCACCCCTCAGTTCTGTGGAGTTCAGTCAGGGGGAACTGAGCCATCCAGCCATATGTGTTATTGTGCCATTCTGTGCTGGATCAAGGGGCTGGTTTAGTTGAGTAAGAACCAGACGCAGATAGTATATCTTGGCCTTTCAGTTAATGCTGAGCGATGGGTTTCTCCACTGTTGCGTTTACTCAAAGTGTTGTTTTCCAGGCCTCTCGCTTTGCCAAGAAGGAAAATATATACATATAGACATATACACTCATCATCAGAAGAACAGTTGCACCCAGATGGAAGTGTTGAATTGCAGTGCTACTGGGAAGGAAGATAAAGGTTACCAGGACCAATACAGAATGAGAAATTTAGACTAATATGGGCGATATTTACTGAGCTACACATACAGAAGTAGTGTCTCTCAGTATGGTGTCTGGCCACCATGTTTGCTAATGCAACATTCCAGACGGATCAACATGGAGTTGTAGAGGTTCCTAATGGTGTCCTGTGATAATCCATTCCATGATTCTTGAATATTCTCACACAGTCCCTGCAGATTTTGCAGTAGGGGTGAAGGTGGAGTGACACCAGGATGACCACAGGGCTTGTTGGTTTTCTCCACCAAGTCATAAGTGGGACTCATCCCTGAAGATGACCTGTATGTGTGCATGTAGTCCTGCACTGTGCCGCCGTCTGCCAATGGTGCTGGTACTAACAGGATGCTGATAGAGGGCATCACTGCTCGCTGAATGTCCGAAATCATAGCTGTTGGGTCAGTCAGGTACAGAGATAAGGCCTGTCATTGCTTACATCAAATGCACGGCCTATAACGTGAATCATTCGCAAGTCTCACAATGTCAAACCCACCCACCAGGTTTCATACCTGACAGTTGATTCTTTCTGGGTCCAATAGTGCTCAACTATTCTCTTGACAATGAATGCACATGTCTGTTCTATTGTGCAGCATCAGCGGAGCCGAGGGCGCCTAGGAGCCACTCTTGTCGTCTAGGAGCCTCTCTTGTCGTCTCCGTGTTGTCAGGAAAAAGCAGGAAAAGCAGATATGATAAACACAGAGGCTGTAGCCTGGCCTGTGGGAAGTATATATATGCTCCATTGACTGCGAAGCTGGACGCCGATGCAAAATGGCCTGGTTTTCGCAGCTAGCAGAAGTTTATTAGCTTCAATTCCAGGTAAGAGACTAAGTTTAACATGCTGCAGGGCACTGCTCTTTGCCTAAATTGGCCTATAAAAGATGAAGAACATAAGGAAACTAATCTCACATAAGGAGGCACAAACGTATCTTTAAAATGAGGGTGCTTTAAATCAGCAGCTGAGCCTGTACAATAATAAAGCATGTTAAAAAAGTTATGGCCTATAAGTCCAGGATACGCCATGTCTGAGGAATGCGTCCGAGGCCAGGCCGCACTAACGGCTAAGAAATGATAAACATGGATTATGACAGATGATTTAGGCTGCCTGTGAGGTTCTCACAAGAAGAAATCAGAAACCCCAACGTTAGTATTTCTTCCTGTTTGTCTGATGCAGCCTGTCAGAAAACAAGCATATTGTGATGAATGGCTTTTCTAATTCTAATAATGCTGGCCAGGCTCTGACATTTTCAAGCTGGGGGTGGTTAGTCTGTTTTTCTTTGAATTCTTCTATCATAAAAGTAGCATGTATTTATCCATTCAACCGACTGGATGGGTGTGACTAGACAAGGGCACAGCTATAAATCTTCAAATGCAACCTCTCTGCCGCTTTTGCTCCAACCACTGCACACAAAAACGCTGGCAGAGCTGCGCAGTTTGACCCCGCTACACTTGGAAGGGATTCCTATGTGTATTTATTTTCTCCTTTTCCATTTATACACATGTGCTTAGTATGGGAACACTGATGTGGTTGGCCTCTGTGTTATAATTAATGAACTGTACACTTGCTTAAGTAGAGTGTTTTGGTAAACATAATCTTTATGAGTGTGAGAAGCAGAAGTGTTCCAGGGCGTCCTGGCAGGCCAGGCTGATCGGAGCAGGCTCAGACTGACATGAGAAGACAGAGAGTGAGTACAGAATGAGGTCACTCACCCTGATGTCGGTGTAAGTTTAAGTGCTTATGAAAAAAATCCACGCTGGCCTGAGTGAGCGGCCTCAGAGCAAACCTTTGTCCCTGTGGTTTCGTTGAAAGTGGCCCCTCTTGAAGTAGAAGCAATGAAGAACCATCTCATAGCTACCGAGAATTCTGAAAGCGTCTGACAGGGATTGTATCTGACACTGGTGACTGAAGTCTTAATCTGTTAGTTTTAAACTGGACAATGATTTCCCATAATTCCCGTCCCCAGGCAGTTATTTCCAATCATACAAGAACAGACTTGTATATCTTTGAATAAGCAGAGACCCTAGAAATATAATAACAGTAGTTAATAGTTCAGCTCAAATAATGTTTACAATACACAACACGCCAGCAAGCGGGGCATTTCCTGCTTAGGCCCTAAAGTGGTTTCCTCTTCATATTGGAAGAGTCCTGTAATACAGCCAACATGCTGAGCATTATGAGCTGTCATATTCATATTTCAACCAGGGGATTGTTTCTGAACATGGTATACAACGGAGCATGGTATTACTGAAGTACATGACAATACAGGGGAGTCGGTTCCAGGAGATACATATCAGATAGAATTAGAACTTTCTTGCATAGGAAAGGAGAGAGTATGTCAAAGGAGAACAAGGAAAAACAAATAACAAAATCCTTTTAAGTTCCAAAAATAGTGTATTATAATACAATTGGTAATTCTGTAAAATGATATTATATTTTATGTGTTCGAGGATATAGAGAATATAAGAGCCTTAGACTGTCAGATATAAATAGCCTTCTGTTAACAAATTGTCAGACACAAGACTTCAAAACCGACATGTGCAGAACTAAAAAACAGGAATGGCTTAATACAATACAATACAGGCAATCACAGCGAGCAACAGTACAAGCAACAACAATGGGAGAAGCAGAATCAGAGTCAGGGACAGGCGGAGGTCAGAACCAGGTAGATCTAGCAGCGAGGGCGAACAAGTTGAAAGGGAAAACCCAAGGGAAAAGCCAAGGAGAGAAAACAGAGGTACAAACCGTAAAGTCAGGACACGAGCAAAAGGGATGAGGCGAGAGAGTAGTCAAGAAACGAAGGAAGTCGGAAACCAGAGTAATACCGCATGAAGAAAGAAACGCTCAGAATTGCTAACCGGGGTTTGGCAAAGCGTGACTGTTTGCGAGTGGCTAAATACAGGAAGTAATTGGTTACAGCTGGGGGTCAAAACTCGGGCGATCTAGAGCGAGTCGCAGAGTACGATCGTGGGCGCCTAGACATGACGTCATCGAGCGTGGCCCTCTGGGAAGTGGAGTCCTGAAGAGCGGAGAAGCCGGGGAGAGGCGGAGGCGTGACACAAATCCAGCTCCACATGGCTTCTGTTCTGACAAAACGTGCCATTTCTATCCATCCTGTGAACTTAATGCTATGAGTCTAAAAAGCTAAGAAAGGGAAAAATACAAGAAAGTAGAAATTTGGATTTTAAGAAGCAAACTTATGCAGCCAGCGTCTTAAACTGATACTAGTGTGTGTGGTAAAAAATACCCCTGCAGATTCCTTTACAGAAGCAGAGTGCAGACACATCATGTGCAGGAACAAACTGATAGACACTCATCATCAAAAGAAGAGTTGCTCCCAGAAGGAAGTGTCAGATTTCAGTGCTACTGTGAAGATAGATAAAGGCTGAGACTGATGTGGGTGATATTTACTGAGCTACACATACATAAGTAGTGTCTCAGCATGAAGCTTGAATATACAGTTTCTGCAGATTTTGTGGTAGGGATGGAGGTGGGGTCATGTGTCCCGCAGCCGTACGCCAATGGTGCTGCCCATAACAAGACTCATGGAGGCTATTACTGCTCACTGAATGTCTGCAGTCCTGGCTGTTGGGTCAGTCAGGTACAGCGATAAGGCCCTTCCTTGCTTATGCGCTGCCAAACGTGAAACTTGAACCATTTGCATGTCTCGTGATACCAAACCCACCTACAGTTCAGTTCTGTCAGTTCTGATTCCTTCTGGGTCCAGCTATTTGTACACCTGGTGAGGCTTCTGTGTAATTTCATCATTGAAGTGCCCTGCAATTGACTGATGACCTGTCCAGGCTGTTTCCTGTCCTCCACCCAGTGAGGGATGGGATAGACTCCAGCACCCCTATGACCCAGAAGGATGAATGAGGGAATGAATATCACTGCTGTCCAAAGAAAAACAAGCATCTCAAAATATAGCAACTTACAGAGGAGGGTTAAATCAGTGCACAACTAAACTAGAGAGGCAAATGCTGGACACCAAGCACGTCTTGGCTGACCGGCAACATTCGGAATACAAATTAGATTTCTCGCTGAACTATTGCATTAAGTGAAGGGAGTGACTTTTGTGCTGCTGCCGAGTGTGAGTCATCAGGGCCCAATCCACGCATCATTAGGATGTGCAAATAGCCATCACTGCTCTCAGCAGGGGGTCCGGGGGGAGCCATGTTCAGAAGAATGAGAGGTTCTTTAGCCAAGTCCAGTCACACCTAAAAATAGATCTGCACCAGATTGCGTATGCAATACCTCATCATGTTTATCATGGACTTGACACAGTAACGCCATGAGGGCCACCCTTATGAGACGTATCAATCCTGCTCTGTTGCATTACTTCATGCGCAGACACTTGGTGTAATACTGAAGCCAGGTCAGAGAGAAAGTGAGGGCTACATGTGGCATGGTGTTTCAGCGGGGACTATGAAACCCACACGGTTGTGATTACAGCCAGCCCGACTGCTCATTGAAACACTTAACAGCGCTCGGCCGCACGCACTCATTCCAGGGTCGGCCAAGGTACCCCCTGGCTAAACCGTGTACTATTTAATACTTTTACAACCTGGCCCATTACATTTTGATACAGGTTTATTTCCCCAGCCCATGCTAAATGTCTCCCCTTCTCTTAACGAGCCCCTCTGGTCTCGCAGGACTAAGGCCTCCGAGGGTACCTGGATTTAGCATGCCGGGTTCCAGGTGCATTGGGGGAACAGTAGAGGACAGCCTGCTTTGAGTGAGCCCGTTCTCAGCGAGCCCATTTTCACAGCACTGTTGTTGTCAGGGTGGCTAAGGTCAAACGCGCTCTCTGAGAAATGTCTCCGACGCGACGCTCACATCTCCGGGTTTCTGAAAAGAGGGAAAAGACGTGTGCAGGCAGCCGTTTTCGATTATTTGTGCCCTAAAAATCCTGTAAAATACGAGCGAGGCTCAAACCACAGCAGAAATGACTGAATTCTTTCATAAACGGCCGGCCTCATTCGCGCAAGCTTGCCCAACACTCCAGCACGGCCATTTCCTCCGCCGAATGAATATACCGTGTCGCAACTGACCGTCCAGCCTTTAAACACCATCAGAACAGCTTCAATTTATTTTCAATTTAGCTGTTTATGAGGCTGGAATAAAACTGGACACACTTTATCCATACAGTACATGGGACTGGTTAAAACATTTACCGTCCATCCGCGATGTTCAAATATCCTTTTCTTTCATTTGCATTTCTCAATTTCCTTTTTCTGGTTTTAGGGGGCAGCTCGTACGGTGCATGAGAGTTATGATTAGGAGCGGCATAATCATTACAGCTGCCAAGCCGTGGTATAATAACGTGAAAGCCACATTTCCCTTCAAGCTAAATCTGGACACAGACACTGATTGCGGCACTGAACATCCATCACACAATTAGTCAAGGCAATAAACGTGCGCCTTTGCCGTACATTAGCAAAACTCTGCTGGCAGGCCAGCAGGGGGGATTTGATCCCCATTGGCTGCAAACGTACCACAAACGGCTCTCTCTAGCACCGCCATCGACCACCATCATTCAGCAGAGATTGCTCCAGAACGACTAATGACTTGGAAGAACAGCTATGCAAAATGACCCATAATTTCCCAGGATTAGCAGCTGATCAGTGTGGTCCGGGCTAGAACCAATGGGTTATAATGTGCCCCGTGCCTTGATCCACACCATCTAGTCCCAATATGCACTAGAGCCTTTACCCTTAAGCTACAGTCACTCAGTTATATCTACTGAGATACTGTTCAGATGGAGTTGAGCTTTATTTCAGAGTAGGCCTATATTCAGGTCAGATTAAACTGTCAAAGGTCTTGTCGGTTTTTTGCCTGAACTGTACTTTGTCGTTGCTATTAATTATGATATAATGTTACATAAAATCCTTGGCCAATAAACTGATCAGTCCAGTGACTGACTCAGGTTTGGGTGTGCAAATGCCTCATAGTAGCTTTGTTAGATTAACTGCAACAAGTCACCAAACCATGGTAGTAGTTTGCAGACCTATCTTCAAGCCAGTTGCCTTTCCTTTAATACTATATTTGGTTTATAAGCCTTGTTGCTTGTGTACTCACTACTCACTACTCAATACTCCTACCATATAAACTAAGACTCGTTAGGGTGGCAAGGTGGGTGCTGTTGATTTCGGCTGCCTTCCCTTATGAAACGATAATATATGGCAATGTATTGGAAAATATAGTGCAATATATTAAATAATACAATGTCATATATGGGAAACAAGTGCATATATTTATATAGTGATAAATACATGACAATATATTGTATAATACATAAGGAATTGCCGCTTTTCATATATTGTATGTATGGTAGTGTAATATATATATTTACTTATATATTGTAATATATTTTATTTTATATGTAATAGACATCATATGTATTTCTCCATATGTGTTTATATATATACATAGTTTTATATATGTGAGAATATATACATATATTGCCACATGTATGTATGAAAATGTTCTCACATATATAAAACTATATATATTATCATATATATACATATGCAAACACATATGGAGAAATACATATGATGTCTATTACATATAAAATGAAATATATTACAATATATAAGTAAATATATATTATACTACCATACATACAATATATGAAAAGTGGCAATTCCTTATGTATTATACAATATATTGTCATATATTTATCACTATATAAATATATGCACTTGTTTCCCATATATGACATTGTATTATTTAATATATTGCACAATATTTTCCAATACATTGCCATATATTGTCGTTTCATAAGGGTTGGTTTTCCATGTTTTACATCTAGGCAGTCACAGGAGAGATTTGCACTTGATTTTGTTTTGGACTGGGAAAGGAAGTACAGTAAGGGGGGTTAGTTTGCTTTTTGTTTGTTGGCCTTAGCCCACCCTGAAGCAGACTACAAAGATGGTTGGTATGATGAAACTTCATGGAAGAAAAAAACACAATTGCTAGCCTCTGCTAGCACAGCCTTTCAAATGTGTTCGGTTGGCTGATGATGTAATAAGTGGCAGGCTTTGCATGGCTCACAGGAAGCCTATGTTGGAGCCCTGGTGGGGCCCTCACCTTGAAGCATCATGCTAGAGACCAAGGTCTGATTCTGCCAAAGCTATAGCTGAGAAATTGGGGAAACTATCAAATAATATATGCAGATACATCACCACTCTAAATGTTGGGGTCACTTTTCATAAAAACAATAACTGTTATGTGAGACATTGGGCAAGATTCCTAACACTATCATCACCTACCTGTGCAAGATATGATCAAATTGTAAGTTGCTCTGGATAAGAGCATGTACCAAATCATTTATTTTCAGAACAACATGAAACATGAAAACTATGAAAATCTGTTTAATTTGGAAGATTTGATTTTCAGTTTTTAAATATGAGGCATTGTTAGTTTCCTTATAAGTTCAGTCTCGATACTGTACAGATTTCTCAAATATCGTAAAAACACTTAATCTTACAGTTTTAACAAACTGTTTGAAACTTGTAAGACATTAGTTTCAGTTTTTATGATCTTACTGTACATGTGTCTTCAAACACGTTGGTTTTATTAAAAAAAAATCAGTAACCCCGAATTATTAAATGTTAGTGTATGCAAACAAATATCTTGTTATCTTTCGCTTTTTATAAGCAAATAAACTCAGTTGGGGAAGAAAAGATAGAGATCGTTAATAGAGATGGGCGATACAACTTCCACTCAATCCAACACCAAGTAATACCAAGACCAATATACTTTAAAGCATGTGATTTTCAGTAATTACAGATCAAAAGTGAATAAAATTATACCAGGAAGGTTGACATTTTCTGCACTATGTTCATTTAAACTAGAAATTTATTCAGTAAATAAATATGTATTCATTAGATTATTCATTTGAATATTTACAGAGGAAGAGGGAAGGCAGAAGTAGTTCTTTAACCACACTATTATTTATGGGAGTATTTAGTTTGAGAGATGGAATACACATTAATCCTGCTAAGTAAATGAAATTAGTATTTTTGTGCCAGAATCGATTCTTAAAAGTAAACACCATGATCGGAAGTATCGATATTTAGGCATTGATTCACCTATTCCTAATCATAACTCTCTTTTCATGGGACTCAACCCTTCCGTTGGTACAACATGCAGTCACAGGATAGCAGTAGAGGTTTTACTAATCCACGTTTTCAAATCCATGATATCAAGCTTCTTACCTCCTCTGTCAGCTTCCCACCTTTGAGATCTAGCTAGCTGCATTGAACTATTCCACAGTTTCAAACCTGATCTGGCTTTTTCATCCCCTGCAGCAGACTCCAGTTTAACAACATATGTATCCAAGGCCCTGTTTTTTATTTGTTTGTCTTTCTGAGGTCGTCAGATTCATGTGATTTGTTGGTCTTGTCTTCCATCAGTTAACTAGCAGAACATGTCTCAGCACTGAGAGTTGTAGAGGTTCCTAATGGTCTCCTGTGATAACTCACACCATGCAGCTTGAATATTCTCACACAGTTCCTACAGCGTTTGCTGTAGGGGTGGAGGTGGAGTGACTTCTGGACGTGTGACTCGTGACAACAAACCGTGAATCTTGGCGCTGACCACAGAGCCTCCACACACAGATTGGTTGGTCATCTCCACCGAGACAAAAGAGGGACTGACCCTCTGCCATTCTGAGTCACTCCATGACCGTCGGGCACAACACTATTGAGGTCTTTCGGGCCACTGATGTGGTGTTAAGGGCAGTCGAGTGAAGTCTGTGTGCAAGTAGTCCTGTGTCGTGCAGTTGTTGGCTAATGGTAGTGGCTCATGGAGGCATCACTGCTCACTTAATGTCCGCATTCATGGCTGTTGTGTCACTCAGGTACAGTGATAGGCCCATCCTTGCCTATGTCACATGTATGGCTAAGCTAGAAATTTGAATCTGCATATCTCACAATGTCAAATGTACCAACTAAGTTCCATTCCTGTCAGATTCCTTTTAGGTGCAACTATAGTTGCATTATTTTATTTTTTTTAATTTAATCTTAATACCTCAGTATCTACTTTCACTCATACTGGAAATAAAATTTCATTACAGTAAAATAACTTATGCGTGAGCATGGTTTTAGGAAGCCATACGCAACTGCTTTCTTTTTTTTTTTCTTCTTTCATTCACACAGGCTCCTTATCAGTAGCAGATTTGCACACCGATTCCATCACTGGCGTAAAGGGATCAGCCGTGGAGGCCTAGGATATGCGCACCATTTCTTTATCTATCCCTCTGTGTTCTTCATTTCAACCGTACCTGCATAAAGATGCAGCAGCACGTGGACCATGCCTTGGTAAGGAGGAAGAATACACAGCCCAGGGAGCAGTCAAGCAGAATGGCCACCCCGAAGATGCATGAGCTCATTGTTTACTCGCATTGCATTCCCAGCTTGGCACCAGCCGACCAACACTAGAGCTCCCAGGGGCCAGCATTTATGTGCATAGGCAAACGTTATGCAAAAAACTCAGACGGAACCAAATATGAAGAGGAAATATACATATTAACAACGACAACCAACCCGCCACGCGTTTCTCACTCCGGTTTGAGTGTTTATGTTGGAGTGGCTGCAGGAGGCCGAGTGTTATTTATGGGTGTGTGTGAACCAGTACAGAGCCAGTGTGAGCTGGAACCGGTCCTGTAGTGCATCAGTCCAGGTTCCTTCATTTTTAGCCGAACTTCAAATGCAGTTGCCGTTCTTTTGACGCACAGGACCTGGCATGCACTCACACAGAAAACAGAAATGTTCAAAAAGGAGGACAGAATGAGTTCCAGTCTGTGCCTGTCACAGTGTATGAAAATCAATGGGGCGTTCTTAACCATATGACTGACTTCTTTTTTTTTTCATAAATCCAGGCTAGCTGATGAAACCAATAGCCTCTTCACTGCCTCTTTGGTTTAACGCTATGGAGCTGTTGCTAGTTTTACTTGCCTGTACTGCCATCTGCTGGCCAACTTGTGATTGCGCAGACTGCTGCATGTAATGCAGTGTATTTCACTTTTTTAAAGCCATCACTAAACATTCATTCATTAGCCTTAAATGGATTTGTCAAGGCATTGCTTATTTGTGCTCTGTTCCTTTTGATCCTTGTTTAGGGATGTCCAAAATTGGCCCGTGAGGATCTGTGATTTCCCCAGTTATGAGAACAAACATACTGTAGTACTAGTGCAGAACAAGGGGATGAAGGAACACAGGCCTCCAAATGAAAGCCAAATGAACACCGAACACAGCATCAGTGGAGAAACGCCACCAGTGCCACCAACACGGCCAGGAAGCAGGCAGGCCCATTCCAACCCTTCATTTTTTCATTACTGGCAAAGACCCACTTGACCCAACAGCCCAGCACATGTATCTTGGTCTGCAAACAAACACATATAATGTCCACACAGTCCCAACTGCAGGAATCTAGTCTGTCTTACTATGAGTCTGGCACTCCCCTTAGGTTCCCTTGGGCCCATGTCCTTTCCTTTGGAGTATTGAAGCAGAGAGACCAAGTGCCACAGCCTCCTATTCAGCACATATCAGAACTCGGCTTGCAGCGCCAATGCTCATGCTACTGGGGGTGGTAGGAACAGCAGCAGTGCTCCTTCGCTGCCTGCTCAAAGTACCTCTGGAGGGCCACGATAAAGGCCAGGCCACATTACTGTTCCGCAAGCAGGGCCTTGTGGCTACCCAATGTCCAGACATCTCTGCCGGTTGTCTCTTTTGCCATCTTCCAGCCAGTGTCCCTGAGCACCTGTTAGCACCAGTTCCCTCCAGACCTTTGGGAGCCCTATTCCACCCCTGACACAGGAATTTTATTTCTGTTGGAACAAGAGAAAAGCAGGAGGTGGCCATAACTCTGCTGCAAGTAAGCAGAGACATTCTTATTTAAGTTCCTGTTACATCCTGTATTTTTTAAAAGTATTTTAATAATAATAAAATATAGAGCACTGTTATATAAACCCACAAAAAGTAGGTACCTTCCTAGTTGCATGTCTTTTAACCCCTTCTGTCTACCACAAACACAGCCTTGCAACGCCAGACGTGATCTCGTAATGAGGATACACGTCTGGGATCCCTTGGTAAACGTTTCGATTGCTCCACAAACAAGAGTACAGCCCCCTTATACACCCCAGACTCAAGTTCCTTTAGTAAACAAATAATATAATAAATATCAAGCTAGTACTAGTTAATGTAAAATGATAGAATACAGATACTAAAGTTAAGAGTATTGGCCGGTATATAATGAGGTGTTTGTACCTGAAGCACTTTGTTTAAGATGAGCATCTAAAAGCATCTTAAACCACTCAAACATTCAATACCAGCCCTAAAACAGCCCATACCGATCAGTCATCTGATACCGATGGTCTACTGACTCCTAGGGTTCTGGCTCTGTAGTTACGCCTATGATTCTTTGGAGATGATCTCTTCAACTGGCCTTAAAAGACCACCCAAAAACACTTTTAGAAGGAATACTCCAGAGCGAGCTAATCTCTATGTGCTGTATCTAGAGCATACCACGGAAAACCGTTTCAACACATTTCTCTGTGCTTAGTAAAGAGATTAAAGAATCGGAGAACCCGGTGACTCAAAGTACACGTATAATAGAATCTACATAGGGGTCGCTTTAGCAGCTGCCAGTTGGCTTTCATTGTAAGTGTGTTTGAGTTTTATGAGACAAATACTGCCATATTTTGTGATTCATGATTATTTTCTTAATTCTCTTAACAATATTATTTTTCAGAGAACTCAGATTTCTTTACAGGGGTGGTGAAAGGAGCCAGGGGTTAGCAGTCTACAATGAAAATCTAGCCGTTTTGAGCTCACCTGTGACTGAATCATACCTCATGTAATACCTCCACAAGCAGGAATAAGATCTGTGATTTTGGCATGTACTGAACAAGTTTCTGGGTTTAGGCCACATCATAGTTCAGCCACTCTAGCATCAAATCATTGCATTAGTCCAGATTTGGTGAATGTCTTTCCTGCCACAATTCTAAGGAGAGTTTCCTGTAGACTGGGATTTTTGACCCTATGACCTTGAGCACGGCCAAATGCAGTCACTCCTTTTCGCCAATCGGTAACATCTGCTCCACCAGTAATAGATTCCAATAGACTGGTTAAAGACTTTATCGCAAAACTACCATAAAACAATTACTCAGACTGCAACAGGCAGCATATTCCCAACCTGTTCATGTAATAACTTTCTGGGAGGAGCCTTTAGAAATGATCACCACCACTGGGAACAATTCTGCCTCTGTAAGTTTCTCTACAATGTAACATATTTCACACCACTCTGACTGATTTTGCTGACATGTTAATCATTTCATTATGCAGACATTCTGAAAATCAGTGACGCAGCTCCCTATAAGGCTGTATTAGGCTGAATAGGCATCAGTTGGCGTGACATCACAAAAACAACTCATTTTTGCAGCTGGGTTTTGGTATACGGGCCATGTATAGGGTCCATTTTGAAACTCCAGTGTTTTAACTTTTTTTGAACACTGCTTTCAGCTCGGAACATTTTGTTAACCAGGATATGGGCCCGTTAAAAGTGCCAGTGATTCCATTTCTCTGCTCCGAAAGTCCTGATGGCAGCTTTATTGCACATATAATGTGTGTAGTTTCTGGTTGTCTTCTCATGCATGTACTTTCACATTCCCAATTCCCAAATACCTAGAGGGAATATGCACGTACCATATGTCCTTATAATTGCTCAGTGAAGTTGGTCAGCAAATTACAATTTACAGTCCTTAAGATATACTGCTGTTGAAGAAGTAGATGAAGAAAGAGAGAGAGAGAGAGAGAGAGAGGGGGAAAAACAATAAAAAAACACAAACAAATTGCAACCATATGTTTACTGTATTTCAGATGCCTCCAGCTGGCCTGTGTCTTGGTCTGGAACGTATTATTATGATTATATACCGTAGTCCATTTGATTATTATTTTCTTTCGAAAGCATGAAAACACATGATGATTTCAAAATGAGGAAAACACTTTCTTAACAAACCGGTCGTGTCTGACGATGACCGTGCTTGTGGTTTAGCGGGCAGTGAAATGACAGGCTCTTGTGTCTGGGTGCTCTCATTTGTTTTGCAGGTTGGGTTCTAATTCATCGCTGCAGTGTGTGAGAACGAAGCTGAGGGAGATGTGAAACGGGTCCGCAGCTCCCCTCGCCGTGTCAAAATGCATAGCTTCCACAGGAACGGCCCACAATTTACTCCTCCAACGTCAATAACCCAGAAACCACAGACGCAAACTGGAGACAGGAGCAAAGCACGCATGGAAGGCTTATGTTGAAATACATCACACTGCCAGGAGACAGAATGTGTGGAGAACCACCATTTTTACATTTTGAAACTCCCCCCTCAGTGGCTCAGTCTCTGTCTCCAAGGAGCAGAGCGCATATTTGACATATAATGTCATGGGTTAAGCTCCTCACTTAGCTGGGTAGGTAAAATACACTGCTGAAATACACTCAGCGTCAAAAGAATAGTTTCCAGAAGGAAGTGTCAGATAGAGGTTACCAGGAACAATAAATGATATGGGTAATATTTACTGAGATATACATACAGAAGTCGTGTCTCTCAGCATGGAGTCAGGCCGCCATATTTCTTAATGCAACATGCCAGACGTCTCGGCATGGAGGTGTAGAGGTTCCTAATGGTGTCCTGTGATAATCCATCCCATGCAACTTGAACATTCTCACACAGTTCCTGCTGACTTTGCGGTAAAGGTGGAGGTGGGGTGACCCCAGGCTCTCAGGACATGTGACGCGTGACAACGAATTGTTCATCTTGGCGCTGACCAGGCCCCCTGATAAGGCCCAGCTGCTGGGTCAGTCAGGTACAGTCGGATACAGTCAGGTACAGTGATAAGGCCCAGCTGCTGGGTCAGTCAGGTACAGTCAGATACAGTCAGGTACAGTGATAAGGCCCAGCTGCTGGGTCAGTCAGGTACAGTCGGATACAGTCAGGTACAGTGATAAGCCCCAGCTGCTGGGTCAGTCAGATACAGTCAGGTACAGTGATAAGGCCCAGCTGCTGGGTCAGTCAGGTACAGTGATAAGGCCCAGCTGCTGGGTCAGTCAGGTACAGTCATGTACAGTGATAAGGCCTGTTCTTGCTTATGCCACATGCACGGCCAATCATATTCCCCCGTAAGCTGACATTGAAATATTTTCAGGAAATGTCATTAAAATCTTTGTTTCAAACTATTTTTTAATAATCGAATATTAAAAACGAGTAGCTGAGTTGTGAATTAAGCAGATATTCAGAAGTAGCTAGCTTGACATGTTGCACATATTTCTACTGATGATTTTATTACATCACATACATTAGGAACATTAAGCTGTGAACTCTGCTCACACTACAATCTCTCTATTGTCTCCCTTTCATTAGTGTTTATAGTCCATGTTTGTTTCTCACTCTCATCACGTGAGTTATACTGTCTCCTCGTTTTGAGCCAGTGACTGCTTGTTCATAGCTGTCTATAATCATTTGTGATGCTTTTGCCTGTAAAAACCCTTTTATTAGGCATAAACATCAGAAAGCTATTTTAAGTGATAGGATTGAAGAGAAGTGGTCGCACTTACACGTACCACCAGTGTGTGAAATACCTCTTGCTATTTGGGGGGGTCCTATGTTGGCAGGCTACTCCGGTGCTGGCTGGCTTCTAATTCACTCATACATGTGGCGCTAATGCCAGCTTTAACAATTCTTTCTCTGGAAATGCTCTTTCCTAGTTTGGTAATTTGGTCTTCCACACACGAACCAAGATCATATCAGATTTATAAAAATGCTGCAGTATATTTTCAGAGTTAGCTTGGGCATAGTTACAGATGCCAGGCTATGAAGGACTACCTGAGTGAAGCTATCTGCCAGAGGCGCCACCCTGAGGCAGACCAGAGCGGCATCTTTACTTAGTAATACCAAACACAGATGATCACTGATTGTGGGTGAAGCAGCTAGTCAATGAGTTTCCCTGATTTTGTATTTGATGACTTAATGTCCCTTAAAGTACAGCATGACATCATAGTAAGTTATTTTCATGGAACCACCAGAATTTTTGAGAGTCCAAAATGTTAAATAGTGGGTTCTAGACCCCTGAGAACTCCCTGTATTTTGCAGGTTGTTTGCCACCATCAAGAAAACAAAGTCTTATTAGCAAAATTCTATTATGAATGTGCACACACAAAAAACACATCTTCTTTAAAAAATCTGTAGCAGGTGATTTCAGCTTCTGTTTACTGGAGGGGAGGAGAGTTTGGTTATCCCCCTGTTCAAACACACCCACTAAACGTGTTCAATAAAAGCCGGGTTGAATCAGGTGTGTTTGATCAGGGAAATCACCAAACTGTCCAAGACCCCAGACCTCTAGCACCAAACACTTAAAAACACACGGCCCTTCTGGGACTTTTTAGTGGAGGCAATAGTTTTATACACAGAACCATTTACATGCTTGAATGGTTCTTGGCCTTGTGACATGCCTCCTCAGTTAAAGGACAATTTGTTGTAAATGGTTCTACGTAGAACCTTTTTGAAAATAGTTCTATAGTTACAATACCCACACGATTGTTTATAACAACAGATATCCATCAAGGTCTAATACAGGTCTAAAACCATATACAACAGGAGGTGACCATTCCTGGGCTGCACAAGGACCACCTGATAACTACCAATCATAGCGGCCCACCAGAAAATTAAAATCAACATTTATAACTACAATTCATAAAGAAAGGAAAGGAAAAAAAATGACATGACCGAATCCAAACAAGGAAGCTGTGGATGCCCCCCAAGAAATTTCTTAATCAGTGGCTGGCTTAAACCGAAGATGCTTAATTAGCCTGCTACTTAATCCATTTTATTTGTACATTAATATTAATTTATTTATATCCATATATTTTATATAACACTAACATGGTTATATGTAACATGTCCAGCTCACTACAATACTCCACCTCCACCTGAGAACACAGACCACTAGAGAGTACTTCATGGCCCACAGGTTGTGAAACCCTGCTATACTACACATACCATTCTAATGGATACAGCCTACTACAAAAGATGTTGACATCTTACTTAGTGTGGTAGTTTGCGGTTTTGGATGCAGCCCAGTGAGCTGTGTGGATCCACGTGCCAGACAGCTCTGCCAGTATAAATAGCAGCCATGGGGATCAAACAAAAGGAAGGCAGATAGGAAAGGAAGCTTCATTCAACTGTTTGGATGCATCCCTGGTCTTGTAGCACAGTGCTTCCTAATCCTTGTCTTGGATGACACACGTCCTGCTCTGATATCTGATACAGCAATCAGGGAATTTCTTTCTGCATGATTCTATTTTTCATGGTGTGGCGTTCACTGCCATTAAAAGAGATACAGCTTTTATACAATACTGCCTCTTTATTAACCAGCTGTTGTAGACCACAGCTACACTGGACAGAAGCAGTTTACTCTAAGCCTCCCATTACATCTGTGTCTTTCACCTCTCAGCTCTAGTCTGACTCTCAGCTGTTACGGCTCACACACATACTGGCGTGACTAGATCTAAATGAGAGCCTTATCAGAATAACCCCGTAAACAAATGCTGAAGAACTAATAACCCAAACTCAAAGGTCAAAACCAATTCATGACACAATACAAATTCAGACTCATATTTTGATATTAAATGGTTTATGGCAGAGAAATGTGCTGTTTCAGATCAGATGATGGGAGCCAGGGGACAAAATGGCTATAACATAAATATGGGCATTTTATTTTCTATTCATATGTTCTAGTGAACTCCCATGTGTCTTTTGGTTTTGTGTATGTAATGACTATTATGGTTCCATTACTGGGAGTATGGGAAATCTGCCTTACGGCTCCCTGCGTGTACCCCGCCACCATTATTGTGATCTTGTGAAATATTTTTTCCCCTTTACATAACAAGACAACCAAGTTGTGATATTCAGAAAACAACTTTCATTACCATGAGATCGCAAAAAAAAAAAGTTGTGACCTCAAGAAAACTGTGATACTGGCAAAACAACTTTCATCATCTTGAGATCACTAGACAATTTCCTATCATCAGAATCAGAATCAGAAATACTTTATTGATCCCAGGGGGAAATTGCAGGGTTTCACAACCTGTGGGCCATGAAGTACTCTCTAGTGATCTGTGTTCTCAGGTGGAGGTGGAGTATTGTAGTGAGCTGGACATGTTACATATAACCATGTTAGTGTTATATAAAATATATTGATATAAATAAATTAATATTAATGTACAAATAAAATGGATTAAGTAGCAGGCTAATTAAGCATCTTTGGTTTGAGACAGCCACTGACTGAGAAATTTCTTGGGGGGCATCCACAGCTTCCTTGTTTGGATTCGTGCCATGTCGAGAAAACAAGCTTTGAAAAAAGGCTGTGATATTGAGAAAACAACTTTTATCTGGACACCACAAGACAAATAAGATATCTAAAAAAAAAAATAGTAAAAAAGTCGTAATTTTAAGATAACAGTCCAGACTACCTCATGGACTTCCGTAGCAGAGAGGCCCCATGACCAAGTTTGCTAACTACTGCAGAAGCAGATGCTACGTCTTAGCATAGCATAGTGAAACTTCCCTTTCTACCTGGGTCCCTCAGTTTTGCCTGATGTAGCAGCCATGCTAGTTGTCGCCGCCGTTATATTTAGTGAGGACACATGCGCTACAGATCAGGCAGAGCCGAGGAAGTTCCCTTCAGCTATTAGGATGCTGCTAATGTCCTACAGCACGTCATGAGCGCTGCCCAGCACGGATACACACCACCACACGATGTCGCTGTTTCTCACATCTTACGGTAATCCTTTTAGCTGACATGCGTCTATATGCACCGCGTACAGACAAACTGCTTTATTCTTGACACTGCTGAAAACTGAAATTCAGGCGCGTTTATAAGCCCGGCTTTAATTTAGCCCTCAGAGGCAGACCACTGTCGGTGTAGCCCCACCTGACAGTGAGCGGGTAGCTTCCAGTAGGAAGATCATGGTGTCAAATCAGGCCAGACGTTTCGTATCAGACTACGGTACATGCCTCCTCCTTGCGCAGGGTGCGTGACGCTTAGCGGGCTGGTGGATCGGAGTTGGAGGAACATGGCGCAGTGGACACGACAGAGGATTGGTATGTAGGTTAGAGCTTCTGGTGTTGCCCCACGGTTTCCTGATGAAGTCATAGCGGCGGTTTAAACGCACGTAGCCCGATGTAAACAGTCTTCCACAGGACCGAAGAGCAGCGACGCGACGCGACGCCACGCGTGTGAACTTCGCTCTGAGCCTGTGATGTTCTTCTCCCATCGGTTTTCCCTCGGGGCTTAGGTGAGTGTGGCTAATGATGTACACAGTGGGCTCTGTCGTGGAGCATTCCTCTGTCTATAGCATTCCATTAGCTCCATTAGTGTTGTCCTTATGATCTGTTGGGCTTTGACACCTGTGGGTTTCCTTTCAGCTTTTTCTGATACCAGGTATCAAGCTCATGAGTACTGTGTCATCAGCTGTGCTATACCATGAGTGAAAAACAGGGTTTCCTTTCATCTGTTCTCTTTTTCTTAGTTAAAAAGTTGCTATATAAACTAATGGTGGGCTTGTACAGGTTTACCTGCAAACAGTATGGTATGTACAAATAAGACAAAGGGGCAAATCTCAACTGACCTGGGAAGTGCTAAGTCATGACTTCATACTCATGTCTGTCACTTTGATACTCATATCCATTCAGTATTCCATATTTCCATTGGTTCCCTGTCTTTGATTTCACTCATCTTGTCTTTTGTGGTCATGTTATCATGTTGTCAGGCACATGGACCAGACCTCCTGCATTCCAGGAAGTTTTTCCATGCACACAATTCCGTCTGTCCACTCGAGCCGAGGGCCACTCCTCATCCTCTGTTTTGGTATTTTGTGCCATTGTCTGAGAACTGGTCAAGTGCACTCGGAGCATGTGCGTTTGTTGCTGCATGGTGAACTCTTTGCCCCCTGTGTTTCGTGTCAGTCACTGTTTGTTCGCTGGGCTTTCTATACCTTCCACAGTTGTCTGTGAGCACATCCCAGCACACCCCCGGCACACCCCTCCATCTGAAGTTAGCCACATTTCTGTTCGTAGGTTTGTGCAAAGTTTTGCACACTTCAGCCACACACCGTGGTGAGAGTTTTCGCACCTTAGTGGTGCAGGGGTCTCTTTTCGTTTGTTGTGTGATGGTGTGCATGTGCGCATCCTGTCACAGTGCGCCTCTGGTCCTGTTTAGACCGCAGCAAATGGGCCGCTTCCTCAGCAGGCGTTGCTTCCTTTCCACTGCCTGCTGCAGTCAATCAGTCTATTCAGCAGCGTGTGTGTGTCCTCGCTGGCTTTATCCCATTCACTACTGCTAATGGCCCCTCCTTCCCCCAAAACACTCCTCCACTGACCCACCCATCCCCCCTCCAGTCACACACCCATGCCACATGAGGCCCGGCAGTCTGACTCAGTGGGGAAACTTACCCCAGTCTGAGTGTGTGTTTATGTGCCAGGCTTTTCCCCTACTTGCCACCTTCTCCCCGGCTCTCTCCGTGCTCGGAGCTCCAGCTTTGACTTGTCCCGGCTACTGAAGGTAATGATCCATTTTAATTGAAGTTTCATGTCTTCAGTCTTGTTGTTCACATGTTCTCTTGCTGGGTAGCCCACCGGGATGGTCTGCTGCACTGCACCACTTTAAACAGGGCTTAGAGTGAGACTGTGAAACTTGCTGAGTCAGAGCTTTTTGCTGTTTGTGTGCATGCAGCTAGTTTGCAGGCAGTCCAGGAGTTCTGGCTTTGGTAAAATAGAAGCTTTCTGTCGCTGCAGATGTTCATGAAAAGCGCAGTGTAAATGCAGAGAGAAGTACAGCAGGAGATCTTTATCAGGTTGGTTCTAATCTGCAGCATCTAATGTGCAAACTTTTGGGGAGTGATTGACAGATGTAGCATCTTTTTTCGGAGTCTTTAAGGACCCTCCTCCGTGAGCCCACACTGTTCCGCCCCAGGGGACATCAATGCAACAATGGAGGCCAATCATAGTCTTGCAGAGCCATTCACTTTCTTCTTTCATTGCAGCCTTTTACCACTTGTCTCTTAAGTGGCAGGCAGAGTTGTCGCTGTGACTGTAAGCTTCCTGTTCTGATCTAAATGATAACTACTTTCAATTTCTTAGTGTATGCTAAACCTCTATACCATTGCTGTCATAGCAAAATAGATGTTTGTGTTTATTAACAACAGCCCTGTGGTCTAGTGTGACATTTTTCTGCCATATTAATGCACAATTTTTATTTATATATGAAGGTTTTTTTTGGTGGGGACTATGAAAATCACAATTTTATATATATCATCAGAAAATAGTTGCACTCAGAAGGAATCAGCTGACAGGAATGAAACTTGGTTGGTAGGTTTGACATTGTGAGACATGCAACTAATTAAAGTTTCACGCTCACCCTCACATGTGAATAAGCAAGGACGGGCCTTATTGCTGTATCTGACTGACCCAACAGCCATGATTGCAAACATTCGGATACAAACAAACGGATAGCTGCATAGCGTTAAGACGACTGCCCTTAACACCACATCAGCATTGCCAAAGACTGCAGTGGTGTCGCGCCAGACTGACATAAAGTGACTTAGAATGGCAATGGGTCATCTTTATTGACGAGTCCCACTTTGTCTTGGTGGAGACGGCCAACAAATCTGTGTGTGGAGACACGTGATCAGCACCGAGATTAACGCTTTGTGTTGTCACATGTCCAGAAGGCCTGGTGTCACTATGCCTCCAACCCCAATGCAACGCCTGCAGGAACTGTGTGGGTATAATGAAGCTGCATGGGGTGGATTATCACATTAGACCATTATAAACCTCTACAACTCCATTCTGAAGCCATACAGTGCCATACTGAGAGACGCTACTTCTGTAGGTGTAGCTCAATAAATATTACCCATATCAGTCTAAATGTATTATCATTTATTGATCCTGGTAACCTTTATCTGCCTTTCCAAAAGCATTGGAATCCAACACTGCCTTTTGGATGCAACTATTCTTTTGCCAATGAGTGTTTTCTCTTTACTCTCAGCCTTATTCATTCAGCTTCATTGCTCCAAAAAGATCAAAATTTATTTACATCGTTTTAACATTACCAGTTTTATGGTAATTGTTTGGAAAATGGACCAATAACAGTGCTCCAAAATCACATGGAAAACCTGGAACTACATTTATACATTACCTTCCATTCCACTCCAAGTTATTATTCCATTACGCCTGTTTTTGTTTTGGTGCAGTGACGTTTTTGGCCATGACAACAAATTATGGTATAACAGTATTTTGCTTAGTAAGAATGCTGATTCCTTCTTACCTTCTTCTTCTTTCGATCTTGCTGTGTTGTGAACTGCTTGTTTCTGCTTCTGCTGAGCTCTGGTTCTCTATTCACCGAGGTTCGTTTTAAACACCACCCTAACTCTGGCCTTTTCCCTCTGTCCTGAACCCAGGTGACCCTAGCATGAAGCGAGCACCCCGTACATCTACAGCAGAGAGCCTGAGAAGGCAGGAAATAGCGGAAGTCATCAGCAAGGAGATCAAAGAAGTGGCTGGACAAGTCAGAGGCCCGAGAATGGTAGTGGAGATTGTGGAAGAGATAGATGGTCCTACTGAGGACCCAGCAGAGGAAGAAGAGGCGGAAGCAGAAAGAAAGAAGAAGGCTGAATCTGAGCAGGCAGCAGCCAGAGAGAGGGCAGCTCAGAGACAGCTCATGGCCATCCAGGAGTTGGTGGAGACGGAGAAGAACTATCTGAGGCATCTGCAGATCTGCACCGTCACTATCCGCAACAACCTTCAGAAACTGCAGGTTTGCGAGACGCGCTGTCCTTGCTCTCAGGTTTAGACTGTTGTGTTTGACCTCACTTGGCAGATGTCCATCCACACATTCAGTTCCCTCAGCACAGACTGATATAATTAGATAATCAGCGTGTGCTCATGTCACCATTTCTGGCCTCGGCTCACTAATCTTAAATTTCATTACCGTATGAAGAAGGTCAGTGTTGTGGGTGAACAGTCAGAGCTGTGGTGCTGTTGTATATTAAATCACTAAACAGCTCAAATGAAATTATAATACACAGTTTTCCTTTATAGTATTGGCCAAGAGAATGTTTAGTGCTGAATTCGGGTGCAAAGATTAATCAACTTTGTTGGCTAAAGTTAACTACCACAGCATACCAATTTAATAGTCATTTAGTTGGTAACATCATCACACATGTTTCTGTGATCGTAGAATTGAGTTACCACAGAGAGACAACAGACTGCATTATGTCGGCATAATTCAGTGATTGGAGATGTAACCAAAGTCATTCAGAGGTGCATGATGTGAAATGGTTCACTGCAGAGAAACACACACAGAAGGAGAAGTAGAAGCACATACACAAAAAGAAGTGGTGTCTCGGTATGGCTTCAGGCCACCATGTTTGCTAATGCAACATGCTAGACGTCTCGGCATGGAGTTGTAGAGGTTCCTAATGGTGTCCTGTGATGATCCTTCCCATGCAGCTTGAATATTCTCACCCAGTTCCAGCAGATTGTACGGTAGGAGTGGAGGTGGAGTGACACCAGGCCTTCTGGACATGTGACACGTGACAACATACAGTTCAAATCCAATTTGTTGAAGATGACCCGCTGCCAGTATAGAGTCACTTCATGACAGTCTGGCACAACACCATTGCCCATTGTGATGTTGACGTGGTGTTAAGGGCAGTCGTCGTAACCGCCTGCATACATGTAGTCTTGCGTTCTGTAGCCATCTGTCAATGGTGCTGCTATTAACAGGATGACTCATAGAGGGCATCACTCTCATCAGAGGACAGTTGTAGCTCTTGGGTCAGTCAGGTACAGAGATAAGGTCCATCCTTGCTTACTTTACATGTATACCCAAGCGTGAAACTTGAATAGCTGCATTGTCTCACAATGTCAAACCTACCCACCAGGTCCTGTTTGTTGATTCCCTCTGGGTGCAACTCCTTTTCCCTCATGAGGGTTATTTTCCATGTAGAACCATCTGTGAACAGTCACATCTTCTGAGTTTTTGTATATAGTGTTGATGATGGTAAATTAGTGGTAAGTGCCTATCATAAAACAGTGTCTTATGCACCATACAACTTATCCATAACCTATTCATGTGGTGACTCTCTGTGATATTGCTTTTAGAGAGAAAAATTTCTCAGATGTCTTGTTTCCGTCACCATCACCACAAAGTATGGTGGATAGTATGGCACCTAGATAATGCGTAGCAGCATCTAGGGATCATTAGTAAGGCAGAAAACACACTGGCTAGTTCATCATAGGGCAGACACACAGACGTAACCCTTAACACCTAGGGGCAATTTAGCATCTCAACTCACCTGACGCCATGATCACCGCATGTCTTCGGACAGTGGGATGAAAACAAACCACCCAGAGGAAACCAGCTCAGACACTGGGTGAACTTCCAAGCTTTACAGAAAAACAACCTTGGCTGCCTGGCCAGGAAAGCAAACCCCAGCTGTTCTGTCTGGGGAGATGACAGCATCCGGCCCAGGGCAGCTGACAGACTCAACTTAATGCCACTCTTTCCTTCCTGATAAACTGATTTAGGTCATCAGAATGTCCTGGTTATTCTTTAAATGGTTCATACAGTGTTGTATTTGTAAGTGTTTCATGTGGTTGCCAGTGTTGCCCCCTTTAACCGCAGCCACCGCTTTATTGCTGTATCTAGCTTCCCCTTTCAGCAACGACCGGAGAGTGCAGAACATTGTTCAAAATGGTTAGTGTAGTCAAAGGCATTCCATAGCTTTCAGGACACAAAGCAGAGTGCCCCTT
Source organism: Prochilodus magdalenae (assembly GCA_024036415.1). NCBI lineage: Eukaryota > Metazoa > Chordata > Actinopteri > Characiformes > Prochilodontidae > Prochilodus > Prochilodus magdalenae. The sequence continues at coordinate 47,073 of JAMWET010003567.1, read as the reverse complement.
CCACTGTTCCAGCCTGGCACCAGGCATTTTTAAAATGTAGAATGAATCAGTGTTGTATGAACACCAATAGCAGCACCATTTGTCCACGAGCTGAATGATATTTCGCTAATGGTCAGTCAGGAACTGATACCGTTTTAGTACCGGTTCTTGATACACATCCCTAATAGCGTCTTAGTCATCGTTTTTCTAAAAGTATGTCATACAGATGTGTGATGATTAATGCGTGCAGGTTGTGCAGTGCTGTTTAGGTTGGTTTAAACACTTCAGTGTTGAGTAAGTCTGTGAACAGTCATTAGGGAAAACTTGGCCAAAGAAACATTACACAGCTGAACACAACTCGTGAGTTTCACAACTTTGATTATCCATTGTTCAGGGGTGCCATAACATCATATATCAATAAAACAGATCCTTAACTTTCCAGGAGAAAGTAAAGATATGGAGTGATTAAACCATTCTTTGAGTAGATGCTAGAAAAGCTGAAAACTTTGCTCCTCTATAACATTTCAAGACCGGTAACTGAGCTTATATCGCATCTAAACCAAGCACTAAAACGAAACAACTGCTACCCTGCCATGTCTGTAACTCATCCACGGTGTTTGACCATTTCAGGCAACTGTCAGCATACATATAGATAGAGCTTATGTGAATTGAGTATCACTCTGAAGTGTCTGGTACCTCATTGCTATCATACAGCGACTAAGAGCCTATAGGAATTAACACTAGTGTAATTAGTCACATATTCCTTTCCCCCCATCTAGCCACCCCCAGCAAATCTGGATGGGATGTTCCAGAACATAGACGAGGTGATGGACGTGTCCGGAAGACTCCTGAGCCTGATTGACCAGACGCAAATGCAGCTGAGTGATCCTCAGTATCTTGAAACCCTCTGTAAGTATTACAGGCTGAACTGGAAAATCAGGTTCCTCTGAGTGCGTCCTTGTGTGAGTGCGTATGCGGTCTGCAGGTTGTAGATTCCTGGAAGCAGTCTGTAAATATTTTAGTGCCAGCTGGAACTTCAGGTTTAAATTCCTTTAAATTCACACCTGTTGTGACCAGGGTTAGCTTACACATTCCATCGCACTGTACCAAAGCTAATTTAGCTGGCGCACTCATGAAGCTGCTATGTGATGATGCGACAATACCACTACACGTGGCCAAGTTACATCAGAATTGGAAACTTGTTGTTACAGTGCGGAAAACACTGAACTGACAGGAATTTGCCTAATCCAAAGCTGTTCTTAGTTGAGTATGTGGGTTGAAATGAAAGTTGTCATCAATGTAAATTTAGAGCAAAGTAATTGCATGCCTATTACACTCTGAGCACTGTTGCAGACGTGCAGGGGTTGGACAATGAAACTGAAACACCTGTCATTTTGGTGTGGCAGGTCTCGTGGCTAAATTGGACCAGCCTGGTGGCCAATCTTCATTAATTGCACATTGCACCAGTAAGAGCAGAGTGTGAAGGTTCAGTTAGCAGGTAAGAGCACAGTTCTGCTCAACATACTGCAATGCACACAGCATTATGGGAGACATACCCGAGTTCAAAAGAGGACAGATTGTTGGTGACGTCTTGCTGGCGCATCTGTGACCAAGACAGCAAGTCTTTGTGATGTATCAAGAGCCACGGTATCCAGGGTAATGTCAGCATACCACCAAGAAGGACAAACCTCCACCAGCATCACGTAGTGACCTGGCCACTATCCTGCAAGAAGAATGGCTTAAAATCCCTCTGACCACTGTGCAGGACTCTGACGCTGTATTGGCCGCAAAAGGAGGCCCTACACCATACTAATAAATGATTGTGGTCTAAAACCAGGTGTTTCAGTTTCATTGTCCAACCCCTGTACATGTGGATGGTATAAAATGAAGATCATTTTTTAGGATCCCATTAGTCCGAGGGGCTTTCAGATTAAAATCATAAGGTTGCTGATGCCAGCCATCTCTGACTGAATACTGTAGTGAATGCTGTCTCTTTTTTTCTTTGTCTTTTTTCTAGGTACATCTTTCCTGAACATGTCACGAGACATAGAGATGGCATACAAGGAGTATTTAGCCAACTACAATAACATCACAGCAATAGAGAATGGCTACAAACAGAAGGAGGTTCTCTGGGTGGAGATGGTGAAAGTAATCAAGTCCTCAGCGTGAGTTACAGTTTAGATCTTTTTCCTGGAGTTATGGTCTAGCTGATTATTGGTACGTCTGTGATGGACATGCCTTTATGTTTTAAAGGGCCACGCACTGGCATTGTGCCCTAAGCTATTTGGCAGGAGGCTTCACGCTTAATTAGCAGAAACATTAGGAATCCAGTATAACATGAAAGTCAAAATGCAGGAATGTGGGCCCGTACCTACAGCTCCCTTACTGGTTTTCTGGTGGCATACTTGCTTCACTATATAAGATTTCAAAGACTAAACTGCATGTAGAGTATATGTATTATGTAGACTGCATGCGCTGCTGGGGGATGCATACTGTCCATTGGCTTTGGCGATGTTGACGAGGTGTTAAAGGCAGTTGTCATAGACTGTGTGTATATGGACCTGCGCTGTGCAGCTGTCTGCCAATGGTGCTGGCACTAACTGAATGACTCATGGAGGACATCACTGCTGGCTGAATGTCTATAGCTGTGGCTGTTGGGTCAGTCAGGTACAGGGATAAGGCCCATCCTCACATGTTCAGCCGAGCATGAAACTTGAATCATTAGCATGTCTCACGATGTCAAACCTACCCACCAAGTTTCATTCCTGTCGGCAACATGTATATCGTTGCTGTCCAAAGAAAAACAGGTATCTCCAAAATGGCAACTTTACAGGAGAGGCCAAAAACCTCATTAATTTGAATGGAAGTCAATGGAACCAGACGTCTTTCCAAGCAGTTTTAGGCCATTTCTGTCAGTCCATTCTTCAGGAAATTTTCACACAGTGTAAATGGCAGCTTATGTGATCAAATGAGGCATAAAAGTAAAAATCAACAAAAATGGAGATACATGTTTTTCGTTGGACAGCAACGATATGTGCATGTCTCTTTGGTTCCAAACCCCTAAATATTCACATCAGACGTTCATTGTGAGCTGACTGTAAAACTATCAAGTAATAATGAAAAAGTCCGATGAGGACAGCACTATGCAGCGCATACAGAAACCTTTTGTTCCTCATAGGTGAATATGTGACATGTGACCTGAAGTTTATGTTTCCTCTCTCTCTTTCTCTCAGGCCAGAAGTGAATGCCTCCACTCTGAGCTTTTTCTTGGTAATGCCTGTACAGAGAATTGCCCGCTACCCTCTGCTCCTACAGACCATTCAGAAGCACACAGACAGTCAACACCCTGCCTATGGCCTACTGGAGCAAACTGCCCACACCGCTGTCCAGCTGAACTGCAGGATCAATGAGTACAAGCGCTTCCGTGAAGTGGGTGAGAACATGGCCTGAGTTTAGGCAACTTGCCAAAGCAGTGTGTTTATGTAAACCCTTAATGGCTTGCTATTGATTATAGGGGACATTTAAAGGGAGGAAAGATCATTCATTAAATGTTGTTACTGACGTATATATTTTTACATGTCTCGCCTATTTATACAGCCGATAAGTATAAGAAAACAGAAAACCTGACAATTAAAGACAAGATCAACCGGCTGAGTGGCCACAGCATTGCCAAGAAGACAGCCAGGCTGAGTCAGTTCATTAAGCATGAGACTGGAATGGTACCAAAGGTAAGGCCTTATTTACCTAAGTCACCTGTCATAAACTATGATTACGTTCTGAAAAGGGGCTTAATCTTTAAACAGGGAGGCCTCTATTGTGTTGTGCACACAAGCTGCTTGGCATTCAGGCGTGTGTGCCGCATGAACTATGGCACGAGGTCATTCAGCTGTTTTGAAAAGCATTGTGTGAAAATCTTTTCTGTAGCTCATAATGATATTTGTTTGCCATTAAAAAATATTGATAATGGATTTACCAAGTCCAAGACTAGGAAAGCACAATTTCCGTGAAGGACAGTTACTGTTTACGTTTGGAATGGATCACTAACACTCCTTTTCTTTCTGTTTCGATTGTAGGTAAAGGATGAAGAGTTTGACGCCCTTGTTGGCTTCTTCTGTGTTCTGGAAAAGAGCATCATAGAGCTTCATGACAACATGGAGGCCTACCTCAGCCACCTGCGGGTACACTGATGAAGTAGTCCTTCTGCTTTTGGCCATCTGGGCTACATTTTCCATAATTTCTCACTGAAACCAGGCGTTTGTGCGCTTTAGCTTTTCTTGGTCAGTTTCCATTGCTATTTCAGCTGGTAAGCTCGAGGAAAATCAATATGTGGGTCACCCCAGGACAGACCAATCTGGAAAATGCAGTGATGTTAAAGCGTAGGTCACAGCTGTGCACTGATGGAGTGTGTATCAAGTGTTCTGGGCTGTAAATGTCTGTTTTTGTTACAGCGGTTCCTCAGCTGCAGGCCAGAGGAGGCTGACTTGGACCTGGAGGGCGAGAAGGCGGCCCTGTTCTCAAAGGAAATCGCTGTAGCACTCCGACAGTGGATATACCCTGCATATGTAAGTGGATAATGTAAGGCACTTACGAGAAATGAGTTTGAGGCGTGTCTTGTTACTCATTTCTTCTTTCGGAACAGTTTACTGACTGATTCACACCAACACTCATGCTGATGAAACATGTAACAGCTCTACAAATACTCTTTCAGTACATTCATTCACAGTACAAGTGAGCTGCCTGCACGCTTGCACCCCAGGGCAGATAGTTTAGTGATGATGGATAGATTACTTTATTGATCCCGAAGGAATTTTAGCTAATCGAGTTATTTAACAGATACGTCTATACCTAAACTGTATGTAGACACGACATAACAAGCCAACCTTTTCCCAGTTATCTACTACCCCGTTCATACCACCTCTTACCCAAACCCCCTCCTGCAGGAGACCCGTCTGAAGACCCTAGTCTTCAAACCCCTCTGCTCTCTGCGGGAGCTAATGACCGGTCCGCGCAACCTGATCCGCAAGCGGCAGGACAAGCGGCTGGATTTTGAGATGATTGAAGAGAAAAGCAACCTGAGCTACGATGAACAGGCCGTGGCCAACACCTACAAAACCATGAACACGCTGCTGTTGACTGAGCTGCCTCAGTTCAATGGAAAAGCCTTCCAGTTGCTCTGGGCCACGCTAGGTGCTTTTAGCTGCCTGCAGAAAGACCTGGCTGCGGACATGGAGCAACTCGCGACCAGTTTTACTCATCAGGTGAGAAGATGTACAAAGTGTCACTCAGTCTATGTTATTTCTCTATGTGAGCTCCCAGCACATCTGTACTGTGTTTTTTAATCCGGACTTCTGTCACTGTATAGTCTAGCTAGTGTTGTCAGCTCACATGGCTAAGAACCAACAACCTTGACAGAAAGGGTCATGTGATGACTGTTTTTGTATGATGTGCAGAAAGTGATCACAAAACAGTGTTGCACAAAATCAGTCCCACAAAACACAGCACTGAATGCACTGGCTATCAGGATATCATATTTACTAGCTCCTGTATACTCCACTAACAGGAAGGTGCGATGTAGTGTTCCAGAAAATGGTCCAAAAAAAAAACCCCAAAATAACACAATTACATGGCAGCACATTTTATTGACCAAAACAGTATTTTTTTCAGGAAATGATGTCATTACCTGTAAAACGCTTTGGCAAACAGTCATGTGTATACACTGTTTTACTTTATCACTTTGTAATGTGTGCAAATAGTCAATGGAAAGGTGCAAAGCAAGCTGTTTAGCATGTGTCCTAATTAACAAACCCGTACTGAATGGTGTAGGTACAGAAACGAAGATAGACAGACAGTTAAAGCACCCCTTCAAACTCACAATAGTTCTGGCCACCTCAGCATACGGTGCATGCTGGACTATTAAAGCCCATGAGCATGTTGGATTTGGCTCTTCAGAAAATTAACCTAGCACACTTTGAAACCCAGCTACTTTATTTGTTTGCGAATTGCTTTCCCATTTTTGGTCTTTAGCTTACCACAGGAAGCCATATTGTTCCCCCAGGGGACCCCTACATTAAAGAGCTTATCTGCAGGAAATGATCAGTCTGTGAAGGATGCAGTCATGATGGGACATTTCTGTGACTGGTATATTAAGGCTGTTCCTCAGAATTCATTCATACATATTCAGGATGGTGTAGACAGACTGTAACAAGTAAAAAAATAATAATTTCTTTATAAATTTACAGCTGTTTCTGCTGTTTTCAGACATTTTTCTGGGTGACTGAAAGTCTTGTAGACGTCCATCAAATTTTCATTATCAAAGGACATTTTTTTGGAGGATCCTACTAACGGGACAGGCTTCAGTAACCTAACAGCCAGGAAATGGAGCCTTCCTCAGCCGCATGCTTGCTTTGAGATTTAGCTTATACCGGATACTCAGTTACTGATTAAGGTGCTGGGAGAGAGCAGAACATTAAATAGGCCTGGGTGTCTTGAGGGCTGATTAGAAAATGCTGAGCTTGCATAAGGAAATTTCTAACTATGGTTTTGAAGGGCCAGAGTTCATCCTGGTAACACACCTAGTTCCTAACAAATGTGCTACAGAACTGAAAACAGTCCCAGCTGTGCTCAGCTTGGAGTTGGGCACTCCTGGTGTTCTGTAATAGCATTTAGGTGCAGCATGGGACAGCTTATTCCCATAATCAGCTGTTGGTGAAACAAACAGTCTTTGTTTTGGGTCCTGTTACAGTTAGTGGTTAATGAGCTGGCAGTGCCTTTTACTGCACCGTTTTAACAGCCTATGATTTACCGGGTATTTGTTGACTCCATGATGATCTGCGTTGTTACAAACTTGCTATTGCGATGGAAAAGTGGAACCTAATTTAGCTGTTGTGTGCAGATGTTGTTTATGTGCTTCTCTCTGTCTCCCTACAGCTCCCACACAGCTATCTGGACAGCAGCGCATTCTGGGAGTGGGCGGAAGGCTCGGTGCTGGAGGAAGCCAGGAGGCTGGAGGCGCTGTGTCAGAGTGTTCAGGACGAGCTCAACGCGCCCATTGTGCAGGTCCGTCTGGACACAGGCTGGCCATTGTCCACTGCTGGGTGGAGACGAGCTGCTAGGCAACAGTTTGTCCACCCTCGAGTTGTTACGGAGCTTGTGAGCCATGGAGGAATAGGGAACGTTTATTCAGTGCAGCCATTCACCTTAAATGAGTCCACAGTTGGGTCATGCGTTTTGGATGAGTCTGCTCATTAAAGGTCCTGTTTTCCAAGGCACACATTTTATGACTGGGCATACTGTATTACAGCTGGAAGCAGACAGCTGTCTTCTATTTGTGCTACCACTCTAAATATGAAAGGAAAAGCCCATTGCCCGGCTGCGTGCCATAGGCAACATAATAAAGGCTGTTTTTTTAAAAGGGCTATAATCCATACATTCTGTTTTGGCGAAATAAGTAGCCGTGACAGTGTTGTCATAATTCATAAGAGTAGCCCTCTCTTATTTTGTAAGTGCAGTTACTTCACTGTCTGTGGTTTCTGATGATAGTCATGAGGCCATTACTTCAGCTGATGAGAATGCTGAACAGGCAGACTTTGACAGATGAGTTTCGTCTGACTGGTTTAGCTATATCTGGGCACAGGTCCTAATCAATGCCTACTGTGTGCTGCTGTCGCTGACGTCTTCGCACTGATGTCTTTGTGAGCAAGCCGTGGATGATCAAAAAACAAGGGCTCCGTAGGAATGATGTTACATAGAGCTTGATTGGATGTGTGGCCTAAAAGATGATTGCTTCCTCATTTCTTGGTTGAACGTTTGCAAGCATCGAAATTGCTGGAGTAGTGAAGTAAGCTTTGCTGTGTTACAGTTTGACATAATTCAGATTATTTTCTCGTCCCAGCTTGATTTGGCCTGTCGAGACCTCATAGGACTGACTGTTCAGTGTCAATAACAATAATTAGAACATACTGTATGACACATTTTGCCTGTGCACACTTTAACCACAGTAATGGAGTGTCTGTAGTAGACAGCTGATGTCCACAGCAGTAGATTATAATTATAATCATGCTTAGATATCGTTTGGTTTTGAGTAAATGAGTAGCTGTGACGCTGTCATCATTCATAAACCTCACATAGACTTAATTCATGTGTATGTTTTGACAGGCCCTCAGCTCCGTGTGTGAGAAGCGCCTGAAAGCTCTAATGGACAGGTACAGCTCTGAGAAGATCTACCAGCTGACTGGACCGGTGGTCGCCACCCGTGACCTGGACCTCACCCTGAACAAGGGGGAGTTGGTGGCTGTGATCAGCGAGATGGACACGCGAGGGGACCGCAAACGCTGGCTGGTGGACGCTGGAGGTATAACTTGTATAACCGTTGGACATTATTATGTATACCTAACCTTATGTTTACACTCTGTGTCACAGACTGTACCCCGTCGGATTTTCTATATACTTTGGGAAATCCCCTTTTACGCTATTCTTCAGATGATCAGGACCCCCACAGGACCACCACAGAGCAGGTTTGGTTGGTAGATCATTCTCAGTACTGCAGTGGGGTTTTTAAACACTGTGTCCACTCACTGCCCACTTTATTAGACACACCTACCTTGCTGGTCCACATTATAGATGTAAAGATCAGCTCATCTGTGCAGCGCAGTTTGTGTTGGCCATCCTCTAGTCCTTTATCGGTGGTCAGGGGATGCTGTTTGGGCTGGATAGTTTTGATTGGTGGACAATTAAACCTGGGTGTTTAAGAGCTCCAGTGCACTGCTGTGTCTGATCCACTTACACCAGCACAACACACACTAACACACCACCAACATGTCAGTGTCACTGCGGTGCTAATAACGATCCACCTTAATAATACCTGCTTACTGGTGGTCCTGTGGTCCTATCATTTAAGAACAGGGTGGAAGTTGAGGATATACAGATGGACTACAGTCGGTATTTATAGATGAAGCTTGCTTATTAATGCTTAATTTCAGACCAAGTATAATTTAAGATGTCATGTGACCTTTTTGCCACAGTAACCTGTTGTTGAGACATCTTCTTACTCAAAGCCTTTTTAACTGGAATAGTCAAAATAGCTTGCTAAAATAGTTTGTGCTCTAGACCACTAGACCACTTCTTCTTACTCATCTAGCAGAATTACAGGAAGGCATAGTTATTTAAGAACTGTATGCCATGAGCATTGAAGCAAAAAATGGATTTCATGAATATGGCGTATGATGTTGTGTTAACACCCAGGAACAGTTATCTGGACAGCTGTAGAAACAGGAGATTGAAGTAATTGCTAGATCTGTACAAACTGGCTTCTGTGTTCAGAAGTGCAGATAGACATATGACCCCAGCCTGACTCACAGTAGAGAGAGAATAATGGCCATTGTTAGAAGCGCTCCATGGTGCCCCATTGTTTCTATGCTGTTTTATGTAATGTGTTTGTGAGTTTCTGGATGAGTATGATCTGTTCTTACAAACTCAAACACCTCCCCAGGTTTCCTACAGCTCAGATCTGTATCTGTTATTTACCATACTTATCATTCTGTTTTGTGTTTCTCAATTACATATTAATACTATACTGTACTTCCAGGTTAGAAGGATATTTGAGCTACTAAAGTTTAAGCGTAGCAGTGCTTTAGCTTAATCTAAAGAGTGTGAGGGTTTTGTGTGGAGTGCAACTGCAGTACTGAGTGAGTTAGGCCTTCAGAATACCAACAGGGACATCTACTGACCACTCACTGTCACTGCACTGGCTTACGTGTTTCCCTTCTTCTTATACGGATGCCAAATTGGATGTGCCGTGGCGTACCTCTTGAGACGGCCTTTAATGTTGCAGATAGAGAGGGCGTAAATCCAATACTGAGAAAAAAGAGAGAGTTTGATCTGATTCTGTCACTAATCTAGCCTGAAAATAGGGCAGCACTGCAAAACCTAAAGGGTTCATGCCATAGAAACATCAATTTCCCATGCTGCTTTTTTTAAATAACAGAGATGCAGCATGTAAATATCATATATGGGAACAAACCATAACAAACCACCACTAAGCTGCTAAACGCAAACCATCATATTTACATATATCCAGCCTGCAGGTTAGCCCTCCCACTCACACTGAATTTGGAAAGAGTGCTTAATTAACCCAGATTGGTTTTTTTTTTGTGAGGTGCCGTAGTGGAGAGCTCTTTAAATCAGAGATCGTTTGGAAACAGCAGTAAAGGAGCGGTGTGTAAGCCTCTAGTAGAGAGGTTGACCCCCTTCTAACCCCATCACCCACCCCTCCCTTCCCTGAAAAGCTATGGTGGCCATCAATTTCTGCCGTTGCCTCAGTGCCTCTACAAGCGTTTTGTCAAAATTCAGGCTCTCAGATTATTCACAACACAACATGCTGATCCCGGTCCGAAGTTCTAGCAAATGATTTTATTCATTGAGCAGTTTTACCTAGCTACCATGCTCATGTCATTAGAGCTACACAGTAACTCATAGTAATAGTGTTTTATAGTAAAGTGTTTCAAAGATTGGATTGTGTTTTTAATGTTGAATCATTTTAGACTCAGCTGATCAAAACATTCAAAGTATTTATTTAATGCTGGTAAAAAAAAATTAATAAAGACATTGACCAGCTCTGCTGGAAAGATGCCAACAAGAAACTGGAAAACACGAATGAACACGAATAATAATCTTACCTGCTTAATGCAGTTTTATGCACAGAGCTACCAATACATGCGCTATGGTGTGCCTTGTGTGCCAGATGAATAGATTGATGGTGATGCTGTACCGCCTCCAGAGCATCAATCAAACTCTCATGCTCATACAGTGTTTAAGCAAGGGCAGCTGTGTATTGGTGCAGCTGTGTGAGCGAACACCGTTGTAATGAACATAGAAATGAGCAGCCTAGCCTTGTCAGCTGTATTAGATCACAACTTAAAAAAAAAAAAAACAACACCAAGAAACTGCTAAGAGGAAGCGGAAAGCCAGAGCCAAAATGCCCTGCACTGCTGAACCATTTAAGGCGGAATTTGAAAACACGAACAAGAAACTGGTGAATAATAATCTTACCTGCATGATGCAGTTTTAGGCACAGAGCTACCTATACATGCACTATGGTGGGACATTTCGACAAAGCAATAATGCTTTGGTGCCACCAAATTCAAGCTGCCACCTCACGGTAAACATGCGAGTGCCACTCTTTACAGCCAGTCTGTGGTTCGTCCACTACTGTAGCAACACTTGTGGCTTTACATGGTGGCCTCTATTGGAAGAAGACCAACTCCTGTGTAGATTATGAAGGGTCCATTCTAAGCTAAGCTTATTCTACACTAAGTAAAATGTAGTTTCATGTGTATGTTGTATTTCATTTCTACTAATCTGTCCCTCTAAATCTTAGCTCTCAGTAATAATAATAGTAGTGGTATTTAGAGAGGTGTGAGCAGTAAGAGAGAGACCTGTGTGTGCTGGAGCTGAGTACTCAGTACAGTAGGCTAAGAGTGCTGGGGGTGAGTACAGTACACTTGGAGATGATAAAGGCGATACATGTGACACCAAGAGAGGCCCAGTAAGACCTAGTAAATGAGAAAAGGCATTCAAATACTAGCAGTGCTTTTGTAAACAAAGTGAACGGGGACCTCAACAAAACTGCCAGCCGACACCCACCTCCCTCAAATAGCTGCACCCCACCAGCCCCCCAGCCACCTCCTGATAAAATGTGTTGATGCAGTGGACATTAATCTCCTTGGTGTAAATGTGATTGTGCTTTCAGGTCCCCGGGGCTACGTTCCAGCCTCCAAGCTGACCCGATACCAGCAAGTGACCACAGAGCCGCCACCTCCTTCCCCGCACCTGACCGCCACTGCCATCGGGCCTGGAATCAGGAGACACTCATACACGTCCGGAGCTCAGCCTGTGGTCAGCATGGCTCTGCCCTGCTTCCAGGTGCAGTATATGGGGTTTGAGTGGCAGGTTGTGAAGGCCAGTTATTCGGCCTGGTGTGTCTAGATGAATAGATTGATGGTGATGCTGTACCGCCTCCAGAGCATCAATCAATCTCACACGCTCGTACAGTGTTTAAGCAAGGGCAGCTGTGTAGGGGTGGCGGCAGCATGTGCAAACACCAATGTAATGAACATAGAAATGAGCAGCCTAGCCTTGTCAGCGGTATTAGATCACAATTTTACACTGCTCCCCACACTCACCGATTTATTCATTTATGTGGTTTAGCTGTCAAACGCTGGCATATTATTTGGCCGGCTTGTACTGGTGAGAAAGCCGAAGCCAAGACAATTTGCTTCGCGCCTGCATGGGTGGGAGTGTGAGATATATGGGCCGTGCGATCGTAAAAACTGTGACAGATTTTTGTGCCCAACCTTTCAGGGTCATTAATCATTGCACTAGTGCAGAATCTTTCCTGTACAGAAAAAAAACACAGCCAGGTGACATCCAATCTCACAGATGCATTGCTTCCTTCACCTTTTACAAGCCAGGTAGGGGGGTTTATAATTTGGCACTGAAGTCAGGCTAAAAAAACCAAACCACTTGGCAGCGTTTTCTGGCTTGGACTGGAGTAGACTCCAGTGTCAGCCACATGGGGGAGTGCTTGGTCCATGTTGTGATTTGAGAATGTTCGGTTCTCTTTTCTTCAGGTTAGGAGCCTCTCTTGATAATGTCATTATCTCTGTTATGGATTAGAACTCGCTATCAGCCAAGGACACTCTCTGTTGTAGTATGTTCTGTAATGTCTGAATGACCACTTATTGGTAAACTAATATAGAGCGAGTGAGCTTAATGATGAAGGCTAAAGCCCCCATGAGTACACTTTTTACTTGAACATCTGGCAAACATCCTGTTCCACCTCATTGACAGATTGCTTAGTTTTATTATGAACATGGAATCCCGAATGCGCAGTCTCGATCTCCAAGACTTTACATCCATCAATTTCATTTGGATTAAAAGTTCTATCATTTCTCAGCTACTAGGGTTGTGACAACACCAGAAGTTGGGGTCAGATCACAGTGCTATATGACTTGATACCAAACAGAACAGTGGCTAAAACAATCGTCATTGTCTGAAGATCAGTTTTTTTATTGAGTTGAAGTGAAGCCAGTAATATTGAATCCCTTAACGGCATCTTCGTCTCGTTTTTTAATGAACAGGAATGCTAAATAAAAAAGTGGCTTTGGTTGAAACATGTTCTTGGGATGATTAGCTGCATTCAGTTGCATGCAATGGCTTTTGTGAACCTGTTTAAACTTTTTGCAGTATGTAACATGCTACAAATAGACAGAAATTGTGCGCTCAAGTTTGCAGTATGCAGAAAAATGCCTTATGTAGTTGCGATTTCTGTAGTGGATGTTATTGCTTATTTTTGAAAATCAACTAGATGTGGGCGGTCCAAAGAGGGTCAGACTGGGTAATCCTTGTCTGTGTAATCCTTTTTTTTTTTGCCAAATATTTTTATTGGAATGAATACAATACAATAGTTTAAATTACAAAAAATGCAATTATCCTAATCCACTTTTACATTTATGTACACGGTCACATAACCACACATAAAATAATAATAATAATAATAATTATCATGATACACCATTCTGATAAGGATGTAGAAAAAATGATTTAAATCACAGGTTACCGTGTAAGAACATTGAACAAAGCCCGTGCCCACTCAGCTCTCCATGCCCAACACACACATTACTGACTATTAATGCAAATAGAAAAAAAAACAAAAACAAAAACAAGCACACATTCAGTTGGGTAGAACCTCTAAATTAGTGAAATAAGAAAAAAAGGGCTGCCATTTATAAAAAAAATTTTTTTTACATCCTCTCAACGTGTATTTAATTTTTTCCAGTTTAAAAAAAAAACATGATGTCTTTAAGCCACCTGGAGATTAAGGGATATTTAGCGGACTTCCAGTGCAACAATAAGGAACGTCTCGCTAGTAGTGATGAGACGGCTATAATGTCTTGTTGTGTAGATGTAAGTGCGAGTAAGGGATCTGAAATACCAAATATGGCGGTCAGAGGACAAGGTTGTAGATTTACCCCAAGAACTGTGGACATAGTAGTAAAATAACCTGGTACTGTGTAATCCTTAATAACTTGATTGTATATAGGAGCAAAATGCGCGTTACAGAATACAGGAGTATGTAATATTAATCAACTATGTGTGTTAGATATGCTAATAGAAAGTCAGATTAGCATATCCATATGCCCAAAATACAGGTTGCGAAATGGTAGCTAATTTGTCTTTGTATTATGTGAGCTGATTATGTGAATAATTATTCACAGTTCATTTATAACCATATTTTTTGTTTGTTTGTTTGTTAAAAGGTTCTTTAGGCAGGTAAAAGAGGATGCTCTATGACCCTTTTTAAGGTCTTTATTTTAAAGACTGTGGGTGAAATACAGCCTGATGGAACTGATCTAACTAAAAGCACAGTACTGATTAAGTATTGAACTTGCGATGCATCAAGCGACTTGTCTAAATAAGTCTTGCAGTTGTAATTGGATTGTCTATTCCTCTAAAATCATTGAACTTGTGAATTTTCTGTCTCTCTAGGTCTTTGCAGGGTATGACTTCACGGCTCGGGGCAGCCACGAGCTCTCTCTTCGAGCAGGTGAACCTGTGCGGGTGGTGGAGCCACATGACAAGCGCGGGAACACCGAGTGGAGTCTGGTGGAAGCCCGGGGGCAAAGAGGCTACGTGCCCTCCAACTACCTGGCCATGCTGCCCTCGGTGGTTGCCTCGCCCACCCTGCCCTACCCCTAGCGTCCGTCGCCATGAACTGTCACCATGGCAACTGCATCTCTGCTGCTGCTGCTACTGAAACTGTGTTTTCCTGCGCAGTTATTCATATGTAGACCACCATGAGCACTCTTACAGAAGGGCTCTTTATAACCGTAGGGTGGGCGGTGATTCTACTGACTGGTGTGCGAGCTGGAGTGGTGCTCGGGGCCTGCCATGAAGAGGTCGTTCAGGCCCTCCAGCTTAACCTATCTTTGCTTAGAGCTACTGCAGAGAAGACCACAGTATCAGGTGCTCTGTGTGTGTGCGTTTAAAAGACTCTTCCAAAGCCTGGGTTGTCTGTGTGCACCGGGCTGTTCTTTACACAGAGATGGAGGGTGGATGCTTCTTCAGGGTGGGGCGATGGAGTGATGGAGTGGTGGACAGACTTTGGGCTCCGTGCCCTGCTCTGTGGTGAAAGGAAGCTCACGATCTTTCAGATTTGCCGTGGAATACGGATTTCAGGGCATGAGTCAGCTCTCTTCTGCTCTAATCTCAGCACTGACTCCTTTGCGGATGGAGAGATGATCACCAGCACTGGATGAGCTTTGTTTTTTAAACACTGGATGGTTTTAAATCTCATTTTAACTTGATTCCAGCCTGGAAGCGCTACTAACGTTTTTATCTTAACCGACTCTAAAAAGACGTACTGGATTAACTTGTCTTTCTCTAGTTGCATGACACTGTGAAAATGCATACCTGTGAAGGAGTTTATGGACTAGTCCTACTAGTTAGATGCAATCAGAAGTGAATACTGTCTGAAATGCTTGTATAAAGCTCCACTGAAGAAATACTAAAACACACTGCTACATTGAAAGCAGGCCTAGCTTGAAGTTTTCTAGCATGGTTGATGTTGCACATTGTATTTGGTGCAGTGGTATATTTTGCTGCTCCAGAATGTCCCTATGTTGCCGTGCCAAAAAGCATGATACCTTGTCATTCCAAAATGTCTTTTGCCGCAGTACCAAAAACTATAATACCTGTTAAGCTGGCTCCATTTTAACCTAGTTTTAACAGAAGCCACTGTTGTATCAGAGATGGCATTTGCTTTGCTGCAGTGTATGCCCTGCATGGTAAGAGCCTCCCTGCTGTTGCATCTTCTCACCACTAAGGGCAGCAAAGCACCGTAAGCAGAGCCTTCTCTAGCATCCCTGGCTAAAAGCTTGATCTGTCCACACATCACTCCCAGTAAGTACTCAGAAGGTTAGCAGGCATGCACACTCTATTCTACACACTGTTGAATAGACTGTGTGATTGCTTCGTGACCAAGTATACTTGAATGTGCATTGAGCAGTGCAGCACTGCGAGCCTTTGGTCGGAGCCTTACCTCAGTCAGTATTGAGCTTAATCCCAGAAAAACAGAATGGTGGGCTATATTATTCTCTGGATTCTCTCACAATCGCCTTACAGGGCTCCGGTGAGACACGTCGCTTGCCTTCTGTTCCCTGGAAAAGCTAGACTCTGATACAGGAGTGAATTTTGTCTTATTTATTTTTATTTATTTTGGCCAAAGCTCTGCAGTGGTGTCTATACTGAGGCTAATGTGAGATTAGATTTCATTTTGTATTAAAAGGACAGATTTGCATCTTTGTTTGATGTTAAAATTGCCGTGTTCCTTATGTTGCAGTAAAACAATGTGAAGATGCTGAAATTGTTGTTTTGATTCCGCTCATCCAGTTTACTACAGTCACAGCCTCCACTCTTTTTATAAGCAGGGAAGGTGTTACTAGATATTGGAACAATGCTGTGAGGATTTGATTGCAGTCGGCCACAGGAGCCTTAGTAGGAACAGGTACTGATGTTGGTAAATACGTCTGGATCACAGAATCTAACTATGATGCTAATTACAATGTCATTGGCTTGTTTTCCCACTGCTGTTACGTGTCAAACGAGTTGATGCCATTGCCGCTGGCATAAATGTTTACATTAGATTATCTATTCAATATAAAATAATAAGCAGCAAATTGGTCATGTTGCTGTTTGTGGAAGATCTATTTGAAAGCTTTTGCAAACACAGGGCTGTTTGTGTAGCTAACTGGATTATACTGTATGTTAAGGGAGTACAGTTGTGTCAGTATCTGTCTGAGGGGTCCAGTCACTACAGGGACTACATCATTCCTCCAAGTTTTTAAATAGAGCTCCAAGGTTTGAAAGGACCCCACGCCAAGTGTCTTTAGAGGACCCCTTAACCCCGCTATTTTACTTAATGTATGAAATGATGAAAACCATAGACCTACAAAATAACATTGAGGGCCCCTATCATGGAAAATTGGACCCAGGCTCACTCTTTCTGCGATCTTGATGGATTTTGCCTGGCTTGGCTGAAATGTCGGTAATCCATCTCTGCTTTATACCTCTCTGTCTGATGCTAGGTAATGAGCATCATTATGTCAGGCTAACATGTGGCCACTCCAGAGTGTCCTATTCCTCTGGCAATGCTTTCCTGTGGAAATTAAAGCTGCACTATGTAAGATTTGGGGATTTGGCAGCCTCATTGGTGAAAATCTGTAATTGCATGTGGGGTGCCGATAACCATTTTGTAATGTCAGCTGTGTTTTGGACCCCTTTCTGGAGCGAATGAATTTGATGATTGCAAGCCGGACCCTCTTATGCCATCCATAAAATTACAGACCCCATATTTTTGCTGTGTGTCTGTTTTAATTCTCACTTGTTCTTCAATTCTTTTTTTAAATTATTATTTGTAGCCTTTTTGCCTGGAATAGATGCACCATAAAGCAACTGTCCTCATCAATTAGAAGGGGAATCTATACTCTTGGACATATAAGCAAGTACCCGATGATTTAGAGGCCTTACGCAATCAAAGAGCTGCATGTCGCTCTGATTAGGGGGTTTATTTTGGAGCACAGCAGCGCGGGTTTGGTGCTGCATTTAGCTCAAGCAGCACTATTCCTCGGAGAGCGTGTGAATGTCACTGCACTGCCGATGATGGCTGTATCTTTCGTGCAGCATGCTGTGCACAGGGGCTGTGTGTGTGCGTGTCTTTCGGTGGATGTGTGCCTCAGTGTGTGTGTATGTTGCGTTTGTCAGTATCTCCTCCCTCAGCTAAGAGCTGCTTGTCAGCAGTGATTTGATGCATTGACTCCCCCCGCAGCTCCGGCTCCCTCACTGTGGCGGAGCCCGATGCTCTATAAATACATTTTTCTATTCACTGGTCTAAAAATAGCCTTTTCTATGCAGGGTCTCTCTGCTGTGCAGAGCTCCCCTTGCTGGCACTGTCAGCAACTGCAGCTACCCCTGCCTCACCCCACCCAGCCCCCACATGGCATACTTGCACACCCATGGGGAAGGAGAGTGGATCACGTAACAGTGAATCGTGACTCCCCTATTTTTTAACCTAGGGTTATGCACCAAGGTAATTAGACATGTTTTACTTCCCCGCTAATAGCGTATACTATGTAGAGCATCTTAGAGTGAGGGCAAACGGCCCTACGCTCTCTAGGTGCAGCCTGAGGCATGTGTGTGTGCATTTTGAGTGTATTTGTGGATATGTGTGTGCGGCCCGGGGATCAGCTGTGTGCCGAGGGTTTATAGGGCTGTAGTGACCTCGGTGCCGGATTGAATTTACTGTCCATTTTGTGGGCAGGTCTGGACACTGAGAAGGCACATCTGTATTCAGTGGCCGTGTTAGTCCCGCTCGAATGAGTGGCCCTGCTGCTGCTGCTGCGCCTAAGGAAGTCCTGCAAGGAGCAATCATGAGGAGATGATCTGCTGGGGGCTAGGATAGCAGCCGTGGCTAAACTTCAGCCCAGGCTTAAAGGAACATGCCAGCACTTTTCAACCTACTCTCTTATCTGCTGCACATGCCGTAAAGTATTGGAGACAAACGTATCACACATCCCTGTTGCCAGAAAGCAACTGAAAACATGCATGCCATAACGCGATGATCATATACACCTATCTTCAAAAGAGTAGTGGCACCCAGATGGAGATAAAGGTTACCAGGAGCAATAAATGATGATGCATTTAGACTGATTGCAATATTTTATTGAGCTTTACATTCAGACTTGGTGCCTCTCAGTATGCCGTTGGGCTGCCATGTTTGCTAATGCAACATGCCAGGCACCTGACCACAATGCCTCCACACACAGATTCGTTGGTGGTCTCCACCAAGACAATGTGGGATTCGTCACTTCAGTAACCAGCTGCCATTCTGAGTCACTCCATTGCAGTCTGGCATGACCCTGAGCATCTCTGAAAGCTCCTTCAAGTTATTACTTGAAGTGTAATAAGGTGGTTGGTGTAGCTCAGCAGTTAACAGCACTACCCACCAAGGAGTCACCACCACCACATGTGGGAGACTGGGGTTCAAATCCCAGCCTGGGGTAACTGCTGTGCTACACCAATAAGAGTCCTTGGGCAAGATTCCTAACACTACATTGGCCTACCTGTAATGTGACTAACCTTGTAAGTCACTCTGGATAAGAGCGTCAGCTAAATGCCGTAAATGTATTACAGGAAGTGGTTCATGCTTTTGAGACCTTTGGACCTTTCAATCCATTCATGATGGAGGGGTACATGCCGGGCGTTGTAAGGCCAAATAGTCCCTGAAAAAAAATGTACTTGTTTTAAGCATCACTGACGTCCTACATACTGTAAAAACTCAGATAACACATGCCCCCCCGCTTTCTATCACTGCCACTGTAAAGAATTAGGAGTTTCTCTACAATGAGCCGCTTCATATTAAATCACTTTGACATTTGAAATATTCAGAACGTTTTAAAAATGAGTGGAATTTGCCTTTAAAATGGTGCAAGCTTGCATGTGCGTAACTCTTCCCATACAGCCTTCACACACTGACCCAATCCGTGTAATGAGTATATGTGTGTGCGTGTGATTATGTACTGGAGGGGAGACTCAGACACACAGAATAAAAGAAGAGACATGGCTTGTGGAAGTTATTGGCTCTCATGCAGTGAGGATCTCTGACCTTTCTCACACATGCAGTAAATCTTATCAGTCACTGTATCTAGAGCCAGAGAGGTGTCAAATCTGACCACCCTATGCAAGTCACCAAGCAGAATAATTCACTTGTACACAGTGGAGCCTCTGCCTCAAGGGTGACTTTATTCTGGTGGGTATTTCACAAAGCAGACCTGGATAACCTAAAGCAACAGTTTGGCTGAAAATCGAACTTACACAATTTCACCCTTCGCCTAAATGTGGTCAGATATGTTTGTGCTCCCTAATGGCTATTATAGAAAAAATAGTGCATTGATATCAGTATCTGCTGATTCAAAGGGAATGTTGGAGGTGGACAAAATACACAAATCATGTAGGTGAGTTAAAGTAGAGATACCCAAGGTAAACTATTCCTCCTGTAATGGTAGAAGTTCCTCCCTTTAGACCTCCACCTGAGTAACAGTGCTAAAGTATTTACCTTCAGATGTACTTACAGGGGTTGGACAATGAAACTGAAACACCTGGTTTTAGACCACAATCATTTATTAGTATGGTGTAGGGCCTCCTTTTGTAGCCAATACAGCGTCAGTTCGTCTTGGGAATGACATATACAAGTCCTGCACAGTGGTCAGAGGGAGTTTAAGCCATTCTTCTTGCAGGATAGTGGCCAGGTCACTACGTGATGCTGGTGGAGGTTCGTCCTTCTTGGTGGTATGCTGACATTACCCTGGATACCGTGGCTCTTGATACATCACAAAGACTTGCTGTCTTGGTCACAGATGCACCAACAATCTATCCTCTTTTGAACTCTGGTATGTCACCCATAATGTTGTGTGCATTGCAGTATTTTGAGCAGAACTGTGCTCTTACCTGCTAACTGAACCTTCACACTCTGCTCTTACTGGTGCAATGTGCAATTAATGAAGATTGGCCACCAGGCTGGTCCAATTTAGCCATGAGACCTCCCACACTAAAATGACAGGTGTTTCAGTTTCATTGTCCAACCCCTATAAGTATGGAGAGTAACAGTAGCATGGTTTACTATGGCTCTAATGTCCTGTTATCATTTCTGGAACAAGACTCTTAATGGTGTAGGTGTAAAGACTCCAGTCTCTCAGTCCTCCAGTCTTTAATAGAAGGTCATTGATTAGTCTGACACTGATGTCTGATCAAATGATCGTAAGCACAAAACACTGAAGGAGAACAGTTTCCATTAGCTAGAACCGAGCTCTGTCCTAATGATCAAAACTAGCTCAAAACAAGTGACATCTGTACCCTGATTGGTGGGCTCACTTGGCGCTGCTTTCGTTTTGACATGTTTTGTTTTCATGCACACATGAGCCATAAGGAAAGACAGACTTGACCATAATGTAGTAGAGTATAAAGTAAACTTAATGAGTTACTCTCCTCTACCTGGAAAAGTTAATATCACGATCAGAAAACAAAATGTGGTATTGATTTACCTCTAGTGCATCCTAGTTTACATCCTAGTTTACATTTAAGGTATTTAGCAGACGCTCTTATGCAGAGCGACTTACAACTCTGCTTAGTGTTCCGTTGGATAATACTCCAGCTAGTAGGAAGTTTAGAGCCTAAAACTCACCACGAGCTCAGACACTGCCCGAACAGGGGGCCAGTGCTGGTACCTAGAGATTAATACATAGACATAGAGCAAGTAAAGCATTACCTGGCAACCCCAGCCCAGTGCTCATTCCTGTAGAGGAGATAAGGTCATAATAAGTGCAACACAGTTTACATCCTAGTTTACATCCTAGTTTCCCCTAAACCACTCAGATTTCTTAGGTAATCTTTAACACACTGTATAACATACTGTCATCTATAAACATGGACATTGCATAGCTAACAGACCAGGGGCAGCCCCCCTGAAGACTGATGTTCATCTCTACTCTAATTTCTAATCTCTAATTTCCCATTAGGATCAATAAAGTGTTATCTTATCTCAGCTTATGTTTGTCCAGTTCTAGTCTCTTATGACATGTTAGTTACACTAGCCTTATAGCTCCAGTTCAGAACTAAGGAAGCAAGCCTTTAGCCAGTGAAGACGTGTTGTCTGATTGAGTACTTTACGCATAGTGAAATGTGCCTTACGGAACAGTCACATGGGTTCCACACTGGTGAATATGGTGTCTTGCTTGCTTCACGAAGCAGAGAGCTCCTACTCTGAGAAATGTTCACCTGGCTCTGTGTTATGGCCTCCAGCTTCACTAGAACTCATCTCTCAGCAACATGTCCTTACTACAGACTGTTATTAGCTTTCTCAGAGTGAGATAAAGCATGGAGAGCATCCCATGCCCATTTCTGGCACTATGTGTGAAATGTAGCACCTGGCTACTGTTTTGTCTCCGTAGAAATCCCTATGTGTTTGAGGGGGCGG
This sequence comes from Prochilodus magdalenae, assembly GCA_024036415.1. NCBI lineage: Eukaryota > Metazoa > Chordata > Actinopteri > Characiformes > Prochilodontidae > Prochilodus > Prochilodus magdalenae. The sequence continues at coordinate 25,010 of JAMWET010003567.1, read as the reverse complement.
TGCAGGGAGAGGGTGCTAATGCATGTGATTCCGCCACGGCGGGACGCTCAAGGTCTGCCTCGTCTTTCAGCGGGACACGGCAATATAGTCCTGGGCCACGTGCTGCTTCAGTGTTTAACAACACAGGATGCATATGCTCTCTCTCTTCCCCCCTCTCTCTCTCTGTCTGTCTCTATTTGGCTAACTCTATCACTCCACTTGCTCTGTTATTTTCTCACAGTTTTGATGCTTCTACCTCCCTCTCAATCTTCTCTCGTGCCACCGCACCCACCCTCTTCCCTCTTACTGTACCTCCTATTTTCTGCCTGTCTGTGCTGGGTCGCTTGCCCTCTGTCTGTCTGACTGTGTCACTCCGCTTACTTTGTACTCTGGCACTGTCTAGAGATTTCTTTTTTCTCTCTCAACTTTTCTATCCCTGCATCCTCTCTCTCTCTCTCTCTCTCTCTCTCTCTCTCTCTCTCTCTCTCTCTCTCTCTCTGTCTCTGTCTCTGTCTCTGTCTCTGTCTCTCTGTCTCTCTGTCTCTCTGTCTCTGTCTGTCTCTCTCTCTCTCTCTCTCTCTGTTTGGCTAACTCTATCACTCCACTTTTCTCGCCTTTCACCGTACCCCTCCACCTCACCTCTTTCTCTCCCTCTTATTCTCTGTCTCTTTTTGCTGTTTTTCTGTCTCTCTCTCTGCTCACTCTCCCCTCTTTCTCTGTCTGACTGTATCACTTTACTTGTTGTCTAGATATTTATTCTCTTCTTTCACATTTTTTATCCCTACAGCGCTTCTTTTGTGCTCTTTCTCTTTTCCAGTCTCTCTCAGTCTTTCTCAGTCTTGCTCTTTCTCTTTCTCCCTCTCTCCTTCTCTCTCTCTCTCTCTCTCTCTCTCTCTCTCTCACTCACTCACTCACTCACTCACTCACTCACTCACTCACTCACTCACTCTCTCTCTCTCTCTCTCTCTCTCTCTCTCTCTCTCTCTCTCTCTCTCTCTCTCTCTCTCTCTGTCTCTGTCTCTCTCTCTCTCTCTCTCTCTGTCTGTCTCTGTCTCTCTCTCTCTCTCTCTCTCTCTCTGTCTCTGTCTCTCTCTCTCTCTCTCTCTCTCTCTCTCTCTCTCTCTCTCTCTCTCTAAGGTTCTTGTAAACAGTGCTGACCCAGAATGTAAATTATGTCAGTCATCAGCAGTAGTGTTGTATGTTTTGCTCCAGCACCAGCATGTTTGGTGTGTGTGTGTTGGTGTGTGTGTGTGTGTGTGTGTTGGTGTGTTATGGTGGCTCATGCCTAAGCTGAGGGGAGAGCAGTAGATGCCATGCTAGAAACCTGATAACGAACTTTAAATGACAACCCTTGGATGACACTCGAGCTAAAGGCAGTCACTTACTGTGACACGTGAAGTTCAACCTGCTATCTTTAGAACAACTTGGCTCGCAAGTCATCCAGCACGTTTCTGTTTTACTGTATTCATTTTTATGTTATATATGAATTTGCAACTCTCGCACGTTTGCCATATGTTTTCATGGGCAAATAGTCCATTGCACACATTGGGGGTGCATGTTATAGTGAAAATGTATTTCATAAGATGAAAGTCATTTGTATTCCGTGTCATGGTGCTGTCAGATTTCATATTGCACAGTATTTCCATTTTCATTTTTTAGCTCTCATATATCATGAAGTAGCCAACTCCATAACGCTATTGTGAGAGAACTTGGCAAGGCTGAATGTATCCTAAATGGCACCGGCATTGATTGAAGGAGCCACTCTGAGGTTCAGACAGTGTCTGTACTGCATGATAATGGAGGACAGAGAGAGAAACCGTCTTCCTGTGTCCACGCGCATTTCTCCCTCACATCCACACAGAACATTCCTCCGGTGTTCTGGCTTTCCAGAGACTGCCAGGATTTGTGCAACGTGACTCACACTATAGCTGCAAATAGCTCAGTGGGAATCCTTCCAATTATACCAAAACACGCATGCACACACATGCACACCCCCTGGATATACACTGGGAGATTCTGTAACCTTCATACCTCCCTCATATCACCCAGTTCAAACGCACCTATAAACCTGCCCTGCTTTACTGATGTTCTTTCTACCTCTCCTGGCCATAAAAGGAATGAGTGGCGATACGTCTTTGAGAAGAGTGCTCTCTGATGGCCCCTCCATAAAGAGTCTATCAGCAGGCCTGCCTTCCCCACCAGTATCCTCAGGATGTCACAAATCCAATTATCATCAGCTCAATTTTTCATCCTGTTCTAGCCTACAGTTGTGGAAAACATTTTACGAATCAATTTGTAACTCTGCTTGGCCTCTCCAAAGCAACCACTTCAAATATCGAGACGCATTCATGAAACATAATAGAGATAGTTTGGCAAGTAGGAACACATTGACACAACTTTAGTCTGTTCCCTGATGCAGCTGATCAGCCCAGACACAGTATGTTTGATTTCTGAAGCATGCAGAGGCTAATAGTTAATAGTGGCGCAATGTGAAACACGGTGAAGTGAAACACCCACAAACACACTCACTAGTGAACACACACACTAGGGGGCAGTGAGCACACTTACCCGGAGCGGTGGGCAGCCCTATCCACGACGCCCAGGGAGCAGTTGGGGGTTAGGTGCCTTGCTCAAGGTCACCTCAGTCGTTACTGTCAGTTCAGGGAATCGAACCGGCGACCACAAATAATAAACAAAAAATAATAAAAAAATGTGTAAACTACAAATAATACATTGACAAAAAGAATAATGTACCAAGAAGGAGCTGCTGGAAGCGAATAAAACCTTATACGTGTGAATGTAATGGTGATATGTGTATGTGCTGTTACACCTGTAGCGTGTAGCACCACCTAGCGATGTGTTTTGGTTTAGCAGTGTGTTATACAAAAACCATGAGGTGGTTGACATGCTGATGGACATCCACAATCTGCATACATTTGTTTGCATCTATCGTTTCCATGGCATCATCTGTATGTATATAATTATGCTTCTGTTCAGCTTTATTTATATTTAGACGCCCTTTATGCCATTTTGATGCCATGTAGTTTAGTTCATTACGGCATCAGAAGTAACCCCTTGTCCCTTCTGTAAGCGAGCTACTTCTATGCTCTGGTAATGTTAGCCTAGGCTTTGGGTCATTTAGGGTTATGGTGAAAAACCTATTAATGTGAAAGTCAGTGAAGGAGCAGGCCATAGTAATTTGAGATGTATGTTTTACTTGTAGTTTCCTAACTTTTATCATCATTAAAACTTTCAGCAACACTAATCGTCAAGATGGTAAAGGATGGTAAGAATGATGGTGACACTGTCAGGGCTCTCACCCAGTAAGAGGAAAAGACAGTACATAGTAAGTGATTACAATATCACAGTGAATGGATGCGTTTATTGGGGCAAACTGAATTGAAAGTAGGCTCTAGTACCCGGTTGGTCTGCCTTGTAGCCTGGATACAAGATGAGATATAATGGCATATTTTCTACATGGCATCTTGCGGCACATTTGCCTACAGATGTTGCAGCCAGGCCTGTAGATTCTGCACATGTGTATGTTGCTGAAGCTGGCATCACAGCTGGTCCCATTAATGCTTGATTGGTGATAAATCTGGTGACCAAGCAGGCCAGGGAACTGTTACCGTCTGCCGAAAACATTCATCGGAAACCCTTGCTGTGTGTGAGTGGGCATTATCCTGCTGGAAGGTTTCTGTTGGAAGCCTTCTGACACCACTGCAAACGAAGGTGATGGAGGCCTGGCTACAAATGGCTGGACATGTAATGAACACCGTGACTCCAAACATACTTCCACCTTTCCAAACGCCTGGAAATGGTCCAGGTAGAAACAGGGGTGTGTAATGAATGTGCAACCTGTGTCTGGATAGTGGACAAGGAAACTGTGATAGCTGCTTGTGCTTATCGGATGATCAAATGATCCTCTCCACTGGTGGTCTATCTATTCGGATCCTGTTCTCCATGTGTGCATGCCCTCATGTAGCCACATCACACCTGTAATCATTTACATATTGGTGGACATAATCGCATGTTGAGTTTTGCAGCAATCTGATTTTTTTTTTATCTGTGGAATGATATAAAATTAAGTCATATAGAATTTGGAATGCAAGTTGATCACCACCAACCTAACCAATATATGAGATATGAGACAGTAAACCGGTCTACCTGCATGTACATTTAGATGAGACCAATGTATCAATGTATCAAGCTAAATGTCAACATCTAACTCACTAACTGATCCTTATGTGCCGATAGGGTTGATCAAAAATCAAAAACACCCAAAAGCTACAACTATAACAGCAAATAGATGAACAGCTGTTCTCTGTCCTGGAGGATGCTGTGTATCACTGGCTGCATGAACATGGCATGACAAGAATGTGAGATCCATTGGCCTTAGCACAGACATTCGGATGTGGATGTGAGTCCTGTGGGTATTCCCAGTTTTCCCAGCTGGTGACAAATTGTGCTAACATGTAGAAATGTCCTACCATAGTTCATGTTTATAAGCCACTCTGTACATATGTTTATAGGCAGCTCCACTATATGGACAAAATGATTGGGAAGTAGGTGAGACATTACAGCTACAGGAGCTTTTATGACATCCAGGTCTAAATCCATAGGGATTAATAGGGAGTTGGTCCTGCCATCGCAGCTGTAACAGCTAGCAATCGTCTGGAAAGCTTTCAACTGAATTTTAAAGTGTGTGTGTGGGAATTTTTGGCCTTCCGAAGTCATTCTGTGTCTTGCAGTCTCTGTGGTAGTTCATCCCAAAGGTGTCTTGGGTTGAAGTCATAGCTCTGTGCAGGCCAGTCATTATTTATTTCATATCAATCTCACCCAATCATGTCTTTGCTTTCTGCACTGGGGCACAGTCATGATGGAACAGAAAAGGGTCTTTTCCAAACTACTTCCACAAAATTGGAAGCATACAATTGTTCAAAATGTCTTCATTGCCCCTTTACTGGACCTAAGAGGCCTAAGCCAAACCCTGAAAAACATCCCCATAGCATTATCCCTCCTCCACCAAACCTTGACCAACTGTCGGCACAGTCAGGCTGGTAGCATTCTCCTGGCATCTTCGCATTGTGCTTGAGGGTGTAAGACTTTCATGCAGCTGCTCGGCAATGACGCTCCCAGCACACAAGTTTTGTGCTGATGCTAATGCAGAACTCTGCAGTTATCGAGTCAGGAGATGACTGGTGAGTTCTACACACTATGCTCCTCAGTACTTGGCTGCCCCACTCTGTAACTGTGTGTGGTCTACCACTTTGTGGCGGAATTGCTGTGGTTCCTAAACACTTCTATTTTTAATAATACCACTTACAGATGTTCATGGAATATCTAGGAGGAACGAAATTTCACAAACGAGCTTGATTGTAACTTGAATGTATGGTCTAACACTTTTAATGTACAGTGCAACACTATTAATGCACTATTACATTAGTTGTTGCTAATTACCATTTCAGTTTCCTTTGAAATCCAGTGTTGTTATGACCCCGGTGTCTCTCCCTGTATGCTGTTATTTCTAGGAGGCCGTCCATCGCTCTTTAGAAAAAGGATCTTTGCGTGTGAGAAAAATAGCCCTGCCGTTCACCTCTCCACGGCCCTGTGTGTGTCCATGCCTCCACCTCACAGCCCAGATCTGACACCTGCCCATCATATACAGCCTTCTCTGCTCCCATGCCTCATGCCTCATTCTTTAATTAGTAGCTTTGTCCGCTCTCCCGCACCAGTCGGATCAGCCTTGAAAGTGACAGGTGAGGCAGGGAATGTGTGCTGACATTTCAGCTACTGTCTGCACTGTGCTTGCGTGCAGTTCATTTAGGCAGTCTCGGTGCACTGCTTTGAGAATGCGCTCGGAGGGAACTCAAGGAATGTTTGGGGAAACAGTGGCCGAGATTAACAAAGAGCAGAGGGACTCAACTCCCAAACAGAGCCATGGAGACCGCAGCAGGCCGACTGCCATGGATACACAGTGATGGACGCTTTAAACACTCTACCCAACAAACAGCGCTGCAGAAAGCTTTTGTAAAGAAAGCCTTTACCTGATCTGACCTCTTTCATGCAACATGATCAAGGAGGGGTCAAAAGAGGTTTCATGGGGCATGTGGAACTGTTCCCTTGTGTTATTTACTTGCTTTATAATTGGGTGCAAGTTATACCATATGTAATATTTTGGGTTTTATTTTTTCCCTGTATAAAGAATAACTGTGCAGAAAGAATGGTGAGGAGGATAGTGACACTGTCAAGAGGAAAAGACAGTACATAGTAAGTGATTACAATATTACAGTGAATGGATGCGTTTATTGGGGCAAACTGGACAATTGAAAGTAGGCTCTAGTATCCGGTTGGTCTGCCTTGTAGCCTAGATACAAGATGAGATATGGTGGCATACATGTTCTGCATGGCATCTTGCAGCACATTTGCCCACAGATGTTGCAGCCGGGCCTGTAGATTCTGCCGTGTGTAGGTTGCTGAAGCTGGCGTCACAGCTGGTCCCATTAATGCTTGATTGGTGATAAATCTGGTGACCAAGCAGGCCAGGGAACTGTTGCCGTCTGCCGAAAACATTCATGGGAAAGCCTTGCTGTGTCTATCCTGCTGGAAGGTTTCTGTTGGAAGCCTTCTGACACCACTGCAAACATAGACGATGGTGGCTGGCTACAAATGACTAGACATGTAATGAGCACCGTGACTCCAAATATATAATTCCACCTTTCCAAACACCTGGAAATGGTCTGGGTAGAAACAGGGGTGTGTAATGAATGTGCAACCTGTGTCTGGATAGTGGACAAGGAAACTGTGGTAGCTGCTTGTGCTTATCGGATGATCAAATGAGTGCAGTGCAGTTTGTGTGTTCACTGTAGATGTGTTAGCTTACTTTCCTTTAAAAAGCCAACAAAGCATCTAATTATTTGACTGGCATTCAAGCATTTGCAGTCAGTTGTAGTGTCCGTATGATGTGGGCATTCTGACAGATTGTGATACATTAGTGGAGTATAGCTTACAGGGGTTGGACAATGAAACTGAAACACCTGTCATTTTAGTGTGGGAGGTTTCATGTCTAAATTGGACCAGCCTGGTGGCCAGTCTTCATTAATTGTACATTGCACCAGTAAGAGCAGAGTGTGAAGGTTCAGTTAGCAGGTAAGAGCACAGTTCTGCTCAAAATACTGCAATGCACACAACATTATGGGTGACATACCAGAGTTCAAAAGAGGACAGATTGTTGGTGCACGTCTTGCTGGCGCATCTGTGACCAAGACAGCAAGTCTTTGTGATGTATCAAGAGCCACGGTATCCAGGGTAATGTCAGCATACCACCAAGAAGGACGAACCTCCACCAGCATCACGTAGTGACCTGGCCACTATCCTGCAAGAAGAATGGCTTAAAATCCCTCTGACCACTGTGCAGGACTTGTATATGTCATTCCCAAGGCGAACTGACGCTGTATTGGCCACAAAAGGAGGCCCTACACCATACTAACAAATGACTGTGGTCTAAAACCAGGTGTTTCAGTTTCATTGTCCAACCCCTGTATGTTGTTTAATTGCAGTATAAAATTATAATTAGCTTTTTTTATACAAACTTGATTTCTAAATGTGATGTGACAAAATGAGAAGAAACCACAAAACTACAGAGTCCAAAACATTAACTGATTACAGAAATAATCTTTAATTATAGCACTAAATTAATGGATCAGGAAGTGACTTGGGTACGACCTTAGCATTAGACTACTCTTATAAAGCGTTTATGAATGGTTTAAAATGAGCCCATTAATATCTATTAATCAGATCATAAACATCTTAAAATCAATAAAAAACAATTGCAACACATTAATAAGAAGGAATGGTGACCTGTTGTTAGTCTGACTGAACGCTGTTTAACACTGTTAAGCTGAGCTTTTGATGTTTACTGATCTAACTTTCTTGTTTCCATTAGTCAGCACTAAACCTGTCACCTTCAACACACATTCACCAGATAGACACACTTACTTTGCCCCCTTATTCATGTGTTATAAATGCTTATTAACATTATTAACACTTATAACCTTAAACTACTTACCATTTTAAAACATTTTTTTTGAGGTAGCCTTATTCTAATGCGCTACCATGGCTTGAAAAATGATACCGCACATAGAGGCCCAGCTGTCTTGACCTCTCCCCATTGATCTATTGCACTGTTTCTTTCCTCACCTTCTCCATCCCTTGCCTTCTGCTATTGACCTCAATTTCTATTGTCCCTAGCCTCAGCTGCCACCTGCCCTAAGACTGCAGGACAGTCCATCAGTCTTTGGCCATCCAGTCAAGGTTGGTGTAGAGCTCAAGGTCACTTGCATTATAGCGCTGACAAGCAGGGAATGCACCAGGGGTAAAAATGTTGTGGATAAAAAAGTCAGAGGAAAGCTGAGGACTGAGAGCTCTCAAAGGTCAACCTCAGATGGCATAGAAGGTACCATGTTTCCTCAGTTCAAGACAGGGGGTCGGTGTGGGAGCATTCCTGAGCTAGTTCTCCCATGCATTTTAGTTAGGTGAAGCATCCAAGTGTCACATCTCACCATGTTACAAACACGTTTTTACTCTCATAGCTAAGAACTACAAGGATTTCGGAGAATGGCTCGAGAAGGTGAACCAGGTCTCCTCAATTTAGTCTGTAATTGCAAATACGGGAAGTAATTGTTTTGCCTTCAGTCTAATGTGTTTCTATGTAAACAGGGCCCATGGTGGTAATGTAGTAAACAGTGTTGGTACTGCAAACCATGCAGTAGATACTGAAAAATAAAAACACAGGCTGGGATAGAGGCGATAAACTGTGGAGGTTAATAGACATGATAAACTGTGAAAATTTGCCAAGCAAATTCAAGGTCTTTGAACTCTATCCATTTAATTCTATTGTCCAGTTTTGCTTTGAAAGCCAAGCTTTTATCCATCCATAAGATTCTAGCATGCTGCTACTTGTATGACCTCTACCACATATAAGTAGGTGTATTGGAAATAGTTATGTAGGGCAGTTGTAAAAGCCAAAGGATTCCCTCTCTGATGTATGACACCCTGTCCTGCCTTGTCAGCCGTAAATTCAGTTTAGTGTCACTGCCTGCTTCTTGCTTTAACCTGATCCCTGTCCCATTTGGCCACTAGAGGGCGTGTAGTTTTTCCTCCCACACAGCACTGAAGTGAGCAGACTAACTTCCTGCTTCATGTATCTATCACAATCAGTCTGCAGATCACAAGAAGGTGATTATGCGTCTTTCAAAAGAGAATAACAGTCTCCCACAACCCCTGACACATCACACAATGTGCGAAGGTTGCGTCCTCCCTTCTGCGCCTGCGGCAAATGGAGATTTAGATGCACCAGTCCTCCTCTCAGCAGGCTTTGATACTGAAAGTGGTGGGGGGAGAAAACAGAGATGGAGCGAGAAAAATAGAAGTGGAAAATCAGAGTTCGTTTTGCTGACCGGAATATGGAACCTGTCCCCTTCCACAGTGCATCTTAAAAGCCACAGGACTCCAAAAAAATGAAATGCGTTCTCATGCCAGACACCAAATTGTGCCCTGATAAGGTGCATTGTCACCGCTGTCAGCTTAAGTGGTGAGCCTCAAAGGGAGACAGCCATGGGGCATGTCAGGATGACCAGGGTAATTGAGCACAGTGTGCTACTGAAGCTGGGTAATCTCAGTGCCCATTGCGGGGCTGACCTCTGTGCCCTGCTGCCCGGCTTGGATTTGCCACAGATTACGCCCTTGCGTGGGCACTGCCGTCACTTGCACTTCCATCCACACACAGGTAGCACTGTGTCAATGGCAAGCCCAGCCCTTCCAACAAAGCCTCCATTAAGGCTCTTAAGCCTGATTTGATTACATCATGATCGACAGCAATCACGTCCGACAAGCTCCCGGGATTTGGCTCCCTCTCTTAAGCGCTGGCTATGCCACCGTTCCTGTAATACCCACGAGGCACCGGGAATAATAGGATGCAGAATGCTGCGTTTTCTATTTAGTATGGCTCCGAGGTTATATATGATCAACATCATGTGAGATTATCTGAGGGCTATAATGGGACTTATAGTGAATAATGCTTTCTGGCTGTGGGTTGCCAGAGCATCGCAGCCATTATCCAACTCGAGAAGGCCCAAAGCTGCGTGTTGCAGCGAGACAACAGTGATGCACTTGCAAGACTAAATTTAGGCTGCGACTCGCCTTCATTAAACATGAGCATGTGTCTGGGGCTTTTAAAAGCTCTCTCTCTCTCTCTCTCTCTCTCTCTCTCTCTCTCTCTCTCTCTCCTCCGGCCTCTCTTCAGCTGCGGCTCAGAAGCTTTTCCTCTTAGGTTGCCATTAGTCTCGACTCCAGCCACTGTGACGTCTGGATCCAATCCAGTTTCTCTTTAAGATAGTGTGGAATGCAATTGGAGCTTTTGTAAGCGGAAAAGAAGTGCCTCGCTAACACTATAGGCTCCCTTGTCTTCGGTATTATGAGTCATGTCAACGATTATGTGACTTGAGCAGAAGGAAGCAGGAACCCAAGTCCTGTTTAAAATGAAAATGGAATAAGGAAGGTTGTTGTTACCCTGAGCCGATGGGATTAAGACTAGGTGAGCAGGAACAGACCCAAAATAATACCTGTATTTACATTCAGGAATTTACTTATGTTAGCAGATTCACATAAAGCCAAGACCAACAAATCAGTCCGATTCCCATAGAGTGGCTGTATTTCCTCCTCTGATGAACTGTCCTTGATTACTCTTCTTATTGTTTTCACCAGCAACAATGATTACTGTGTCATTATGGGACTGAATCTGCACTGCCTGCTCATCATTATTATTTGTTGGGGACTGTGGTGTAACAGTGATACCAACACTCTATTCAGTTTTCCTGCCATGTTTACTCAGTGACTCCACTGAGCAGAGTCACAATGCAAACTCTGGCCCACATCTACAGTTAAACTGAACAGGAAGTGGTGTATATCAGTCTCAAACCCACAGGAAGCATTTGAACTTTTGTGACGGAATCCCTCAATGTATAGCTAGTACTGCAAAGATACTGTACAGCTCTCCTTTTCTTATTACAGCACTGTGCTATACTGTTAAAGTGCTCATTTGTGCATTCTTCTTGCAATTCATTGCTGTCTCTGAGAACCCCTTTCCTATTGGTTTATATGGGCTTGTGTACCAAAGAGAGGTCATTTCCTACGAGCTGCGTTTCCTAAAACTAGAGTAGTAATTGTAGTCAGGCTGTTGTTACTGAGCTTTTAAGACCAATACACAGTCACCCTTACATACACTCATCATCAAAAGAATGGTTGCACAAATAGTTCCATCCAGAAGGAAGGTAATCGCCAGGAATGAACTTCGGTTTGACATTCTGAGACATGCAAATGATTCAGGTTTTACGTTTGGCCATGCATGTGCTGTAATCAAGGATGGGCCTTATCACTGTATCCTTGACCTTAGCAAGTCATCCTGTTTGTGCCAGCACCATTAGCAGATGGCTGCATCACCCAGGACTACATGCACACAGACCAATACACCCACTGCCCTTAACACCACGTCAGCATCACCAAAGACATGCCACACTGGGATGGCTTGACCCAGAATGGCAGCGGGTCATCTTCAGTGAGGAGTCACATTTTTGTGTTTGTGGAGATGAGCAACGAATCAGTGTGTGGAGGTCACTCAGAAGGCCTGGTGTCACTCCATCTCCACCCCTACTGCACAATCTGTAGGAACTGTGTGAGAATATTCAAGCTGCATGGGATGGATTATCAGAACCTCCGAGACAGCTGGTATGTTGCACTGGCCAACATGGCAGCCTAACGCCCTTCTGAGAGACACTACTTCTGTATGTGTAGCTTAGTAAATATTGCCCATATCAGTCTACATTTATCATCATTTATTGTTCTTGGTAATCTTTTTTCTCCTTCCCAATAGCATTACAATCCAACACTTCCTTCTGGGTGCATCTATTCTTTAAATGATGTGTGTAAACATTATAAAGTTATAATGTGACGTGTTGGGAAAGAAGGTGTGGAACCGTCACACTTTAAGCTTTTACTATACATGGCAACAATGGAAAATTCTCAATCAGCACTGATTAAAATTGATGGAGATAACAGGCAGGCAGGCCTCCTCCAGCCACACAATTCAACTAGCACTGCACCATTACCCAAAGCTAGGCACAGAATAGCACAAGCAACACATTAACACATCTTCAAGCCTTACAGCCACAACCATTTACAAGAAAGCTAAGTCTCTCTTACCGTGAGTCCCGCACTCCTGTGGTGCTGTGCTTGTCACTGCTGTGCATGGCCATGCCTCCCTCGTGTCCACTGCCCCATTAAAAAACCATGCTGCATCCCTCTCCCCCACGTGGTGGTACTCCTTGTCTTGGCTGTGGACAGCTTGATGGCCGGCTGGTGCCCCGAGGTGGCCAACTCAACGTGCCATGTGCCAACTCAATTCAGAAGTGCACCCGCGTCACTCCAATGCCTATTACTTCATGCTGCCTTCTAAAACTATCAAGCTAAACTCATCCCACTAGCTCGAAGCATCGCTAAAAGGCCATGGCCAACACTATGAGGCTGCCACGCTCCTCCACCAGCAAATACTCTCTATCCAAGCATCTTTGCTTCCATCCCTTTTGCCATCCTATTCTGGACCCAACTGCTTTTGCTTGCCATGTTGCCACTTCAATTGTGTTTGTTGCTCATCCTCTCCGTGCTGCCCCTTCTTCTGCAGGGCTTGTTGTTCTTTACCACTCATCTTTAGTTCCGTGATGGCGCCCTTCTTCTATTATCTGCTTGGGATATGGTAGTGTGGCAGTCCAGCTTCTGACAGTAAATGTGAGATTTTGGGACAGGAGACACAGAACTTTAAACAAATGGTCTTTTATTGACGACGCCATCAGTATAGAGACCACCACCCAGCATTGCTGAGGTGCTCCTGTGCTGCTATGCGTATTACCGGTCAGCCAAGGCCATGCCTCCAGCACATCCATGGCTAAACAAGCATGTAACGGCCTGCTACACAGTCCCCTATTCAATGGTCAACCATCTCGGTGACCTACAAAAAGTCCCTGGGGTATTTAGTGGTAAAGTGGGAGCCATGTATACACCCCATGGTGCCAGAGCAGGGAGACTGAGCAGTGTGTCCCCCTCCTATGCGCTCCTATACTAATTGCCTTGGATGTGACAGCTTGAAGGCCAGCTAGTGTGATGCATGTGCCAATGGAACCTAAAGGTAAAGGGCAGACGCACTAAATACAGCAGCAGCATGTGTATTATATTTAGTTGTAGTGGCTTCTGTGTCACTTTCTGTTAAATATATGTTTTATATATGGATATTTAGATATATGGTTTATATGCAGCCAAATTAATGGATAGTTATCTGGGTGATTAAAAAGCTGTAGCTGTGGTTGTCCATGATATGGGATCTTGAAGACAGTGCTAAGATACTGCACGTACTGTATCACATTGTAACTGAGTGTTCCTCAGCTGAAGTATTAGTTACAGAGGCATTCATTTCACTTCCTGTTTATGACGAGAAGCATGGCACATATATTGATGAGACAATAGTAGTACTGCTGAGTTCAAGAAACTTGAGCTCTGCAGGTAACATGACGACTGTTCCTTCCAGCGATCCATTTCTTTATTTATTTATGTATTTGAGCTAGCATCTTAATCATGAGGCACATAGTATGTAGGGACCGTTTGGAGACATGGTTATGGCGTAGATGATTACTCCATCAATAGCTTGTCCAAGCTGCTCCCAGGATCAATACTACACGGCCTCCAGTGATTGCTTATTCCTCTGAGGCTTTGGGTCACATGCTCCTGTCATGTTCTACAGCAGGTCCAGAGAGATGTACCGGTCAGATTGAGGTGTGTGTTCTGTTCCACTGCTCCATGTTTCTCTGGGGAGATGATATGTATAGTGCAGTGAAGTGTCTCTCTCTCTCTCCATCTCTCCATGCGTTTATCTTTTTACCTTGTTCTTTTCACTTCCTACTTTCTACCTCTCTTCATCTGTCTTTCTTTTTATGCCCTCCTTTTCTCTCTTGCTTCTTTTTATCTCTCTTCCCATCTTCTGTCTCTCTCTCAATCTATTTCTTTCTTTCTTTCCTGTCTTTTCTTTTTTTTCTGTTGTCCCATCTCCATCTATCTCATTACCTTTCTTTCTTTATCTCTTTCCTTTTTGTCTTTCCCTCCTCTTCTCCTGTACTTTCTTTCTACCTCTCTTCTAGTATGCTGTCTCCCTTTCTATCTGTTTTAGTTTCCTTTTCTCCTTCTCTCTCCATCTCGCTTGTTCTATATCTTATCCTTGACTTCTCGCTCCCTCCTTTCTCTCTCTCTATCCATATCTCCACCTCTGTCTTTCTTTCTTTCTCTCTCCTCTCTCTGTCTCTCTTCCTGTCTCCCTGTGTCTATATCTCTTTATATCTCCCCCTCTCTCTGCTACTCTCTCACTGTCTTTCTGTCTCATCTATCTTGTTACATCTTCCTTTCTCACTCATTTATTTTCTCCCTCTTTATTTTTTTGTGTGTTTCTATTGCCCTTCTCTTCCTTCTCCCCATCCTTCTCTTTATCTCTACCTACATGCCTTTATCATTTTTTCTTTCTTTCTTTCTTTCTTTCTTCACCTCCTTTTTCTCTCTGTATCTGCATCCTGTCTCCTCTCCCTGTCTCTCTGTCATCCCACTTCTATCTCTTTAGCTTTTTTCCTCTTCATTTTGTCTCTCTCTCTCTATCTCCTTATATTTCTTATCCTTGAGCTCTCTTTTTCACTCTTTCTTTTTCCATACCACCTATCTTTTTATATCTCTTCATTTTTGCCTCTCCTCCTTCTCTCTACTACTCTTTGTCTTCCTGTCTCTCTCTGTCTATATCTCTTTACCTTTCTTTCTCTCCTTTCTCTCTCTCCCCACTCTCTGTCTTCCCATCTTGTTACCTCTTTCTTTCTGATGCCTTCCTTTACTCCCTCTCTGCCTCCTCTTTTATTTCTCTCATCCTCTCCTCTCTCCCTCATCTCTTTATCTGTCTCTTTACTTCTTACTTTCTCTCCTCCCTCTTTGCTCTCTCTGTGTCTCTTCCTCTTTGCCTCTCCTTCACTTTTACACTTTCTCTCTCCCTACCTCTCCCTCTTCTTATGTGGTATGCTGAGTGAGAGAGGGATGCGCTCGTCACTAGTGAGTGCTTAATCCCAGGAGATGGAGCGGCCTCCTCCCCCCAGGAGCCGAATAAAGGACGGCTGGCTCAGCGCCTCGCTGCCCACTCGTCACACACAGCCGCAGGCCCCCAACAGAGCACACACACCAGCGCTCAGGAGCCCAGCAAAGCAAGGACAACGCGGAACAGGACAGGGCAGTGCATTGTCACGCAGTCATTTCGCTTTCAGGGGTGGAATATGGTAAAAACCCTTGTTGAGTAAACGCACTCATCAAAACCACCGTGCAGCAGACAGTTACGGTGCTCCTGTTACACTCTGAAGGTTAATGGATCCATATGTGCACCAAAGTGATCAAGTCTACCCCATGCATGTGTTCAGGCTTATTCAAGTGTTTTGCTCCTAAGTGACTTGAATAAAGCTGGATTGAATGTGTAGACTTGTATGTCAAAGCCTGACTTAGATGTATAGGCTTTATCAAGCTTTCCCTATATTGTTGCAAATGGAATTGATCAGCCAAGATGCTTTTTAGTTTAGCCCCAAAGCTAACGAAGCTATTAAGTAACAGAACTAATACAACATTCATTTTTTTCATCTTAATTATGGAATTGTTTAGAAAACATTGGTGGAGAAACTTACCAAATCAGAGTTGTTTATAGTAGTGGTGATAGGAACCAGACATCTAAGCAATCTATGTCTCTACAGGCTTCTTCATAGAAAGGTATTACATATAATGGGTACCAGTTTGCCTATTAGTTTGTGAGAATGTGACCGGTGTGGCGCAATAGACATTTCCATTCATGCTCAAAGTGTTGGGTAATCAGACCACTAAAACCTAACCCTGGCGCTAATCCTAACCGTAACCTTGACCTCAACCCAAAACCTAATTCTAACCCTGGCCGTAATACTTAACCTCAACCTAAAACCTAACTCTAACCCTGGCCCTAATCCTACCCCAAACCTTAACCTCAAGCCAAATCCTAACCGAAACCTTAACCTCAACCCAAAACCCAACTCTAACCCTGGCCGTAATCCTAACCCAAACCTTAACCTCAAACCAATTCCTAACCCAAACCTTAACCTCAAGCCAATTCCTAACCCAAACCTTAACCTCCAGCCAAATCCTAACCCAAACCTTAACCTCCAGCCAAATCCTAACCCAAACCTTAACCTCAACCCAAAACCCAACTCTAACCCTGGCCGTAATCCTAACCCAGACCTTAACCTCAAGCCAAATCCTAAACCAAACCTTAACCTCAAACCAAACCCCAACTCTAACCCTGGCCGTAATCCTAACCCAAACGTTAACCTCAAACCAAATCCTAACCCAAACCTTAACCTCCAGCCAAATCCTAACCCAAACCTTAACCTCCAGCCAAATCCTAACCCAAACCTTAACCTCCAGCCAAATCCTAACCCAAACCTTAACCTCAACCCAAAACCCAACTCTAACCCTGGCCGTATCCCCTAACCCAGACCTCAACCTCAAGCCCAAACCTAAACCAAACCTCAAACCAAACCCCAACTCTAACCCTGGCCGTAATCCTAACCCTGACCTTAACCTCAAGCCAAATCCTAACCCAAACCTTAACCTCAACCCAAAACCCAACTCTAACCCTGGCCGTAATCCTAACCCAGACCTTAACCTCAAGCCAAATCCTAAACCAAACCTTAACCTCAAACCAAAGCCCAACTCTAACCCTGGCCGTAATCCTAACCCAAACTTTAACCTCAAACCAAATCCTAACCCAAACCTTAACCTCCAGCCAAATCCTAACCCAAACCTTAACCTCCAGCCAAATCCTAACCCAAACCTTAACCTCCAGCCAAATCCTAACCCAAACCTTAACCTCAACCCAAAACCCAACTCTAACCCTGGCCGTAATCCTAACCCAGACCTTAACCTCAAGCCAAATCCTAAACCAAACCTTAACCTCAAACCAAACCCCAACTCTAACCCTGGCCGTAATCCTAACCCTGACCTTAACCTCAAGCCAAATCCTAAACCAAACCTTAACCTCAACCCAAAACCCAACTCTAACCCTGGCCGTAATCCTAACCCAGACCTTAACCTCAAGCCAAATCCTAAACCAAACCTTAACCTCAAACCAAAGCCCAACTCTAACCCTGGCCGTAATCCTAACCCAAACTTTAACCTCAAACCAAAACCCTAAACCTAACCAAACCTTAACCTCCAGCCAATCCCTGCCAAACCCAAAACCTTAACCTCCAGCCAAATCCTAACCCAAACCTTAACCTCCAGCCAAATCCCTAACCCAAACCTACATATCAACCCAACCCAAAACCCAACTCTAACCCTGGCCGTAATCCTACCCCTGACCTTAAACTCAAGCCAAATCCTAAACCCCAAACCTTAACTCAAACCAAACCCCAAACTCTAACCCAATCCTAACCCAGACCTTAACCTCAAGCCAAAACGTCCTAAACCCAAACCTTAAAAACCTCAAACAACCCACCAAACCCCAACTCTAACCCTGGCCGTAATCCTAACCCTGACCTTAACCTCAAGCCAAATCCTAAACCAAACCTTAACCTCAAACCAAACCCCAACTCTAACCCTGGCCGTAATCCTAACCCTGACCTTAACCTCAAGCCAAATCCTAAACCAAACCTTAACCTCAAACCAAACCCCAACTCTAACCCTGGCCGTAATCCTAACCCAAACTTTAACCTCAAACCAAAATCGAACTCTAACCCTGGCCTTAATCCCAACAACCAAAATAAACAAAATAAAGTGTCACCCAAAGTGTCTTCTTTTTCATTCACGCCTCAAAATCAGCAACACAAGATTTCTGCGTAATGCGTACGACAAACATTCCGAATAATTCTTAATGTTTGTTGCCATTGTTGAGAATCTCCAGTATGTATATCTGCTGTGCAGTTCTGTAGCACAAATGCCGTGTATGAATGGCCGTCATGTGCTGGCTGTAGCAGCTACGCTGCCACATCACTTGTGTCATGCAGAGGTAGTCACTGGGGAAACAGGACTGGCTTGTTGGATGGAGCTCTGTTGGAGCAATTTCAGACTGAAGGAGAGCACACACACACTTGGACTTTTCCAAGTTTCAGAGCAAAGAGCAGCAAGTATTTGCGTCTTAAATACCTTTTGTCAAATTTTGTATACTAAACAATATGAACTCAGCACTGTTGTTTCTGGCACTAGCAAGCAACAACCAATCATCTGTGTCCTGACAGTGATAACTTTCGGATTAAAGATAAAAGGGTTCGGATATGGACTGGGATATAGGCATTAAATAGATTAATAGTGGAACAATCCCTTGACCACAGCAATTGGCTCCACCAAACATTTCCCGTAGCTCCAAATAAGATTTACCCTGAGGAGGAATTCTGGAGCATTCCTCCCTGCAAATCAGTTTTAGGTCATCAGTATTTCTGGGATGGCTTGCTTGTACAGCCCTCTACGGGTCATACACTGCATCTCAATAGGACATAGCCATTCAGGAACACAAATCTTTTTTCGTTTTTTGGTCTATCCTTTAGTTGATCTACTAGTCGCTTTGTGTGATTGTCTTGTTGTTGTTAATTCACCCACTGTCTTTTCAGCCTGAGGTCATGAAACTGCTGCCACTAAACTCTCCTGCAAAATGTTCTGATACAGCTTTGAATTCAATCTTCGTCAGTGATCACAAGGTGTCCAGGCCCTGAGGCATAAATCAGCCTTAAACTATATTGCTCCCTTCACCATGCTTTATAGGAGGGAGGAGGTTTTGATGTTGGTGTACAGTATCGTTTTTCCTTCAGGTATAGTGCTCTGCATTTGTGCATGTAAGTTCCACTTTGTGTCATCAATATTTCCGTGAAGCACTATGGAACATCAGGGTGGTCTTGAGACAGGCCACAACGTTGGTTTTTTGGACAGCAGCGGTTTTCTTCATGGTCATTTCCTGAAAGTTGTTTGCGTCAAGGTCTGATTCATCTTTTCTTAAGGAGAACTGATTTGTTAATGACCTGGACAAATCACACTTAGAGAACCCACTATTTCTAGCTTGCACTGTAGATGTTACTCGATGTGCTCAATAAATTAGGTAGAAGTACAGCTGTTTGTGTGTTACAGTGATGGATGAGGTATACAAACCATTTAGCTGAGTTAAAGTAGAGATCCCCAGGGAAAATATTCCTCCAGTAAAATTGAAAATTCCTCCCGTTGGACCTCCACTTAAGTAAGTTATTTCCCTTCACATGTACTTAGGTAGAGAGTAACAGCAGCATGAATTGTTATGTCCTATTATCATTTCTGGATCAAGACTCTTAATCAGCTCAGTGTAGGTGAAGAGACTCTAGTGTCTCTCCGTCCACCAGTCTTTAATAGAAGGTCATTCATTAGTCTGACCCTGATGTCTATTCAAATGATCATAAGCACAAAACACTGAAGGAGAACAGTTTCCACTAGCTAGAACCGAGCTCTGTCCTACAGGTCAAAACAAGCTCAAAACAGAGACCTGTACCCTGATTGGTGGGTTCGCTATTTGTCCATAATCTAGTAAAGTTGAAAGTAAGATATCAGAGTGTGAACTGTAGTGAAGCTGAAAGTAAGATATCGTCCTTGATGGAAACACTAATACAAAGTACAGAAACCAAGTAGATTTACTCCACCGCTAGTTTAATCCGATTGTATTTGTCTATATCTGTGACTTAGATAACAACCAGACCACATCTGATTAGTAATCAATGCAATGCAATGATTAGGTGTTGATAAACTCATCGTATGTATCTGAAAAGCATTATTTATGGAATGCTAAAAAGTGGCTAGAGTGCTGTGAGTTAAACACTCCCAAACTCACATTTTTGGCCTTCTATCCCTGTGTGCTAATCTGCTAAGCAAGCCTGCAGATGTTACCCTGCCCCAGCTGCTGCTGACTATAATCCCAGAGTGGATTCTGCCATGACATCAGACACCAGCTCACATGCCATGCAGCATTTCCCATATTTCAAGGAGATTGGGGCTTGCAAGAGAGCAGTGGGAGAGAGAGGGGGATCTGGGGTGGGGGTGTGGGGGGGGGGGGGGGGGGGGGGGGGTGTCCTACTGTAACCTGCATATACCTTTGACATTATCTCAGTACAGTTTTCCAGCAGGGGCCGTTTCCCAGGTGAACTGTAACCCGGGCATGATCAGAGTTAATGTTTGATGGTGCTATTGTTGAGCCTGTTTGACTCCAACATGCCCTTCATGCTTATGGAAGTTAGAGTCGTCGCCCTTTTCACTGTGTTTACTAACGACTGCTGCTTGCGCGAGGCAAACCATTAACAGAGGGCTGCACTCTGTTAGCCAGATAATTCAGACTCTCATAATCTTTCTGCTAGAATGTGTAAAGATTATATCCCTGAGATAAGACTGACCTCTAGTACACAAAGTCACCCGTAAGGTGTGTTTACAATTAGCTTTCCAATTGGTTTTTTATGGGTATTTTAGCCCAGTGGATGACTAGCCCGAAGCTATAAACACATAGCACGAGTTAGCAAGCTTAGCCATCATTATTCTTATGTTGACTGCATGGCCCCGTGCAACAATTAGAGCATTTGGAGGTTTGAAGTTTCGGTGTGTGCATCAAGTTTAAATTAGAACCCAACCTGAGACAAAATGCTGTCTGAAGGTGATGCAAACACAACCAAATATCAAATCATGCTCCACTTTCTTAAAAACAGTCAGAAAGAGAGGAGTAGAGTTGAAAGAAGAATTGAATAGAGGACAATATAGAGAACTTGGACTACAGTTTTGGATGGCTTCTTCTTCCCCTGTCATATAAACAGTGGTACTAATGATATAGGACTAATTAACAGTGAGCTAGATAGAAATGGGAGGAGTTTCAGACAATGTCCTCCATGTAAATTTTATGCATCTCTATTTACCATTTAGCAGTACAGCTAAATCTTCACAAGAAACCAATGAGAGTCAACATTAGATCTCTAAACTGAAGAAAAATAGATATATTTTTAACTACTTCATTCGTTTACTGCATACTGTTGCCACATATACAATATAAAAGTCAATAAAATACAATATAAAATTACAATAGAAAATATAAAAAGGGGAGAAACTAAAGGCTATAAGTGTAAATTGGTGTATTTTTACTGTCTGTGTTTTTCTTTTAAGCAACGCATCACAAGGGGAGGTTTAGCATATGATGATCTTTAAAACTGTGGATATAATTTAATTTCCACAACAATTTGTAAATTAAGACATTGTCCCTGGGAAATTACGTTTAATATATGTAAACAAATAAAACCAGCTCAGATTCTGTAGGTTTTTATAGAAAATGCTAAAACATAATTGTTGTCAGTCTATAATACACATCAATAAAATAGCTGCATCCAGATGAAAGCGTTGACTTGCAGTTTTATGCAGAAGGATGATTAGGATTACCAGGAACAATAAATGCTCATAATTTCAGGCTGATATGGGCCATATTTATTGAGCTACACATACAGAAGTAGTGTCACTCAGTATGCCATTGGGGCACCATGTATGCTAAACTGTAGTTGCAGTTCCTAATGGTGTACTGTGATAACCCATCCCATGCATCTTCAAAATACACACACACTTCCTGCAGATTGTGAGCTAGGGGTGGAGGTGGAGTGACACCAGGCCCTCTGGACATGACATGTGACAACAACTTCATCTTGGTGCTGGCCACAGCGCCCCCAGACACTTAATTATTGGTCATCTTAACCAAGACAAAAGCATGACTCGTCACTGAAGACATCTAGCCTCCATATAGAGTCACTCCTCAATAGTATGGCACGACACCGTTGTAGTCTTTGGCTATGCTGAAGTGTTAAGAGCTAACATCAAAACGGTCTGCGTTCATGTACTCCTGCGTGTGCAGCCGTCTATCAATGGTGCTGGCGCTAACAGCATGGCTCATAGAGGAAATCACTGCTCGCTGAATGTTGCTGTCATGGCTGTTGGGTCAGTCAGGTGCACCAATAAGGCCTGTCCTATGAACAGTTCACATGTCTCACAGTGTTGAGTTGCATTCCTGCTGGTTTGTTCCTTCTGGGCACAACTATTTGTGCAACTATTATTTTGATGATGAGTGTACATTAATCTTGACGGGCTACGAAAGATCAGAAAGCGAAATCTACAAATATTTGAGAAATGATGTCTGAACTAAACTAAATACAGTGTCAGCCGGCTCCTGTCATATTCTGACAATGCACTCTGCCCTCCCATGTCAGCAGGGCCTACTTGACAAAGGCCTACTCTATGAATAATCCCCTTATATGTATATATATAGGATGGAAGAATCTATACTGCTCCTCCAATAGCATTACAAGTTGTACATTCTAAAGAGATGACTCACTTCTCCTCGCCCCAGAGCAGACCCGGAAAAAGCAGGTTAAAAGGTGGCACCCATGCTAGCCATGTTTAGAGAGAGAAAGCGATCTATCCTGCCACGCGCCAAGCATGCCAGCATGCTAAGAGCTGGGCTGGTTGAATGTGACTTCTCTGAGGGCGAGGACTCGGGCGTGTGTGCATTCTTAGTTCCAGCTATTTCTGCTCACTCTATTGATGGGAAGACCCTTTAGCCATGGCCGGAATGAGTGCTGCTCAATAATGCATTGGCTTGATCTTACAAGAAATGGTGCAGGTATACAGTAGCAGAGATTTTGGCTTGCGATTTTCAAATAAAGCCTATCTCTCTGGTAACCCCGCCCCCTGACATTTTATCCCTTGCCTTGCCTCTATTTTTTCTTTTTCATTTTTTTTATTATAGTGGCTGCTGCGAGCTCTTCTGTCCATTAGTCAACTGCATTTAGGCAAGTGTGGCTCTTTCGAGTGCTGCGAGTCAGTGCCGCCCACACACACAGGCATTCAATCTACATGTGCACATGTACACTCACACATTCACACATGTGTATATGTATATATATATATATATCTATATATAGTATGTATAGTATATACATATTATAAGAAATAGATTAGTAAGATATATTATAAATCTAATTGATTCTTATATAATAATAACGAGTCACGCTGCCTCACTATAAAGAGGAAGGTCTGTTGTTGTTCTTGTCTGAAAGGAACAGTTGTGTAGTAGTGAGAATGATTCATAACCAGAAAAGCTCAAAGCATGCTTGGAATGTTGTCTGAACTGAAGCTGCATACAGTTTAAGAAATGCTAAACAGCTTGGTGAAAATAGGTCCTGCACTTTTGGTAACAAGGGGATGCAGAGATGTGTTTTATAGTTAGGGGTTAAAAATGATATAAACATCATATGCTTGACTAGAATAATGTGCAAATGTCAGAGACCATCCTTCATTAATTTAATGCCCATTGAAAATGACCTCCCAGCTTCCATTTTTTTCGGGACACTTACTTTTCCGTCTCAGACGTTTTGTCAACTTCCCCAAATAATCCCAAATCCCAAAATACACTCATATAGTCAAAACGTAGTTGCACAAAATAATTTCACATCCCCACAAGGAAGCAGAGGAAGCATCCGACAGGAATGAAAACTTGGTGGGTAGTTTGACATTGAGACATGTGTACGTATGCAAGGACGGGCCCTTATCACTTTACCTGACTGGGGACACCAACAGCCATGATTGGCGATAAGCTCAGCAAAGCGGCGGCGATGCCCTGCCATGTGTTAGTCCTGTTAGTGATGGCCAGCACCATTAGCAGATGGCTGCACCCACGCAGGAACTAGCATGCACACAGATCGACCGCCCTTAACACCCGCGCCAACACGCCGTAGTACTACCTCGCTATCGAATACATGTGTGCACAATTGGTGTTACTGTCTCAAGATCATAACATGGAGTGACTCAAAATCAGGGTGACTGGAGGAGACTACTCAGTGTGTCAATGTGCATGGTGACGAGGGTTGTTGTTGGCTACCACGGTCACAACGTCCAAACGTCTTGGTGTCACTTCAGCCTCGACCCCTACTACCGCACAGATCTGGAGAAACTGGAGTAAAGAGTATTCAAGGCTGCATGGGTTGGATTACGGCAGGACACCATTAGGGAAAACTCCAACCTCCATGCCGAGAAACGTACCTGGCAATGTTGCATTAAAGCAAAGATGACGGAACCAAACCCATAATGAGATGCTGCGTTCTGTGTGTGTAGATCATAAATATTGCCCCATATCAGGCCTAAATGTATTATCATTTAAAAGTTCTTGTAACCCCCCCCCCCCCTCCCCCCCCCCCCCCCTTATCTTTCTTCCCAATAAGGCCTGGCAATGCTGGACAATTTATTTCCTTATGGGTATATTGAAATTTCCAATGAACGAATTTTACCATATTTAAGCTTTTGTAGTGGTACTGCATATGATGAAAATGATCTAGGTGTAAAGTAAGTAAAAAAAAAAACTGATTGTGTTTAGCTTGTGTGAAATCATTTGACAACATGGGTAGGTTTAGTATGTAGCAACTATCAGGTGACAACTAACATAGAGAAGGGGTACTACCTTTATGTCAGTTTAGAGTCAACAGCCCCCTTAAAATGTTAGTCACACGGTTGGGCCTCATGTGTCCTTAGAGAAATGCTAGCTGCTGCCTTAGCATGCGACTCCAAACCCCGATCTTAAGCTGCTGTGCAACCAGATATGTTGCAATCCATGTTCACGCCGAGCACATGCGTGTGTTCAGGGGAGATACAGTATAGCTCATGCAGCAACATACGCTGGTAGTGCGTCTCCTTGTGAACTTCCGATATGCACTGCACTTCGTATCTGTTGTTTCGGTGCTTTCTAAGAACTAACATGCTGCAGCGCTAATGTTTTAATGTAACCTTTGTTGTCCTGTAACGTTTGCCGCCGTAATGTCAAAGGTGACTTTACAGTGAATGTGGGGTGCTGTGTGCATGCATGTAAT
>JAMWET010003566.1:0-131706 GCA_024036415.1 Prochilodus magdalenae | reverse complement strand
GACGCCAGTCCCCATCGAATGGCCGGAGTAGTACAAGCGCTAGTATTTGACCATTGAGGATTTCAGAAATGAGTTTCCGTTGTGGGTAGACATGTTTGTCGGCTCGCTGAGTCCGTCCTCTCTGATCTAGTAAGCTTGACTCCTTGTCAATCACTCATGCTATTGAATTCATTTAAGTCGGTGTCACTTCAAGCAAACAAGCACTCTGGAGGGAACCCATAATGGGAAATATAAAGACCATAACACTCTTGGTGTCTTTCAACCCAAAAGAATCCTGGTTCTGGAAACTCGGTCTATGGATCAGTCCATTTCAGGCCATGGATTGTCATGGCCATCCTTCTCAAGGAACCTGCCAATCTTTGGTTTTAGCTGGGAAACTAACTTTTAAAACATTCCAGACTCTAATGTATCTTTGTGGTGGAAAAATGAGCGAAACGGCGTTCTAAATAATGTTGGTGTGAGAACCACAAAACAGAAACATGTTTTCCACAGTGGTTAGAAAGGGCTATCAAGAACCCATCACAATTAACAGTTCAGTCTTTGCTGAAATGTGGCTCAGAACAGTGAGGAGCAAAAAACAGAAGCATGTGTGGTGGGTTGGTAAATTGAGTGGTTGGGTGAGTTGTTGGTTGGTTTGGATCAGACGGTTGATTGGGATGGTTAACTGGTTGGTCGACTTTAATGACTGAAGAGTTGGCTAGGTAATGGGGAATGATTGGATGGTTGGGATCCTTGGTTATTTTGAATGAATTGTTGGTTGGTAGGTTGATTTGGATTGTTGGTTGGCTGGTTTGGATTGTGGGTTGGTTGGTTTGGATGGTTGATTTGGATCGGTGATTGGTTGATTTGTTTGTTTGGTTGGTTTGGATAGTGGGTTGGTTGGTTGGTTGAGTGGGTTGGTTTGGATGGTTAATTGGTTGATTTGGTGGGTTTAGATGGTTGGTTTAGATAGTGGGTTGGTTGGTTGGGTGAGTGGGTTGTTGGTTGGTTTGGTTTGTTGGTTGATTAAGTGGGTGGCTGGGTGTGTTGGTTGATCTGATCAAGTGGTTGAGTGGGTTGGTTGGTTTGGATTGTTGGTTTTGGCGGTTGATTTGAGTGATTGAGTGGGTGTGTTGGTTGATTTGTTTGGTGGGTTTAGATGGTTGGTTTAGATAGTGGGTTGGGTGAGTGGGTTGTTTGTTGGTTGATTAAGTGGGTGGCTGGGTGTGTTGGTTGATCTGATCAAGTGGTTGAGTGGGTTGGTTGTGTTTTGGGATTGTTTGGTTTTTGGGCGTTGAAATTTGAGTGATTTGAGTGGCGTGTGATTGTGGTTGATTCTGATTGATGTGAGTGGGTAGGTCGGGTGGTCCCTTGCGTTTGTGGAGTTGTTGGTTTCGTTGCATCTTGTCGTGTTGGTTTGGATTGTTGGTTGATTGAGTGGGTGGCTGGGTGCGTTGGTTGGTTGGTTGGTTTGGATTGTGGGTGGCTGAGTGGGTTGGTTGGTTTGATTGAGTGGGTAGGTGGGTTGGTTGGTTTGGATTGTTGGTTGGTTGGTAGATTGAGTGGGTGGCTGGGTGCGTTGGTTGGTTTGGATTGTTGATTAAGTGGGTAGGTGGGTTGGTTGGTTTATTGGTTGATTGAGTGGGTAGGTGGGTTGGTTGGTTTGGATTGTTGGTTGGTTGATTGAGTGGGTAGGTGGGTGCGTTGGTTTGGATTGTTGGTTGATTTGGGACGGTTGGCGGGTGCGTTGGTTGATTTGAGTGATTGATTGAGTGGGTGGGTGGGTGCGTTGGATTGTTGATTGATTTGGGTCTGTTGGTTTGGATTATTGATTGATTTGGGTCTGTTGGTTTGGATTGTTGGTTGATTTGGGTCTGTTGGTTTGGAGTGTTGGTTGATTGAGTGGGTGGGTGGGTGCGTTGGTTTGGATTGTTGATTTGGGACGGTTGATGGGTGCGTTGGTTGATTTGAGTGATTGACTGAGTGGGTGGGTGGGTGCGTTGGTTTGGATTGTTGGTTGATTTGGGTCGGTTGGTGGGTGTGTTGGTTGGTTTGGATCATTAATTAGTTTGTTGCCCAGAGCCTCTGATAAGTTCAGGCTCGGATCAGAGTGTGAGATCTGAGAGTTTGAGTGTCGGGTGAGGTTGGTAGCTATGTCGTTTGCTTGTATTGACACCAGCTTTGGCTGCTGTATTGACCATGTGCTTATACTGCCAGTTCTGCCCTGTAAGTCTACTCCTCTTAGTGAGCAGCACAGTTCATATCTGCTCGATTGGTTTATCCATTAGGGGGGCACATCAGGCCTAACCAGCCCTGTCAGAAAAGGGAACAGTCTTCTTGGGGGTGAGAAAGTCATTCTGATGCTTCCAACTTTTACTTTAATCGTTTGTGCATAGAAATCCAGAATCACAGCACTGTTTAACGTGTGTGTGTGTGTGTGTGTGGCGCTGTAGCCAGACGACTGCATGGTTATAAAATCAGAGTTATTGGTGTAGAGCAGCAGCTTGTTTGGTTAACATATAGACTTAAAGGGTCATGTTTCGGTCAGTGTTTCAGACGTCCAACCCGAATCTGATTTGTGGCATATACAGATTTGATTTCTTTTTTTTTTTTATGGTTCTGGACGGCCTGGTCGCTTAAATCAGATTCATAGTATCTTCCTGCATCCCCTGCAATGTGCCAAAGAACAACATAGCCAAATCAGTACCGACAGGAGGGCTGGGAATCGATAAGTGCACCAGAGTTGCAAACTGTGACTTGATGGAGCAATGCGGGCCAAACTTGACAAGGTTCATCACCACAGCAGCCTATGCAGATAGGTTGGTGATCTCTGGGCACACAAATAACAGTGCAGACGCCTGTCACCAAAAATCCGATCTGAGAAACCAATCCGATCTGTCTGCAGCCAATCATTGTGCTGTATTAAACACAGAGACATGTGAAACCCCTGCAGTACAGGCTCTGTTCCAGCACCTGGACATAGACTGCTGCTGGAGTAATGGAGGGAATCGAACGTACCTAGCCATTAGCTGTTAGCCGCTCTTCTGTGTGGCTTTTCCTCTGTGCTTCCTTTATTTGGCTCCACAGTGGTAAAGAGGCCATGGAAAGACCATGGCAGCTGACAGGCTAGAGCACGGTGGACATAAAGCGGTTCAGCAGACGGGAAATGGGGCAAATCTCAACAGCTCAGGAGTGGAGTGTGTTTGTGTAGACCTTAAGGGTTTCTTACCCCTGTGGGGTGTGAGTGACGGGATCCATAGATTGGGAGGAGGTGCTACAGTGCAGGGAATGTCTTGCCCCATGTGTGGAAAATGGCTCCAGAGCAGATGTTAATGATTGGCTAAAAGGAGGGACTGCATGTGGGCGTGGCCAAAGACCATAGTGTGAAGGAAGTAGCTGAATCTGCAGGTGTATGGAAGCGTACGGTCATACGGGTCTACCAGCAGTGGATACAATCCCAGTCTACAGGGAATTCTCCTCGGAATTGTGCCAGGGAAGGCCTCCACCAAATCTGGACCACCTGACCAGTTCTTTGATGTGAGAGTGTCTGAACACTGATGTGGGCTACATCCAGAAACCGGTCCAGTACATGCCAAATCCAATCACAGCTCTTATTGGTGGAGGTGTCGCACGCTTGTAGGTACAGTTCAGTCACGTGGATTTTCTGGGATATCACTGATCGGCTGATATCGGTTATCACACTTGTATTAGCTCCATCCGAATCGGTATCGGTGATGAACTGATCTTATCGGTCGGGCCCTGGTTTGAAGTTGCTGTATCAGTGCTGCTGTTTAAACTAGCGCCCTGGGTTTAGCGGTGTTGCCCCTGTGAACGCGCTGCACGGTACGTTCTGGCGGAGGCTTCATGAAGGGAACTCGGGGTATAAACAAGGAAAGGCGGTAGCGTGCATGATGTCCCAGGCTCCAGATGGGACCCATTATCAGCACCGATGATGCGGGGAAATGGATTGAATGTTGAAAATAATACCCCTGAATAATTAAAATCAGATGGGTTTTTTAAAATGCGTGGCAAACACGGCGAGTCGTCTCTCGGGGGGTTGGAGGCGGAGCAGGTGATTCTACAAGCGCGGGTTTAACAAGCTGGAGCTTGACCGACTCGCGGCCCGAGAGCGTATGCCTAGTGCCTGCCTGCCTGCTTGTTTTGTTTGTGTGAGCCACGAAACCTGAGAGCAGATGATAACTAGGTGCAGCAATTAGATTAGGCCTCTGTTTGGGCTCGAGAGGCCCGTGTGCGGCTGTCTGTGTGCGCCTGTGTGTGTTGCAGTGAAACCGAGATAAAAGCAGATGAGTGTTTGGTTGATGTGATCTCTCCTGCTCTTCCTGAACTTTGGTAGGGTCACCTCATCCGCCGCATCATCAGCTCGTGCTGCATCGGTTTTTGCCCTTCCCGACGACTGAACCAGAGGGAGGAAAATCACTACTCTCATCGATCCCTCCCTTCTAAGGGGTTAGGGCCCCGCACGCCACGCTGATAAAAGCAATTAAGAAAAATATTGTGTTTCCAAACATGCTCGATCCGCTCGTGTGGCCTCCCGTCAGTTCGGGCCCGACTACTAAAAGCCTACGTCCAGGGCTTTGGTGGTGGGATGACTAATTTGGCAGGGGGCTCCATCCAGGCAGCTTTCCGAGTTGGAGGGGACATGAAATGCTACACGCGGTTTTCCATGACATTTTTAAAAGATAATTAGGCAGAAATGTCAGCTTTAACAGTATACCTAAACTTGGACCCCATCCTAGGCCTCGCGCGCGCACTTTGTTTCATTTATTCTGTTGGTTGTTTTAAAGCAAAATTACAAATGTTCACCGGGATGACCTTTTGGGGTGGGTGGCATTCTAGTTTTAGATAATATTAAAGCCACCGGTGGCGTTCCGAGGGGCCAAACAAGGGCACGGGAAATCTTTATGCCGCTCCCTGGAAGACGCACGGCGCGGCGTAGCACCGTGTGGTGCAGGGTTGGCTGTAAAGATTGTGAATCAGGCTCAGGCAGGATGCGTCCCGGGTGTGAAATCGGCGAAGGGCCTTGGGACGGTGTTTCCGCTGCATACCGATCCTCGCTGAGCTGTTATCCGGGAAGGCAGGTGTGTCTCAGGTGGCGCCTCGCGCTCTGGGTGGAATTTACTTTGTGATGGAAATGAACAGCAGTGTTTCCCCGTGTTCAAGGCCGAGGGGACGTTCCCACCGACACGTGTCTGCTGTCATACGTAGGCCTGCCTTAGGGGGGTGCGTATGTCTGATTCGTTTGTTCCGGACCGCTGAATAGTGACAGATCTGGTGGGTGGTTAAAAAGGAAGAGGTTGGGGGCTGGTGGAGGTTGGTGGGTGGCTGCCTGGATCTTTAGTATCGGTTATTAATCGGCAACGATGATCACCCTCTAGTATGTGGACCTCAGAGGTCCCAGTGACCGGGTCCTGCTCTAAACATAAAGGCTCTGGTAGGATGCATGCCGGTCCTGCTCTAAACATGGCAATGGCTGGTCCCAATGGCCGGTCCCGCTCTAAACGTAATAGGTCTGGCAAGATGCATGCCGGTCCCAATCGCCGGTCTCGCTCTAAACATGGCAATGGCCGGTCCCAATGGCCGGTCCCAATCGCCGGTCTCGCTCTAAAGATGGCAATGGCCGGTCCCAATGGCCGGTCCCGCTCTAAACGTAATAGGTCTGGCAAGATGCATGCCGGTCCCAATCGCCGGTCTCGCTCTAAACATGGCAATGGCCGGTCCCAATGGCCGGTCCCAATCGCCGGTCTCGCTCTAAACATGGCAATGGCCGGTCCCAATGGCCGGTCCCGCTCTGAACATAACTCTGGCTGGTCGCAATGGCCGGTCCTGTTCTAAACATAGTGGCTCTGGTCGGATGTAGGCGGATCCCAGTGGCCATGTTGGCTCTAAAGAGAAAGTCCCAGGCAGGATGCACCCTGGGTCCGGGTCCCTGGCTTCCTCCTCAGGTGAGCTAATAAGCTACTAGAGCTAACCGGCACAATGTCGTAAGCTGATGGGAGTCGCTCTTTACCATACAAGGGCTTCAGTGGATGCTGTGCTAACATGCTAGTTTGTCAGAGAACCTATTTTCCTTGTTTCCCCCCATCCGTTCCCCCCCGATAGACCGTTAGGCTATAGTAGTTCATGGCTAATCTTGGGGTTAATGAACATGCTAATGAGGATTTTGGCACTAGTAGGTTAATGCAATAGACGAGCCTGATCTGAAAAGGTCATGGCATAGCGTTCAGCCTTCTTTAGCATCATCGCCACCTACCAAAGCTTGGTGGGCGTTTTGGAAGTTTTGGTTGGTGGATGATTCCCAGTCCATCAGTGATCCACTCACACCAGCACAACACATACACACCACCACCATCATGTCAGTGGCACTGCAGTGCCACCACCCACATCATAGCCAACCGGGTCTGTGGTGGTCCTGTGGGGGTCCCTGACATATTTTGAAGAACAGGACAAACTGGAACTGTACAGTACCTACAGAGTGTCCTATATGGTCAGTGGAGATCATGCAACTATCAGATATGGGCGGTATTCACCTGACCTGGCTTGGTTTTATGGGATTGGTGGTTATCCCGGGTTCTGTAAACGGTAGTCCAATATGGCGGCGTGGGTAACGCTTCCTAATCGGTTATTTACGGCGCAGCTGCAGTTTTTCTTTTCCCAGTTTCTTCCGGAACTGCTACTGTAGTGTTTTCCCTAAAGTAGACTTCATTTCGGAACGCCAGACAGGCTTCGGAATGATGCCCTTGGTGAAGCTCTGGGTTTCGGCGTTATTTGAAAATGTCACTGTTGCTGTTGTTACCCGGGCTGAGCTCTCTCTCTCTCTCTCTCTCTCTCTCTCTCTCTCTCTCTCTCTCTCTCGCTCCTCACTTAGTAAGTCTGTCAAATGACTTTCAAGGTTGAAGAGAATCCGGCAGATCCCTTTGGAGAGATATGAAGTTGTGTCGGTCGGGCCTTTTCTGCTTTTCCCTTCTTTTGTTCGTCTCCGAAAGCTCTCTGGAGGGGGGAGCGTCGTTCTTGATCGGGGTAAAATCACATTTGTCTGACAAACAGGACCCCTCTGAGTAGGCGGAGAGGAAAGAAATGGGGGTGAGGGTGAGGTGCCTGAGCCTACTGTACCGGCTGAATGTAAATGTGTGCCGGGGACGGTTTGGGAAGGCTCTGCTGGCGTGTGCTGGGGGTTTGTTTGATTAGAATTGATCTCTGGTTTTTATTTATAGCCGAGGCTAAGGGGAGGTTTGGGTACTAATGACTTTCGGGAATTCCTTCTGGAAGCGGAGCATTCAGGCGAAACAACTGTTTGGGTTTTATGTGCGTGTGGTTTTGAATTTGGGAAGCCTGTTTATTTGGGACTAGCACAAAAAGTGGAGCACGGTGCCAAATCGCAGCCTCGCCGCGATCCGGAGTGACAAGCGGAAGCAAAACGTGTTTCAAGTTTTCCCATTACGACGAGGATAATAGCTTTAGGTCATTCTCACTGCGTTTGCACTTTCACTGATAGCCCCCCTCCTCCTCTTCCTTCCTCCTCCTCCCCAGCTTTTGGGGGAGCTCTCTGAAAGCCCTGGCGTTACATTGCACAACTTCAGAAACTGTCAGACAGGCGCGGTGGAGAGTCGCCTCCCGTATAATACGAATAATGGCACTTCTCCAAACGCCTGAAAGCACCTAGTGCCATTTTTATTTAGCGGGCGCTGCTCTCAGAGGGGGGTATTGGAGGAGTCGGTGGCAAGTGCCTGGGCCGATAAGGCCTAAAGAATGAGGGAGGAAGAGAAAAACTCATTATGGGCTCAGAGCTAATATTGCCAAAAGTCCTCCCGCATGGTGAAAAGGCCACTTCAGTTTGTGTTTCTATATGGATTAAGGGAGCTCCCCCACCCCCCAACAATTCTTGCCAACTTCTGCCACGTGTGTCCCGTAGCTTAGTGCGGAGTTGAGCTGGGATTACCGAGCTGCCTGGATTCGGTGGCTTGCGTCTTTGTGATGATTGCCCGTAAGAGGAATGTGCCCCAACAAAATAACCTGAAGTATATTACTGGGGGAATGGCAAGATACCATATCAGCTACACCACAAACTGGGTGCTGACTGGTTAGCGACACTGCCACTAGATGCTGATTGGTTAGCGTCACTGCTACAGGGTGCTGATTGGTTAGCGTCACTGCTACAGGGTGCTGATTGGTTAGCGTCACTGCTACAGGGTGCTGATTGGTTAGCGTCACTGCTACAGGGTGCTGATTGGTTAGCATCACTGCGACGGGGTGCTGACTGGTTAGCATCACTGCGACGGGGTGCTGACTGGTTAGCATCACTGCGACGGGGTGCTGACTGGTTGGTTAGCGTCACTGCGACGGAGTGCTGGCTGGTTAGCGTCACTGCTACTGGCTGATTAGCGTCACTGCTACTGGGTGCTGGTTGGTTAGCGTCACTGCTACTGGGTGCTGACTGGTTGGCGTCACTGCTACTGGGTGCTGGCCGGTTGGCGTCACTGCGAAGGGGTGCTGACTGGTTGGTTAGTGTCACTGCGACGGAGTGCTGGCTGGTTAGCGTCACTGCTACTGGCTGATTAGCGTCACTGCTACTGGGTGCTGACTGGTTGGCGTCACTGCTACTGGGTGCTGACTGGTTGGCGTCACTGCTACAGGGTGCTGACTGGTTGGCGTCACTGCTACTGGGTGCTGACTGGTTGGCGTCACTGCTACTGGGTGCTGATTGGTTGGCGTCACTGCTACTGGGTGCTGATTGGTTGGCGCCACTGCTACAGGGTGTGTTCCCTGGATGCTCCTCCAGCAGTAAAGTGGTATAAGGGATATGCAGTCTTTATGATTCCAGCACATACAGCTGGATCAGTGTATGTCGGTGGGATGAGTGGAAGTCGTGTTCTGATGTGTTGGTGTGTCTGCTGGGATGTTAAGGTGTTCAGTAAGTGTGTTTAATCTGTGGTTTAGTGTTTGTTTGTTTATTCTTTGAAAAACAAAAGTACGTCCCAGACAGCGAAACTGTTCTGTCCCACATTCCCCATTTCCATCTGCCATACTTGCCAGCTACGTGGAGGGCACTCGGGTCTACCATTCCCGGTAGCCAGATGAGGGCCACACCTCGAACAACCACAGGCAACTCGGTGGACCAGATCTATTTTGGAACATGTGGGCCACATGCGTGTTGTAAACATGTGGGCCACGTCGGCTCCCAGCGGGCTGCCAGTCCTGACGGTGGGCCTGCAGTGCCATATCTGGGATAATTTAAAAACCTAAATGCTTTCTAATATCGTGTGTGTGTGTGTGTGTGTGTGTGTGTGTGTGTGTGTGTGTGTGTGTGTGTGTGTGTGTGTGTGTGTGTGTGTGTGTGTGTGTGTGTGTGTGTGTGTGTGTGTGTGTGTGTGGTAATCAAGGCTGCAGGAGTTTGCAGCTGTAGTCTGAATGACGGGGATTAACTAATCACTAATTAAACTGGTCAACACAAGCTCCATAGGAACCCAGTCATTCTGTACCCCGGAGCGCCCTCTAGTGTCTCGTCCATCCTAGAGAACACACCTGGATCCAAACGTGCATCCTTCCTCTTTACTCCTTCGTTCCGTCCGTCGTGACTCGCGGTTCTCGAAGCCGCAGTGTGAGAATGGTGGAAGGTATTATGGCGGTTTGTCACCTCTGGACTGACGAGCGCAAGTAGTAATTAGAGGAGTTTCGTTTATGCAGGAAGTGCTAATTACTCCAGGAGCAGAACTGTGGGGGGATTATCTATGGGAGATAAAGAGTATCGTGATGGTTCTGCTCAGCCTGCTGTGGGTAATTGTAATTACTATAGTACACCGTAAAAAGGGAACACTGGCAAATTAACTCCGATTAAAAAATCATTATCGGCCTCTAATGAACATGCTACACGGCCGGCTGTTACTCCGAGAACACGGCTGCGGTCTGGGGTTTGTACCGAGAGATTACTGTAAGCTATTCAGATTCATTCTTTCTCGTCAGCTTGTCTGGGATGGCGTGTGGTGGCGTCGGGGTCCAGGGGCCGTCTGTGGAGGTGAGGACTCCTCGGTATCTCTGTTCCCTGGACCCTCAGAGTACCAGCTTTAACTGAGCGATGCCTCAAATTCATTCCTTCCTTCGCTCACTCCCTTCCTTCCGTCCTTCCTTCCTTCTTTTGCTCGCCCCTTTCTTTCTTTCTTTCTTTCTCTTTCTTTCTTTCTTTCTTTTTTTTCTTTCGCCTGTCCTTCCTTCCTTGGCTCACCTTTCTTTCTTTCTTTTTCTTTCTTTCTTTCTTCGCTCGCCCTCTTTCTTTTCTTTTCTTTCTTTCTCTTTCTTTCTTTCTCTTTCTTTTTTTCTCTCTCTCGTCCTTCCTTCCTTGGCTCACCTTCTCTTTCTTTTTCTTTCTTTCTTCGCTCGCCTTCTTTCTTTCTCTTCCTTTCTTTCTTCCTTCGCTCACCCTCTTTCTTTTCTTCCTTCCTTCCCTCTTTCTTTCTTTCTTTCTTTCCTCCCTCGCCCTCTTCCTTCCTTCACTTGTTTTTTCTCCCTTCCTGATTTCCTGTGAAGCTGAATGATGAATCTAGAACCCGGCGGAGTCACTGTACCCCAGATTCCGTTACTGAGATGCTGAAAGTGTTTAGAGGTGTGAAGGACTTTGGCGGAGCAGCAATTAGATCCAGCTTTGATGAGCCGAGTGATGAAAGCTGCCACTTCTTAAATCAGCGAGCCTCACAGCTGGGCTAATGAAGGGTGCGCTAATGCACGGCCCACTGTTGTGTTCTTTTTGTGCGAGTCAGTGGAATTCTGAGGCGAGGTAAGTGTTTCTTCACCCAGCTAAGCCTGCATTCGTGCTGTCAGATTAGAAGATACTGGGTTCCTGGTCATGTGGCTTGGTAAAAGTGGACTGTGGCACGCTTGGTGGGACCCTTGCTGGTGTTCGGTACAGCTCAGTAAAAGTGACCTGCAGAGTTAGTTCATGTATTCACTCCTCGTCTAAAGAACGGCTGCAGAACCGGCGTAACCCCCAGGAATAAAATGCTGTGTAGGTTGGACATCGTAAGACCTGCTGGGTCTTACTTTGTGGTTGCATTAACAGCATTTTAGACTCATTTGTTTGCACACAGGAATCTGTCTTTCCATTTATCCCATCCTTGAAGTGAAAGGTACTAGGGGCAGACCCTTCCGTGATGCCTGGGGACCACTTGGGAGTTAGCACATCAGCCATGTTCCGTCAGTTCACAGGGGCGGTTCCCAGACGTCCAGCCGACGACTGGCCGACGTGTGTTTATAGCAGGGATTAAATTCCCAATTCAGGTAGGGGCCGACGACTTGGTGGTCTGAGGTTGGACACCAAACATCTATTTGCCTTTCTCTGTGATATGACCCAAGGCTGGGGCTAAGTCCAGGGGTCATCAGGATGAGACGTGTGGGAGGTGCTGTGGAAGGAGGGGATGGTAGACCTCCAAGACTTTGTTCCACAAACTGCCACGTCGGATCCGACAGCCTTATAGAAGGTCGAGTTGTGACCCTACCGAGTTCAGTGTTCAGTATTTACACCGTGCTCATCTGGAGCTAGTGTAGGGAGTGGCCGAGCGAGCACGGCAGCAAGCTGGGTTCTTTGCAAGAGGGGGAAACGGGTCTTTGTATCAGCCAGAGCTCTCTCTGTAGGTCCTGTCACAGGGCCTGGTCCTGCTGGTCCTGCGGGTCAGGCTGCTTCGTGTGATGGACAAGCAGCCCAATATTTCCTCATCCACCTTATAAACACGGACAGGCGCTAAACTCCCACTTTGCTGCGTCCACCGGCAAGTCTCTAGCGCCAATCTCCCCAAAGATGATTGGGATATATTTGCTATATGGGGCATCGCAACCTGAGCACGGCTTCCATCAGACGTTTGCCTCTCTTCAAATCACTGGGGGAAGCGGAGAGCCTGAAGCAGCCGTGCCTCTAAAGCCTGGAGACTACAGGCTGTATCCCACAATCAGGCAAGGGAAATGGAGGCATACCGAGTCTGCTCCGGGCTGGTTAATAGGTCTGGGTGGATGTTAGCACCGTAATGACCACACTTAGCCGAATTTCAAAATTTCCACATTTAGCCACGATAAAATCGGTGTAACGGTTCAGTCCCTGCACACTCGCAGTAATTAAGGTTGTTCCTCTCTATGGAGCTCTCAGATTAAGATGATCTGCTCCAACCGGCACACACGGATACAATCACACAGCATGGCTGCTACTTACAGGCTGCTGTTGGGGTGGTGGTGCTAATAAAGGTGGAGCTGCTCCTCTCTTCAGTCTCTTCAGGGTCAGACGCTGAGCGGAGCTGCTCCATATTGTCCAGAGAGGTTAAAGAGATTAAAGGTGTTCCAGGATCCTGTTAGAGATGTGGAGCTGGAGTTCCTGTTCTCCAGCTTGTGTTGGGAATTTTCTGTTCCACCTTAAATGGTGCTGTAGCACATTCTGGTGCCTGTACCAGCTGCAGTATTTAAGGTGGTACGGATCATTGGATTAGGAAGCTGGTGAACAGGAAGAACTCCAGCCTGGGTTAAAGATGAACATCCACCATGTACCGCTGACAGTCGGGATCCTTGGGAAGGCAATGGGAAGTGCTGACATCCCCTTCCCTGCCTGGAACGCTGGAGTTCTCCACATAGTCCACCGTGTGGGTTCTGTAGCTCCGTTGTGGTTGTGTAAGTGTTGGGGGTGTAAATATTAATGAGGCCGTTCTATAAAAGTTTAGGAATCTGGGAAGCCTGTTTTTCCCGTCCTCTTTTGGAAGAGCAGGATTTGGATTTGAAGGAGGAACAGTGTTGGAGGGTCATGGTATGTGGGTTCTGTGTACTGAGCTCTCCTTATTCCCCATCACCGTGTACACACAGCTTTACAGTGCGTAGTGTTTCGGGAAGAGGCGGGAATGTGAAGTTTGGAGTGAGTTATGGAATGCTCCTCAAGCAGCAGGGGGGTATTACGTAATCACCTTCATGCGTAGAGACACGGGTTCTGTTTTAGCCAGGCTGGTCTTGGCCTGCCGTCCCCGGAGTCAGATTTGAAGGTAGCTTTTTCCACTCTCGGCTGTTTATTCACACTAAGCTGATAAAGTAAAGGAGCGCCGGAGAGATTGCCGCCGGCCTCCGCGTTAATTGGTCTAGGTGCACATCCACAAGAGGGGAAGTGCTTTCCCTGAGAGCTCGCTCTAGCTATGAACGCCGCCTTGACCTGTTTTACGAAACCAATTAGTTTCTAGTTTACGGGTGTTAAAATTTGTAACAGTATTTTTTTGGTGGAGAGTAAACCTGGCCATTTTACTGGCCTGTCCATGCATCTGTACCAGCGGGGGTGACATCACACCCCTCCCTCTCGGCCTTCCCGTGCCGGAGGTGGCTCGTGGTTTGGTCGTCGTTATTAGGACAGGCTGGAGGGTTTGGGTCCAGCAGGAGAACAGGTCTGTTCACTGAATACCCAGTCAGGTACATTTACTTCTCAGCATCAGGAGGACAGAAACGCTGAGCGCACATTTAGCCGGGCCGACATGCTGCAGTCTTAACACCTGCACACCTTTTTAAGGTGGTAGTAGCTCCAGGCTCCTGCAGATGGCGCTGTAGGAAGATGATGGGGCTGTATTCCCTGTGGGGTGTGAGTGACGGGATCCCTATTTTTTTTTTTTAGGTAGAATTTTAGGAATAGAAGGTGCTACAGTGGCAGGGAATGTCTCGTTCCATGTGTGGAAAATGGCTCCAGAGCAGATGTTAATGATTGGGCTAAAAGGTAGGGACTGCATAGTGGGCGCTGGCCAAAGACCATAGTGTGAAGGAAGTAGCCCTGACATCTGCAGGTGTGTGGAAGCGTACGGTCATACAGGTCTACCAGCATCAATGGATACCAATCCCAGTCTACAGGGAATTCTCCTCGGAAACTGCTGTGCCAGGGAAGGCCTCTTTTTTCTGGACCACCCCATCTGTACCCCTATTTTTGCCCATGCCTTTTGATGTGAGAGTGTCTGAACTCTGATGCATCCAGAAACTTGTTCAGTCCATGCCAAAGCGGACTCAGTTTCAGGACACACCTTCAAAGTTCAGTTTTAGAAGATGGTTTAGCACTTCCTGCTTCTTCTCACCATCCAAATGACCCCAATCACATTCTTCGGTGTTGAGGTTCTGGACTCTGGGTTGATCAGTCCATTGTTCTGAGAACACCAGCAGTGAGGAGCCTTTTGAACTGCTACACCTCCTTTCAGACCTCCATAGTGTTGAGGTGTCTTTACAGTGGAAGAAAAGTGGAGCCTAATGTTCTCTCAGAGATGAGATGGGGGGGGGGGGGGGGGGTTCTGGTTGCTTAACCTCAGTTTCATCTCAACCAGTTTTCCTCCGCGAGTACCTGACCAGTTTGTACACTGTTACAGGCAGTTTGTTGGTTTTCCAGGTGGTTGCTGGGACTCCCAGACCGGTTTGGGGGTCTGCCTGGTCTTCCAGGTCTGGCTATCCTCTTGAACTCCAGCTTCTTTGTCCAACCTCCTCTAAGCCATCTCCAGGTAAATGGACGGACTTGTACGGAGCAGCTGTTTTAACTGGACGGATCTGAAGTTATGTCTACTCCCTGATTCGGTCGTGCCTCCTTCCTGTTCATTACTCATTCAGAGCTTTCCCTGGCAGTCCGCCGGTGACGGAACAGGAAGGTGCTATTTGTCGTGGGCTTCTCACCTCTAAACGACGCGCTTGCTGCTAACACCTGTCTGATATCACATCCGCGCTGCTGTGAAGGAGGCTGTTGATCAGTCTGCGGTAAGCAGCCCGGCGTGATGATTATCCTGATCAGTAAAACTGGGTCTGTGCTTCCTCTCTCACCGGGAAGAAGTCCTAATGTGGGCTGCTTGGTTTTGTTTTGAATTCGTCTCGGCCCTCTGGGCATGCAACCTCATTTCCCCCTCCGTAGAGGCTAAGCGGAACAGCGGCTGGAATTCTAACTGAGGAATTAAACCATCTGATTGGGGAGAGTTGCTCTAATTGGGTCACCTTCATTGCGAAGTTATATGCTTATGGCCTGCGGTTGCGGTTAAATTGAGTTCTTCGACACGGACATGGTGTCTGTAAAAGGACCCTCTATGTCTTTGTACTTTACTGGCCAAATTAAGGGGCGTAATCGTGGATTATATACACTGATGTTTTATTATAGCAATAACCAGGAACACACCTGTGTCGGGAGGATGCTAATGCTCTCATGCTAGCTTTCCAGCCTCTTTAGAGAGCGCTAAGCTAACAGTCCATAAAGAGGCAGTCCCTGTACACCGTCATATCAGGGTATTATGACCATCCCTGGTTTGGAATGAACTGGGACTTCACAGATGCCATGTGACGTTGTTTGTTGCGTGTACCAATAAGCATGAGCACCAGTCAGTTGTGGCAATATGCAAAACGATCGTCATGGGCAACGGACACCATGTGAGTGATGTCCAAAAGGCCATGATAATAGGGGACCAAATGAAGGGTGTTGGCTTCTCAGAAACTGGTAACCTCATGGGATGTTCTAGAGCCGCTGTAGTGAAGGTAATGACTTCTGGGACATTGATTACCTCCCATTGGCAAAACAGTCATGCCCCTTGAGCCATTGATGCCGGAGGGGCGTGATGACTGGTATCGAGCAATCGATGTGCCGCATAGGAGCAGTTAGCCGCTATAATGAACACGGGAGGACCGTGGAAAGTGTCGGGGATCCCCACTGAACCAACACTGTTAATGCTGGACCGTCAAAGCGGATCCCTGGTTAAGGCACCAGTGTTAACCAAGGTTCACGGTCAACATCGCCTCCAGTTGGTAGTGCATCGTAGTACCGTAATTGGACACCAGAGGGTTGGGAGAACATTGCCTTCTGGGACACATCCAGGTGCTGCATGAAGTGGATGGAGCATTGTGTATATGCTCCTCCAAGAGACAACTGTGGGTCAAGTGCAGGGTTGCGGTGGCAGCAGTGCCTTGGCAAACGTCTGGCATGGTGAACCACCAGCGGGTAGCAGATCGTGCCCACCCATTCACCTTGATGTCCTTCCCTGGAGGTAACCTGAGGAGCTCCATGAAATGGGTTACCATGACAGAGTGGTTGAAAGCAAGCTGGCAGTGTGATGGGTGAAGGCAGGAGAACGCCACCCAATGGAAAGGGGAAGAACTCCATGCCCAATGTCTGACTTTGGAGTAAGATGTCCACCAAGGTATGACGGTCAAGTGTTCCTGTCCGGCCCCCTGTGACTGAAACGTACCTAAGAGCATGTACCACCTGCACGAGCAGCGGTGACTGGGTTTGCCATGTACTGGACAGGTTTCTGGATGTAGACCACAACGGTGTTAAGTCAGCTTTGCATCAAACAATTGGTCAGGTGGTCCAGATTTGGTGGATACCTTCCCTGGCACAGTTCCGAGGAGAATTCCCTGTAGGATTTTATCCACTGCTGGTAGACCCGTATGACCGTACTCCTCCATACACCTGCAGATTCAGCTACTTCCTTCACACTATGGTCTTTGGCCACGCCCACATGCAGTCCCTCCTTTTAGCCAATCATTAACATCTGCTCTGGAGCCATTTTCCACACATGGAACGAGACATTCCCTGCACTGTAGCACCTCTTCCCAACCTATGGATCCCGTCACTCACCCCCACAGGGCTTTATAGTATCCCCATCCTTGTGCAGTGCCATCGAGTAACTACCACTCCTAAGTTCAGGTGAAGTTGAACATGTGGGGGAGTACCATTTCCGTCATTCCCAGTTACTTCAGCTCTTCGGTTGCACTAGGAGCTTCTTTCAGCATTCACCAGCTGGCAGGGAACACCAGCAGGCGTGGTGTAGTAACAGTGGTACGATGGTGGAGGTTGCCATGCTGTACAGGACTGTGTTGGTGTGTTGTATGTCTGAACACTTGCAGGGCTCTTGTGTTTATAATCGGGAATGGGATAACGTGAGCTTGTTCAGACATCTGGCTGTTCGAATGTTGGCTCCCATTCCCATACTGTTCAGGCTCTAGCTCTGCTGTTCGCTAGGAAGAGCTCCTTGGCTCCTCTGGTCTTCCTGGGAGAGGGTGGTGAGCACAGCCTGCCTGAGCTCGTCAGCTAAAGAGTGGGCTTCATCCAACAGCATGTCTGGCTTCTTGCCTTCCCTGGCTCTCTGGACTTCCTTGTTCTCCACTGTTTCTCCCCTCATTCACCTGCTACTGTGAGCCGCCATGCGGTTGGAAGAGACCACCGACAGGCTTGCCTTTCCTGCTGCCGCCCTCCGGAATGGGAACCCGATGCGTTTGTGCTTTCAGGTTGCTGGGATGTGAAGCAAGTCAGTCAGACCTGGGCCTGAGTCCACCACCAGGTATAAGAGCATAACTATCAGTTTATGGTTGTGAGAAGGAGAGAAATGAGTGTTAGCATGTATGCTAATGATGCTAAATAGCTCAGGTTACCAATGTAAATGCTATGCGAAGCGATAGCGGATCATCCTCGCATGTCGTTGCGGAGACAGGTGTGTGCCGTTGTGTAGCGCTTATGAAGATTCGTTCCACTCCTCCCCTGATGTGCGGTATCCGCCACAGCTGGATTCCACACGGTTCAGACACTCTGCCGTCTCAGTGCTGCCCGTTTCCAATGGGATGCCCAGCACAGAATTGGATTTTCATAATGCAGGGCTCAATAGGTAACCTCTAGGTAACCCAAGTTTGAGCTTAGTGTAAGCGGTCTTGACAACCGGGGGGTCACTGGTGTTGTATTAGTGGTGGTTAGGATTTCCAGCTGTAGGGAGACGAGCACAGCCTTTTCACACCGGATCTCTCGGCATGTGTATCTGGCGTATTCTGGCGAGTACCTGGTACATGGACTGTGCACTAAATGCACACTATGTGGTATATCTGTGTAGAAGAACCTTTTTGGTGCTCTATAGAACCATATAGAACATGTTCTCCTTATATAAACATTTAACATGCAGGTGTCGAGGTCTTGGTCTTGACAAGGACTCTGCATCCAGGTCCTGCTTTTGACCTGGACACTATGAGGTCCAAGTCTCTGTTGTTGCTTGTATGCCATAAGGCCCAGGTCTTAGTCTTGAACCCGGGCTTGAGGAGGTTGTTGCTCAGACTCTAAGGTCCAGTTCTCTGTCTTGACTTGGACTTGATGAGGTCCACATCCTGGCCATTGCTCAGACTTGTTAAGGTCTTGGTCATTAAAGGAACTCTGTGTCCAGGTCTTGCTCTTTAACTGGACACTGAGGTCCAAGTCTAGTTGTTGCTTGTATGCTATAAGGCCCAGGTCTCAGTCTTGACCCGGGCTTGAGGAGGTTGTTGCTCAGACTCTAAGGTCCAGTTCTCCGTTTATAGCTGGACTTGATGAGGTCCACATCCTGGCCATTGCTCAGACTTGTCAAGGTCTTGGTTATGTACTGGATGCTATGAGGTCCAAGTCTCGTTGTTGCTCGGATACTATAATGTCCAGGTCTCAGTTGTGACGTGAACAGTGTCCTTGAGGAGGTCCAGGTCTCAGTTGTGACGTGAA
Organism: Prochilodus magdalenae; assembly: GCA_024036415.1. Lineage (NCBI taxonomy): Eukaryota > Metazoa > Chordata > Actinopteri > Characiformes > Prochilodontidae > Prochilodus > Prochilodus magdalenae. The sequence continues at coordinate 113,246 of JAMWET010003566.1, read as the reverse complement.
CAGTGTCCTGGAGGAGGTCCAGGTCTCAGTTGTGACGTGAACAGTGTCCTTGAGGAGGTCCAGGTCTCAGTTGTCTCTCAGACTTTGAGGTCCAGGTCTTGGTAGTTGCGTGGACTCTATATGACCCAGGTCTCAGCCTTGACTTGAACCCTGCGTCCTTGAGGAGGTCCAGGTCTCAGCTGTGACTCTGACTCTGTGTCCGGTCTCAGTCCTGACCTGGACTCAATGAGGTGACTAAGACTGGATGTGTCATGGCCTTGGTTGTCTCGACTCTGTCTCGACTCTAGTGCTGTTGAGTGCAGTGGCTGTTGCAGGAAAAACCATCCTGTGATTGAAACCGAGGAATCAGAGTAACGCTGTATCACCACTGTGGCAACGTTTATGTGGTTGGTGTACCGGTCCCTGTGTGCCTCTGTGTTTATCTTTTATATAGGGGGAATAACAAGAACACTCCACACCCCCCAACCCTCGCCTCGCTAGACTGAAGATGCTCTCTGTGGCCTGCGAAGGCTGGCCCGGCAGTGGCCGTGTGATCAGGGTGCCTGCCGCCTCGGGGACATGGTGAAATCTTGTCGTTTTGGGAAGGAGCAGCGAGCGGCCCGAGACTTTGAATCTGCGAGTAATCCCTGCCTCTCGCCTTTGAACTTAATCCTTTCAGCTGTCTGCGGCCCGAGGCTGGCGCGGTCTGTATGGGGTGTTGAGGATCCGGCTTGTACGCGCAGAGCCCTCTATTTATTGCGGAATCGGACCTTATTGAAATGGGTTCTAACCGAGGTTTCCAGGGAATAATGATTTTTATTCTTTTATTTATTTTATTTTTTGTGGACTTTGGATACGACATCGTCTGAAGCCTTTGTACGAGCACTGTGAAATTGGAGAAGAACCGTGCTGGACAAGCCCTCTGTATTCTGCCTTTCCGCCCCCCACCCCCACCACTCCTCTTTTTACCATAAAGGAACTAACTAGACTTCAAAGCTCCACAGTCTTTCTGTTTGAAGTCCCAGTTTCTTTCCATTTATTTATTTATTTTTATATTTATTTCTTTTAACTGCAATTTCTATCATTTTAAGACCACCTGTTTCATACCAGAGTGAATCTGAATGAGTAGCTGCGAAGGGGAGCTCAAACAAAAGGCTAACGCATCCTATGAATCAGGTATCCATACAGCATTAAACATGCGTTCATAAGGATCTATAATGCACTCATAACCCTTTATAATGCTTGACATAAGCCTTTGTACCTGTACGTGCATGTTCATAATCCCACACACACATGCACAAAGGTTGGGTTACACTTTCTATGAACCGGGTATTCATACCTAAGGTCTGTAGAGAGCTTATAAGCGTTCATTGCAGGTTCATATAGTGTTATAACACTATTTTCATTTATGAAGATTTTGAGGGGCGTCTGAAAGAGGGCTAGAGTTTAGGCTTGGTATGAATGATCATGTTACCAGGCTTTATGATGCTGGTCTCACCAACAATGTTAGATGTATCTGTTATAATGCTTTATGTCACTTTGTGCTATGAAACCTTATATAAACAGTTTATGTGCACTATTGTGGTCCTTTTATATACAGTTATGCTTTAAAGATCTTATGAATGCAGTCAAGGTGGTGGTGTTGTTGTTGTTGTTGTTGTTGTTGTTGTTGTTGTTGTTGTTGTAATATAACCCCAGGTTTCTTTCAAGTGAAATAGTCAACAGTCAGTTTGAGGTGCTCAGCTGAAGGGGAATCCACCAGTTTACCCTGGTTACAGAGGACACTGTCGCCGTCCAAAAATGTTCTTCACTCATAATAAAAACATGTGATGCGTTTTGGGGCGGTACTGTTGTTCGGGTCGTCCAGAAGACTAAACGATGCAGGAAGTGGAAATGTGGTGGGGGATCAAGATGGTGATCTACGCTAGTGATGTATATGGAAATTGGAGACGCTGTTTATCTTAAATATCAGAATCAGGACTGTCAACATGCTACACACCGCCGCAGGCTCGCGTATAGAATCTGCTCCGCTGCTCATGCAGGAAGAGGGCTGAGTCCTGTAGAGCTGCCTACTGGGTCAGCCAGCACTGCTTCGCTTTGCTCCCACAGGGATGATGTGCTTTCCGTTCGAGGTGCCGTTCCACCTTAAATACTGCAGCACTCAGGTGCCCACCCCAGCTTCGGAAGGTGGCTCCCATGTCGTATAAGGTAGAACAGGAAATAGGAAGGTACTCTCTGATCTTCTACAGATCAGGTATTTACGGTTTGTGTAATCGATCGTCTGCTCATATTATACATCCAGCCTCTCCTGAATACACACTCCGGCATTTGTGGTGGAGATGGGAACCAGGGGTCACCATGGCAGCATATATAAATATAGGTACAGGCGTATATCGGCATGTCTACACATGAAGGTACGGGCGTATATCGGCATGTCTACACACGAAGGTACGGGCGTATATTGGCATGTCTACACGCGTAGGTACAGGCGTATATCTCCATGTCTACACACACGTAGGTACAGGCGTATATCGGCATGTCTACACACGTAGGTACAGGCGTATATCTCCATGTCTACACACACGTAGGTACAGGCGTATATCGGCATGTCTACACATGCAGGTACAGGCGTATATCTCCATGTCCACACACACACACACACGTACGCAGGTACAGGCGTATATCGGCATGTCTGGACCTAGAGATACATGTACATCACCCGGTCTGTGTATATAAATATAGGGACATATCAGGATGTCTACATGTATGTATTTAGATCTATACATGCATCACCATGTCTACATCAATAAATATTTATATAGCTATAAACGTAAATCACCATACGTCTACATATATGGATATATACATGCTTCACTACGTCAAAGCACGGTCCCAGACACCAGGCAGCGTATTCCTGACCCTTCCATGTGGTGATTTGTGAGGTGGGGAGCTTTTGCAAGTGGACGTCTGGTTCAATTCACCACCACTGTGAACAGATCTGAGTGCTTCACGCCGCACCACCCTGACTTGCATCTTAACTACGTAATTATGCAGCAGAGCTGAAAACCAGCGGAGCTGAGTCCTCCTTGTTTATCCCGCGGACGATCGCGGTGGCAGCGGGGTGGGAGGTCACGCAGGCCCCGTGTTTTGGTGGGTCGGCGCGCGTGCCGCAGTTTGCAATTAATGCGCGGTAATTGGTGAACGGCGCTGCTGCTCGCATGCTCGTCGCAGAGCAGCGGGCTGTAATTGAAATGTTGGGATGCTTCTTCATGAGGCTCATTAAGCCACGCTGTTTGACTTAAAGGTCAATGTGCTTTTCTAAGTACAGTGATTAATAAGCTTATAGCTGAGCCAAGATCAATTCTACAGTTCAGGTTGGGCGAATACAATCATCTTTCTCTGGGATCTGTAAATGCCAGCCTGTGTCTCTGGCAGCGTGTATGATCTACTGTGGAAGACGCTGAGTGGCTCGGTGGCGGTGAGTCAGATCCAACCTCAAAAAAAAGAAATCCTTCTTATAACAGTCACAACGGGAACGACGGCGCACAACAGATCGAGAGCGAAAGCAGTCTAGGCGTCCTCAGATAGCTTTGTTATTAAAATGGCACACACCTCAGGGTTTTCCCGGTGGGGGGGTGGGATGAGGACAGCTGTTAGGGGGAGGGAAAAGGGCTGCGACACATTCTCAGCATCTTTAACACAATACGGCGAGCAGGAAAGAGACGTCAAACGCGCCGCGTCGGTAATTACACTGCCTCCGCCGCGGCTTAGCTAAACTGACAGCGGTGGATATGTTGTCAGTGGATCCTGTACCGTGGCTGCTTGACAGTAATGCGCGCTGACTTCCTGTCTTGGTTTGGAGCAGGCATCTGGGCCTAAACAATGTGCAGTTACTCTATTAATCTCAGTTATTTAATCACCAGAGGAGGCGAATACTCCTGATATCCAGATCACCCCATATATACTCCCAGTCCCCTTGTGTGTTTAAGGAGGCAGTACCTCCAGGCTCCTGCAGATGGCGCTGCATGAGGATGATGGGTCTATAAACCCCTGTGGGGTGTGAGTGACGGGATCCATAGATTGGGAGGAGGTGCTACAGTGCAGGGAATGTCTCGTTCCATGTGTGGAAAACGCTCCAGAGCAGATGTTAATGATTGGCTATAAGGAGGGACTGCATGTGGGCGTGGCCAAAGACCATAGTGTGAGGAAGTAGCTGAATCTGCAGGTGTGTGGAAGCGTACGGTCATACGGGTCTACCAGCAGTGGATACAATCCCAGTCTACAGGGAATTCTCCTCGGGACTGTGCCAGGGAAGGCCTCCACCACATCTGGACCACCTGACCAGTTCTCTGATTGAGAGTGTCTGAACACTGATGTGGCTACATCCAGAACCTTGTCCAGTACAGGCCCGATCCAGTCCCAGCTGTTACTGATGCTGGTGGAGGTGCTAAGCTTTATTAGGTACAGGTCGGTCACAGGTGACCTGGCTAAATCAGCATCCTCATTAACACAACAAGCAGTGTGTGCTCACTGATGAAGGACTAGAGGATGACCAACACTGCACTGTGCAGCAGCAGATGAGCTATCGTCTCTGACTGTCCATCTACAAGGTGGAGCAGCAAGGTAGGAGTGTCTAATGGAGTGGACAGTGAGTGGACACAGTGTCTCAACACTCCAGCAGCACTGCTGTGTCTGATCCACTCACACCAGCACCACACACACTAACACACCACCACCACGTCAGTGTCACTGCAGTGCTGAGAATGACCCACCACCCACATCATACCTGCTCTGTGGTGGTCCTGTGGGGGTCCTGCCCATTGAAGAACAGGGTAATACAGTACACAGAGAAACAGATGGACTACAGTCTGGACCTGTACACCTACAGAGTGTCCTGTATGGTCAGTGGACCTGATACAGTGGACAGTGAGTGGACCTAATGAAGTGGCTGGTGGGGGCATTTAGTATGATTTCCACTTTGTTGAGCTCTTGAGTGAACGAGTAGGACGTTCATTGGCTAGTCCCTCATACTCGTGTATTGTGCCAGACCGCAGGGGGTTCCTCCAGCCTAATAACCCTTCCCAGAACGCACTGCGCTGAAATGGCCTATTAATGATCAGCAGGGTTCTAATGCTCAGACTGATGGTTGCACAATAATATTAGTGTCATATCAGTAATGGCAGATAATTGCCTGGACCCAGCCGTCTGCATTAGTTCGGCGTTCGGAACCGTGCGGTATATGGGGGTCCGATTTGACGAGGTTTTAATTAGCCTTTGTTCTGCGTGAATGGGCTCACTCGTGCTCCTTGCCTCTCCTTGAGCTCTCGCTGCAGCCTGCCCAGAGCCTGCCCTGAGTGGCCATAACGCTTCTTAATAAGTTCCTGGGCCCTGAAGTTCCTCCGACCCTGGTCATGGCGAACCGGGCCCATGGCCCAGTGTTGTGCCACGCTAGTGCAGGCCTAGCCTGTGTGGAAGGACTCCGTTGTGGCGGTTGCTGTAAGAGCAGTCTGACGTGGGAATGGGGAATTTAAGGCTTAGCTGCTTAAAGCAGCCGGTGCTTCTTCTCTAACCTCCTCTTTATGTCGTCTGGAACTGTCTCATGGTGGGAACAAAAGGGAGTCTCTTTCGGAAACATGAGATCAGAAAGCGGGAGTCTCAAAGCTAACAGGTATCTGAAAGCGCGCAGCCTGCTGCCGTCTGATCACCTCGCTCACACAGGCGTGGGAAATGGGCCTGTTTTGTGGAGTTTAGTATGTGGTCACGTGCATAATCTCGCATGGAATTCGAATAAGGAGCCCCTGAGAGCGAATACGGATCGGTCTGGTCTGCATGCGTCTGTCGGCCTTTCGTTCGTTCTTTGCTGTTCTGGGTTCAGCTTCAGCTGATGGAGCTCGTGTGAGTGTGTCTATGGCCGTACAACATGTTGCTGAATGTATTCGCTCGCCTCCCTTCACACACATGAACCTGAGAGACCTCCCGTTCTTAATCCATAGGGTGTAGTATGATTCTCCACCCTTTACAGCTATAACAGCTCCAGCTCTTCTGGGAATTCTTTCCACAAGGGTTAGGAATGTGTTGATGGGCATTTCTGACTATTCCTCCAGAAGCACATGTGTGAGGTCAGACAGTGATGTTGGACGAGAAGGCCTGGCTCTCAGTCTCCGCTCTAATCCATCCCAAAGGTGTTCTATCGGGTGGAGGTCAGGACTCTGTGCAGGCCAGTCCAGTTCCTCCACACCAGACTCGCTCATCCGTGTCTTTATGAAGCTTGCTCTGTGCGCTGGTGTGCGGTCATGTTGGAACAGGAAGGGGCCGTCCCCAAACTGTCCCCACAAAGTTGGGAGCATGGAATGGTCCAGAGTGTCTTGGTCTGCTGAAGCATTAAGAGTTCCTCTCACTGGAACTAAGGGGTGGAGCCCAACCCCTGAACACCACCCTCACACCATAATCCCCGCCCCTCCACCAAACTTCACACTCGGCACAGTGCAGTCAGACCGGTACCATTCTCCTGGTACCGCCAAACCCAGACTCGTCCATCGGTTTACTAGACAGTGAAGCGTGATTGGTCACTCCGGAGAACACGCCTCCACTGCTCTAGAGTCCAGGGGCGGAGTTTTACACCACTGGGTTCCACGCTCTGCACTGCGCTTGGTGATGTAAGGCTGGGATGCAGCTGCTCGCCATGGAAACCCATTCCATGAAGCTCTACACACTGTTCCTGAGCTGATCTGAAGGACACATGAAGTTTGGAGGTCTGTAGTGATGGACTCTGGAGAAAGCTGGTGACCTCTCTGACCTATGACCTTCATTCGCTGACCCCCGCTCTGTCACTGCACGTGGTCTAACACTTGGTGGCTGAGCTGCTGTCGTTCCCAATCCCTCCCACTGTGTTCTAATCCCACTGACAGTGGACTGTGGAATATTTAGTAGGAGGGAATTTCACCACTGGACTTGTAGCACAGGTGGAGCATCCGATCACGGTACCACACTGGAGTTCACTGAGCTCCTGAGAGCGACCCATTCTCTCACTAACGCCTGTAGGAGCAGTCTGCATGTCTAGGTGGTGCAGTGGTTTATAGGTTTGACGTTGTGAGACATGCCAATGGTTGAAGTACCACACTCGACGGCACATGTGACTTGGACAAGGATGGGCTGTATCTCTGTACCTGACTGACTGCATAAGGGCGTCCTGTTGCACGTTCTTTCCATTCCAACCAATGGCAGGGTAAGTTGGAGAAGGGGTCACCTCAGAGGGCTTTGGGAACTGGGATGGTCTTATTGACCGGTGCATGCCATACCGGTGGTGCAGAGACTACCATAGCATGCTGCCCGTAGCCAGGGAATAGATAAGCGCCAGCGGCATGAAGGATCTGGGAGACCATGAACAGAGAGGGAGAACCGACAAACTGTCCGACATGCACAGATAGAGACCCATCAGCCTCAGTTGCAGCCATTCAGTGTTATATAGGGATTTGTGTGCTGTTTATTATGGGCTGTTATTAATTAAACGTCCCCTAGTAGTGTACTGAAGTTCTCTTTGCTGTCCTCCAGCCGTCTCCGCACTCTGCAGGTGCAGGCCAGTGTGCGTCAGGGCTGCACTCTCTGACATGATGATGTCAGTGCTGACTGGCTGCTGCAGAGGACGTCAGGGGACATGTCTACTGTCTATTCACCCAGTGGGGACGCAGCCAGGTGGGCCACTGTGGGGGTGGAACATGGCGCAGCTGTGAGCTGAAGCTGGATCTCAGCTGGAGTGTGAACTGTAACTGGGCCCTGTCGGGGGGTGTGCTGCGGGGGGTGGGGACTGCATGTTGGTTTCATTTCCTCTCTTGGTCACTGCAGGCAGAACAGGCTGACGTTGGATGGGCTTCATCTTGTCATGTGTATAGTAGAGGTTTATGTATGTGTGTGTTTATTTATTTATTTATTTATTTATTTATTTATTGGGCCGTTATTAGTATAAAACATGGACGACAGCATCAGTGATGGTGTGGTAAACACATCTATGTGTGGTGCTGCAGAGATATCTGCTAAAGTTAGCATGCTAACCAGCTAACCCCAGCTTGTCCTGTCTTGTAATACCATTGGGTACCTGTAGAGGTGATAGTGAGTCACTGTAGCTGTGTAGGAGGGGAGTCAGTCCAACATGGGAGGGTGTAGAAGTAGCTCTCCAACCTCTTATCAGTCATGTGGAAGGTGCCGCTCGCGGTTAGATCATGTAAGGGCAGGTAGCCAATTAAAATGAGGAGTACAATGACCACACCCCCACCTCAGCCTCCATCTCCACCCACTCTCGGCAAGAAACCACATTCAGCAGCACACAGAGGAAGTGATGTAAATAGGAGCAGGAGAGGAGTTAACACTGGTGCTGCTCTCCACCGCTGGAGACGCTCCTGGAGAGGAGAGGGAGGAAGTTGAATGAGAGTGGACACCACAGCTTCCTGATGTCGCCCCCTGCTGTTTGGAGTATGAATTGTACAGGCTTCATCGTCTTACAATTGGCTGCTTGAGTCATAGTTGCAGGACAGTTTTCCAACATCTCTTAATGTTGTTGTTGTTGTTGTTGTTGTTGTTGTTGTTGATACACATTATTATGGGTTCCTTTTGTGTGATCAAAGCACTTCCTCACTGTAATCCAGCCAATCAGAGCAGAGCTCATCTAATTATTCATGAGCTTACTAAAACAGGGTACCTTCGTTTCATTCATTCTAGAACCCGATCAGAGGTGGGAATGGGCATGGAGAACCGCATCTAACGAAGTCCTGCACCTTCTATGAGGCCTCCTTATGAATCCCCAGGCGGGCAGTGGGATAAGCTGACCGCTCTGAGTTTACGCGGGGTCGCTGTGGCAGGTCCGCTGGGCTGGACGGAGGGTCCTTCAGCGGAAGGCTGTGTTTTGCTTAAGTTGCTGTAACCCGTGTAGTGCTGTTCAGTCTGTCTGCGCTGATGTCTCTCCGCTAATGGTCAGCTCCCGCTCCTTTGATCATAGTAAGAGGATGCAGAGATGAAAGGGTCAAGGTTAATGACGGGTTCAGGATAAACAGGAGGTTGTAGTAGACAGTAAGCAGTGGTCCTATAGCTCGGCCTCCTCGAGGAAGCTATAAAAGCCACCGGGCCTCGCTCAGAATGATCAGCCGGATCAGAAATACTACTTTGATGGCTGCTGATGGATGTGGTTAGCACTGCTGGTGTCTGTATAGCTAGTTCTCGAAGACCTGAGTGAGGCAGTGCGGTGTTACAGCAGCAGGTCATGTATATCCAGGGTTGGGTACTAATGGGACACATTCTGTACATGATCAGGAGTCAGTGAGTCACCAAGAGTCAGTGAATTAGTGAGCCGGTCAGAGAGTCAGTGAATATGATTGACTCACTCAGTGATCAGCTGTCAGTGAGTCGGTGAATGAGTGAGCTTGTTAAAGTGCCAGTGAGTCAGTAATACATGAGCCAGTGAACAAGTTAGCTGGTCAGAGTGTCAGTGAGTGAGCTGGACGGAGATTCGGTGAGTGAGTGAGCTGGACGGAGATTCGGTGAGTGGGTGAGCTGGACGGGGTGTCGGTGAGTGGGTGAGCTGGACGGAGATTCGGTGAGTGAGTGAGCTGGACGGAGATTCGGTGAGTGAGTGAGCTGGACGGAGATTCGGTGAGTGAGTGAGCTGGACGGAGATTCGGTGAGTGAGTGAGCTGGACGGAGATTCGGTGAGTGGGTGAGCTGGACGGGGTGTCGGTGAGTGGGTGAGCTGGACGGAGATTCGGTGAGTGGGTGAGCTGGACGGAGATTCGGTGAGTGAGTGAGCTGGACGGGGTGTCGGTGAGTGGGTGAGCTGGACGGAGAGTCGGTGAGTGAGCTGGTGAGTGGGTGAGCTGGACGGAGATTCGGTGAGTGGGCGAGTGAGCTGGACGGGGAGTCGGTGAGTGGGTGAGCTGGACGGAGATTCGGTGAGTGGGTGAGCTGGACGGAGATTCGGTGAGTGGGTGAGCTGGACGGGGTGTCGGTGAGTGGGTGAGCTGGACGGAGAGTCGGTGAGTGGGTGAGCTGGACGGGGTGTCGGTGAGTGGGTGAGCTGGTCGGAGAGTCGGTGAGCTGGACGGGGTGTCGGTGAGTGGGTGAGCTGGACGGGGTGTCGGTGAGTGGGTGAGCTGGACGGGGTGTCGGTGAGTGGGTGAGCTGGACGGGGTGTCGGTGAGTGGGTGAGCTGGACGGGGTGTCGGTGAGTGGGTGAGCTGGACGGGGAGTCGGTGAGTGGGTGAGCTGGACGGGGTGTCGGTGAGTGGGTGAGCTGGACGGAGAGTCGGTGAGTGGGTGAGCTGGACGGAGAGTCGGTGAGTGGGTGAGCTGGACGGAGAGTCGGTGAGTGGGTGAGCTGGTCGGAGAGTCGGTGAGTGGGTGAGCTGGTCGGAGAGTCGGTGAGTGGGTGAGCGAGCTGGTCGGAGAGTCGGTGAGTGGGCGAGCGAGCTGGTCGGAGAGTCGGTGAGTGGGCGAGCGAGCTGGTCGGAGAGTCGGTGAGTGGGCGAGCGAGGCTGGTCGGAGAGCCGGTGAGTGGGCGAGCGAGCTGGTCGGAGAGCCGGTGAGTGAGTGAGTGAGCTGGTCGGAGAGTCGGTGAGTGGGTGAGTGAGCTGGTCGGAGAGCCGGTGAGTGGGTGAGTGAGCTGGTCGGAGAGCCGGTGAGTGGGTGAGTGAGCTGGTCGGAGAGCCGGTGAGTGGGTGAGTGAGTGAGTGAGCTGGTCGGTGAGTGAGTGAGTGAGCGAGCTGATAGAACAGATCCATGCAGCTTCTTGTTTCGGCGCTGCTAGTTATTCCTTGTATCAGAGCGGACCGTTTTCCCCCGCATGTCCGAAGCGTCTGCTGGAGTGTATTTCTGGATGGTGATTGCCGCGGTGCCGCCCAGGGGTTAGTGAGCTAACACAGATCAGAAAAAAAAAGCTCCCGTTGTTCTCGCCCGCGTCGGGGCCCAGGAGGACCGGGAAGAGGCAGAGCGCGCTCATGTGGACACGTCTCATGTTTTCCGAGGCCTGTGGGAATATGTTTGTTTTAACTGACCTTCTGACCTGCTGGAAGAGTAATTGGTCTCTGGACTATTCCTGTTTATTGTCGTGCCGTGTTCATCAAGCAGGACTAATTGACACCCGGACTTGGGCTACGCTGGCTCAGACATACACGGATTGGTTTAGTGCCTGTTTTTCCAGAGTCTAATTAACTCGTACAGGATTTGGAAGCCCGAGTTCGCTGTCGCTTTCGGTTGTTTACGACCGCTGCGTTTCTGCGCCCGCAGCATGACCGGATGCGGACGCCGGAGTTGTCAGTTTCCTCCCACGTTGGGATGGAAAAGAAGGGGTCTCGTTTTTGAAACGTACAGAAGAGAGAAGCCCAGGAAAGCCGCGAGTCACAGCGCGCTCATGCTCCGTAACAAAGAGAGATCGACCCTCTGGATCAGTCGGAATGCTCCGAACCGGGCGTGCAGCTTCGCCGTTCTGGGTTAGGGCCCAAAGCAGCGAGTGATGCAAGGAACCCATCGCAGCCGAGCAGGTTCTATGTGGCCGGGAAGCTTTGAACAGGCTTCAGCGGCCTATGTGATCAATTATGCGAAAGCATCTCGCTCTGCCTGGGAAGAAAACAAAGCCGTGCTGTGCTTGGGAATGTTTACTCTCGGAGTGTTGATGTGCGGTTTTTGAGTTTCAGGCGTCAGAATTTTAATCAAGTCTTTAAGTCCTTATTTGTTTGTTATCGCTGAACCTAAAAGTGTATCGCTTCTTACGTAAAGAAATCCGACTGCAGTGATATTCCCAGAGGGAAAACACGGAGCCATCCACAGACTCTCTGATTCTGAAACAAAATAGCCTCCAGTCATGTCGGGTTACTTCTTATTTTTTAGCTCTTACGATCATTGTCAAGCAAGAAAGGTGAAAAGGCAGTGGGGTTCTTCGATACTCGCCGGGCGTTACCGCCATTCCGCCGGAATTCGGGAAGCACATAGCGGGGAATGGAAGCGTGGCTCCGGCTTGGCCGCCTAAAGCTTTCGGGGTCTTTTCTATATCTTGCCTTGGTAAATACCGGGGATTGGCGGGGGGTGTAATGAATAAAGACGAGATGTTGTCATGCATGGGGGACGTTCCCGTTACTGGCTCCGCAGGTATCCATGGCAACCCTAATTCCGCAGATACAGGCCGAACGCCGGTGGTAATTGCTTCAAACGGATGCATACTTTTACCAAATTAACCTTTATCAAAACCTTGAGACGTATTAATCTTCTGTTGTGTCTCCATTAATGTGGCCTGGCGAAGTCATTCCGCTTCATGGCGGAGGAAGGGAGGCTCCAGACGTCGGCTCTGAGCTGGGTGGTGGTGGTGGTGGGGAAGCGGCCTCGGAATGTCATGGTTTTCATCCCCCCTGTTCTCCAGACAAACGGCCCCCGGTGACAGCCTTTCAGGAATTGATCTGAGGCTATCACTTTAGCGTCCCCGCCGCGCCGCCTGTTTGGGTTGACTTTTAGGACGTTTGTTCCCGGTTTTGTGCCACGCTAAAAATAATGCTGATGGAAATAAACAGATGTAGGGTCTGTGTATATAAGCCGGGGCCATAATCATTACTTCTCTCTGTGTGTGTGTGTGTGTGTGTGTGTGTGTGTGTGTGTGTGTGTGTGTGTGTGTGTGTGAGAAAGCTTGGCTTGGAAAAATTGCCACGACCTTAGAATGGTGCTTCCATAACACTGGCAGACTTCAGCTAACTTCCTCACCACTATGGTTCTGTGGGCCACGGCCCACATGCAGTCCCTCCTTTTAGCCAGTTCATTAACCATTCTGCTCTGGAGGCCATTTTCCCACACATGGAAAGAGACATTCCCTTGCCACTCCCTCTTAGTTAATCCATTTTCCCATCCCTGCCAATGAGAGCAACAACTGCACGGCAAGGAGGAAGATGCCCCTCCCAGAGGATCCAAGGACAAGATACACAACACCTAAAGAGGTCTTTGGGTTCAAAAGAAACAGCCTGCCTCCCAGAAGGAGGTGTGGGATCCCCTAGGCGTGTGTGTGGGAAGGAGGATTAAAGTTGACCAGGATCAATAACTGATGATAAAGTTGAGGGACTGATATGATCAATATTTATTGAGCCTACACATACAGAAGTCTGTCTCTCAGTATGGGCGTCGGGCCCCGCCGTGTTCGCCCTACCCAACACGCCAAGACGTCTCGGTGTATGGGAGCTGTGTAGAGGTTTCCTGATGGAGGTCATGTGATAATCCATCCCATGCAGCTTGAAACATCCTCACACAGTTCCTGCAGATGGGCTGTATCGGTAGTGGTGGAGTGGAGGTGGAGGGACACCACCAGGTCTTCTGACGTCACGTGTGACGGGACAAAACCGTTCTTGGTGCTGACCACGGTGCCTCCACACACAGCCGTCTGCACTAACAGGAGGACTCATGGAGGACATGGTTTGACAGTACATTGGTTCTCACTGTCTGTGGTTTGTGTACGTCTCCCAGATCCTTTCTGATGCTGGTGGATGCTGCCTGTGCACTGCCACCAACAGTGTGCCATGGTATTATCCACACGGTGGTGCACGGTATGCCCATGAGACAATCCAGCGTGGAACGCACACGCAACGAGGCAAGCTTATAGAGTCGGTCAGGGATGGCAATAAGGGTCTTCCTTGCTGGTTGAGTCCTAACGCTGGACGTGTGTTCAGGAGCCTCTCTCTTCCGATAAACAGGTGGAACAGCTGCTCCCAAAGCCAAACCCTCTGTGCGGCAGTACCCCTCCTTCCGTGCTCCATGCACTGTGTGGGGTTTGTATTTGCAGATCCAGCAGGCCTCTCCATTTCAGCGTGCTTTCAGAATCCATTAGAAACCACTATATTGGTTTATCCGCGCAGGACCGAAACCCCCTCTGGTTATTATTCCTCGCTGTGGGAGGAGATTGGAAAGACAGGCTAACCTTTTTATTAGAAAGGCTACCTACACGGAACACGGGAATGATGAGTGAGACATGAGCAGTGCTGTTTATGAAGGGGTGGGAATTCACAGTGGTGGTGAACCCTGCGAGAACAAACACCAGCACCACGTCCCGGAATGGGTTCCAAGACGTACGACTGCCGGTGTTATTCCGGTTTACTGCTTTAGGAATCTGTGCTGAAGGCCTTCCCTGCACACGAGGGTCTAATCGTTATGTGGTAATGGAGATGTAGGTTATTGATCATCAGATTCCTGCCCCCTGAGCTGCGGGTGGGCTTGAGTAGGTCTTTGGTTCATACTGAGGCTGCATGAAACCCCACTGGGGTCAGCAGAAGGTGCCCAGTGCATGTGTGGAGTTAGGGTCCATGATTTCTGGACTACAGGTCCAGACTGTAGTCCATCTGTTTCTCTGTGTACTGTATCATCCTGTTCTTTAATGGTCAGGACCCCCACAGGACCACCACAGAGCAGGTATGATGTGGGTGGTGGATCATTCTCAGCACTGCAGTGACTCTGACGTGGTGGTGGTGTGGTAGTGTTGACATGAAGGATCTGGGGGACCTACATGAACCATGGAGTGAGGGAACCGACAAATTGTCCAACATGTGGGCCATGATCCGACACATCCAGCGAGCAGTGGTGTCCTCCATGAGTCCTCCTGTTAGTGCAGCACCATCGGCAGACGGCTGCACCACGCAGGACTACATGCACACAGACCGTTACCACGACTGTCCTTAACACCACGTCACCGTCACCAAAGACTGCAGTGGTGTCGTACCAGACTGTCATGGAGTGACTCAGAATGGCAGCGGGTCATCTTCAGTGACGAGTCCCGCTTTAGTCTTGGTGGAGACGCCCAACGAATCCGTGTGTGGAGGCACCGTGGTCAGCACCAAGATGGACGGTTTGTTGTCACACGTCCAGAAGACCTGGTGTCCCTCCACCTCCACCCCTACCGCACCATCTGCAGGAGCTGTGTGAGGATGTTCAAGCTGCATGGGATGGATTATCACAGGACACCATTAGGAACCTCTACAGCTCCATACCGAGACGTCTGGCGTGTTGGGTTAGCGAACACGGCGGCCCGACGCCATACTGAGAGACAGACTTCTGTATGTGTAGCTCAATAAATATTGATCATATCAGGGTGGTCCCAAGTATATCAGTGCAGTGGGGTCGTGTGGGAGTCCCAGTATGATTCATATTTTAGGACTGTGCTGTATAGTGTATATAGAGGCTTCATATGCAGTAACACTTATCTGCCTAAACCTGAACACAGGCAGCGTCCTGAACAAGCAGGAGCGAGCGCACACACACACACACACACACACACACACACACACACACACACACACACACACACACACACACAGAGAGGAGCAGCCGGCTTAAAGGTCAGGAAGGCCTCTGATTAATAGCCTGGTTTTGTCTGTACCGAGACGAAACTCGTTATTCCAGTAAATGGGAGTTTGAACAAAGAAGAAACATTTAAGGTGGAATGGGAAATTTAAACAGGAGGTAGAGACGTTAATTCTAGTGTGACTGTTGCATCATTTAAGGTGGAACTGCAAACTTTAAACAGGAGTATGAGATGCTATAGCGTAGCCTATTTGTTGCACTGTTTAAGGTGGAATGAAAAACGCAAACAGGAAGCGGAGAGATTACAATCTAGTTTAACTCTTGCAACATTTAAGGTGGAATGGCAAACTTTGAACAGGAAACTGAGATGCTATAGCATAGTCTATTTGTTGCACCATTTAAGGTGGAATGGAAAATCCAAAGAAGCAAGATGCATTACAATCTAGTCTATATGTTGCACCATTTAAGGTGGAATGGCAAAACTTGAGCAGGAAACTGAGGCGCTACGGTGTAGCCTAACTGTTACACCATTTAAGGTGGATAATAAAATTTTAAACAAGAAACTGAGTAACTGGAACGCAACCTAAACGGGGATCTTTCTGCAGGATTCCAGCAGTTAAGATGTAGAGAGGCGTTCAGAGCGGGTTTGGTGTGAAACACTCAGTTCTAGAGACAGTCAGAACTGTTCACAGTGGTGGTGAAGGTAACCAGACGTCCCCCTTTAAAAGCTCCCTCACAAAGTTCCTACATGAGGTGGTTCTGATGGTGTGGAGAAGACTGAGACAAGTTATAGAGAAGCTCCAGTGCTGTGTGTGTTTACATCGCCTGTTTACTTGGCTTTGTTGTTTGTTTGTTTGTTTGTTTGTTTGGGGGATTAGAAATGAGGTGATGTGTTAAATCGTAGTGATGGAATTGGAACGGTGACCTCAGTACATGCTGAGTTTAACTGAAACATGCTGCATCATATCCACGCTGGATCTGGTCACGTGGGCTCAGTAATGAACTGTGCTGACTCGTTACCTGTTGAGCTGTGTGGTAAGCTCTGTGTGTGGATGTGCGGTGTATGGACACCCCTAGTCTGATGCCTGCACTCCTCTCCGGGCAGGGAGTGTGCGTTCCCTGATGTCCAGTGGTGAATATAAGCCTTAGATCACATGGGGTGAATCGGTGAAGGAGGATCACAACGCGAGCCGAGCTCTCACAGAGCGCCAGGGTTTAACGCCAGATGTCTGTGTGAAGGTCACACGTCGTGTGTGTGTGTGTGTGTGTGTGTGTGTGTGTGTGTGTGTGTAGATGTAATATTTATCTATAGATATGATGTTTATCTGTTTACATTTAATTATAACTAAAACAAAAACACCAAACACTGTTTAAGGTGGAACTGGAACATTCTGAGCAGGAGACTGAGATGCTATAGTGTAGCCTAACGAGCTAGCCTTGGAAGTAGTGGTGACTCTGCTAGCCCTGTCACTACACCTGTGTCAGGAATGTGGTGGTGACTCTGCTAGCCTTGTCTCTCCACCTGTATTAAGGAAGCTGTTGTGACTTCGTTAGGCCTCTCTCCACCTGTATCGTGGTGGTGGTGGTGGTGGTGGTGGTTGTTGTTCTGCTAGCCTTGTCTCTCCACCTACATTGGGGAAGTGGTGGCAATTCTGCTAACCTTGTCTCCACCTGTATCGAGGAGGTGGTTGTTGTTGTTGTTGTTGTTGTTGTTCTAGCCTTGTCTCTCCACCTGTATCGAGGTAGTGGTGGTTGTTGTGCTAGCCTTGTCTCTCCACCTGTATCAAGGTGGTTGTTGTTGTTCTGCTAGCCTTGTCTCTCCACCTGTATCGTTGTTGTTGTTGTTGTTGTTGTTGTTGTTGTTGTTGTTGTTTGTCGTTCTGCTAGTCTTGTCTCTCCACCTGTATCGAGGTGGTGGTGGTTGTTGTTGTTGTTGTTGTTGTTGTTGTTGTTGTTGTTGTTGTTGTGCTAACCTTGTGTCTCTCCACCTGTATCGTGGTGGTTGTTGTGCTAGCCTTGTCTCTCCACCTGTATCAAGGTGGTTGTTGTTGTTGTGCTAGCCTTGTCTCTCCACCTGTATCCTGGTTGTTGTTGTTGTTGTTGTTGTTGTTGTGGTGCTAACCTTGTGTCTCTCCACCTGTATCCTTGTTGTTGTTGTTGTTGTTGTTGTTGTTGTTGCGCTAGCCTTGTCTCTACACCTGTATTGAGGTAGTGGCGGTGATTGTGCTAGCCTTGTGGCAGTGCCCTGTGGGCAGCGTCCTGTGCCCACTGATGAAGGACTAGAGGATGACCAACACTGCACTGTGCAGCAGCAGATGAGCTATCGTCTCTGACTGTCCATCTACAAGGTGGACCTGCAAGGTAGGAGTGTCTAATAGAGTGGACAGTGAGTGCTGTGAGGATTTGATTGCATCCAACACGTTAGATAAATGTGCCTGAAACAGGTCTAAATAGAAAAGGGTTGAGTGCGGATATCAGAGTGGAGGTATTAGATATACGGGCTCTATTTGAGGCAGGTCTGAGATCTGGTTCCTCTGCAGTGTAGAAGGAGGCCGGGGGTAGACTCCCAGGGTGCTGCCTCGCTCTGCTATCTCTGGATTTCATTAGAGTTTCAGATCAGAGTTTCTCCTCACATCACCAACCAGCTGTCCTACCGAGAATTCCCCCGTCAGCGTTTGAGCTGCAGTCAGAGGCGAGGCAGCGCACCGGCTTTAATCTGAACTTACAGATGTGCTTGATTAAATCTATCATCATCAGGATGAATTAGAGGGGAGTCTGAAACGTTTAGCCGAGCTTGTTTATGGGAGCGAATGGGCCGGGGATAGATCCTCTCCTCCGCTCTGCTCCCAGGCACCAGGAATAACGGGTCCTGCAGGTGGGACAGGAGGCGAGGCGGCGCAGAGCGTCCTCCTCCTGCTGAAATGTCTGTGTCAGCCTTCTGTTCTGTGGCGGAGTGGGAGAAACAGCAGCTCTCCTCTTCACCTCCCCTCCACACTGCGGTTTCCGGTGTGCTCCTCGGTGGAGGTGCTGAATCCT
The DNA here is from genome assembly GCA_024036415.1 of Prochilodus magdalenae. Classification (NCBI taxonomy): domain Eukaryota; kingdom Metazoa; phylum Chordata; class Actinopteri; order Characiformes; family Prochilodontidae; genus Prochilodus; species Prochilodus magdalenae. The sequence continues at coordinate 94,925 of JAMWET010003566.1, read as the reverse complement.
GAGGTTGTCTGTACGCACGCGCTGTGCGAGGGAAAAGCTGCAGCCGCCAATTTCACTGCATCAAACACCATTTTGTCAGCTTCTGATGTGCAATTACTTCTTTCTCCCTTTGACACGACTCTCCCTCCCTCCCTCCCTCTCTCTCTCCTCTCTCTCCACACACACACACACACACACACACTCTCTCTCTCTTCGTCTCTCTCTCAAGCTCCCCCACGCTCGCTCTCTCGCTCGCTCTCTCTATCTCTTTCTCTCTCTCTCGCTCTCTCTCTGTCTCTCTCTCTCTCTGTCTGTCTCTCTCTCTTCCTCTCTCTCTCTCCACACACACACACTCTCTCTGTCTCTCTCTCTCGCTCTCTGTCTCTGTCGCTCGCTCTCGCTTTCTCTCTCTGTGTCTCTCTCTCTCTGTGTGTCTCTCTCTCTCTTTCACCACACACACTCACTCACTCTCTCTCTCTCTCTCTCTCGCGCTCTCTCTGTCTCTCTCTCTGTGTCTCTCTCTGTCTGTCTCTCTCTCTTCCTCTCTCTCTCTCCACACACACACACTCTCTCTCTCTCTCTGTCTCGCTCTCTCTCTGTCTCGCTCGCTCTCTGTGTCTCTCTCTGTGTCTCTCTCGCTCGCTCTCTGTGTCTCTCTCTGTGTCTCTCTCTGTCTGTCTCTCTCTCTCGCTCTCTGTCTCTGTCGCTCGCTCTCGCTTTCTCTCTCTGTCTCTGTTTCTCTGTGTCTCTCTCTCTCTGTGTCTCGCTCGCTCTGTCTCTCTCTCTCTGTGTCTCTCTCTCTCTCTCTCACCACACACACTCACTCACTCTCTCTCTCTCTCGCTCTCTCTCTGTCTCGCTCTCTCTCTGTCTCGCTCGCTCTCTGTGTCTCTCTCTGTGTCTCTCTCTGTGTCTCTCTCTCTCTGTCTCGCTCTCTCTCTGTCTCGCTCTCTCTCTGTCTCGCTCGCTCTCTGTCTCGCTCGCTCTCTGTGTCTCTCTCTGTGTCTCTCTCTCTGTCTCTGTCTCTCTCTGTCTCTCACGCTCTCTCTGTGTCTCTATCTCTCGCTCTCGCTCTGTCTCTGTCTCTCTCTCTCTGTCTCTCTCTCTCTCTCTGTCTCTCTCTCTCTGTCTCTGTCTCTCTCTCTCGCGCTCTCTCTCGCGCTCTCTCTCGCGCTCGCTCTCGCGCTCTCTCTCGCGCTCGCTCTCTCGCTCGCTCTCTCGCTCTCTCTCTCTCTCTCTCTCTCTCTCTCTCTCTCTCTCTCTCTCTCTCTCTCTCTCTCTCGTGTGTTTGGGCTCCTCCTGCTGTGTCCACGCTGGTGTAGAGTAAATTAAATTTGCTGCGCTGCTCTCTGCTTGATTACACATTTGAAAAGGAACAATTGTAGTTTGATTTCGTTCTCCAGTAAATGGAAAAGCCATTAAGATGTTTAATTTGAAAACCAGCCTCCAATTGCGGCTCCGCCATTCCCTCGTCCCATCTGTCTGCCTGTCGTAGCTTCCGTACAGTCCCTGGGATGGTGCTTATGGCGGGTTTGGAGGGTGGTGGTGGTGGAGATGACAGGGTATGATGAGGGTGGTGATGGTAAGGAGTTGATGAGGGGGTGGAGATGGTGGTTGATGGGCTTGATGATTATTATGGAGGTTGGATGATGGGTGATGAAAGCTGGTGATGGGGGTGGAGATGGTGGTTGATGTTTATTATGGAGGTGGAAATGATGGTGGGGTTTTATGATGGTTGGGTTGATGATGATGATTGGGGTTGATGATTGGAGTGATTGATTATTGGGTGTGGTGGTGGTGGTGTTGGTGGTGATGACTGGGATAATGGTGGGGGTTGATGGGTGGTGCTGAAGGGGTGATGATGGGAATCACGTTAATGGAGGGTGGTGAATGCTGGTGTTGATGTGATTGGCAGTTCTTAAGCTCCTCCTCCAGACTGCATGTTTGTTGACATAGGGAACACAGTGAGTCCTGCTGGTGTCCTGTGGAGCCCCCACATGCATATCCTGCAGGTCAGTGCAGCATTCTTCGGCTTCCATGGTTATCCCTGGTACCCGTTGTGGGTCACCGCACCAGCTGGTGGTGGTTCCGTATCCGTGTAGGGTGTGTTCTCCTGGATTGGGATGGGTCTACTGGTCTGCCGTTTGTTTTTTTTTTTCCCCTGTGATCATCACCACCGTGTTATCAGCTTGTTCCATAAGCTCCATTAGGGTGAGCAGCGGAGCCTGATTGGCCCGGCGTCCCCCCGTCCCCCCGTCCTCTCCAGCTCTGACCCTAAAGCTGTTTGCGATCCGAGAGGAGTCGAGAGGGGATTCAATTTGCTGTGATGACTGGCTAATAGTGTTTAATGAGCTGTGTTTTGGCGTGATGTCTTCCGGAGCTTGTTTGTGGAGTGAGGTGACGTGACATCAGAACCCCAGTGCGCGAGTGTGCATGTGTGCAGGGGAGAGAGAGAGGGAGAGAGAGAGCGAAAGTGTGTCTCTGTCGTGTGTAATAGAGGCAGATTTGCTGAGCTCCCTCTGAAGACTCTCTGAGCAGTATCTGGGCTGCAGCAGTGGCTCGGCTCGGCTCCGCTCGCCACACATCACAAACTTTATCAGTGCCGGGGCGCCGGCGGAAAAGCTTTTAATGTGTGTCTAAGATGCCAGTCATGAGCTCAGGCCACCGGGTATGTCCCGAAATGAAAGTCAAACTTCATACGCTGTGGCCTCACTGGACCGGAAAATATCAGGCCAGTGTCGTGTGTGTCCGGGCCAAGACTTTTGAGCACGTACGTTCCAGTGTTGGCCTGAAGCTCAACAGTATACATTCATAATGAGCTCTGCAACGTATGGCTTTATTAGATGAGCACTGTGTGGAGAGAGCTGCCATCCTGTCACTTCAGGGGTCATAGTAGGTGTGTAGTGTAGGAGCACATAGGGTTCTAGCGTATAGGAGCGTTTATTGAGGGGGTTTATGGACTGATATCTCCTGTTCTAGCGTATAGGAGCGTTTATTGAGGGCGTGTATGGACTGATATCTCCTGTTCTAGTGTATAGGAGTGTTTATTGAGGGTGTTTATGGACTGATATCTCCTGTTCTAGCGTATAGGAGTGTTTATTGAGGGTGTTTATGGACTGATATCTCCTGTTCTAGCGTATAGGAGCGTTTATTGAGGGTGTTTATGGACTGATATCTCCTGTTCTAGCGTATAGGAGCGTTTATTGAGGGCGTGTATGGACTGATATCTCCTGTTCTAGTGTATAGGAGTGTTTATTGAGGGGGTTTATGGACTGATATCTCCTGGTCTAGCGTATAGGAGTGTTTATTGAGGGTGTATATGGACTGATATCTTCTGTTCTAGTGTATAGGAGTGTTTATTGAGGGGGTTTATGGACTGATATCTCCTGTTCTAGCGTATAGGAGTGTTTATTGAGGGCGTTTATGAACTGATATCTCCTGTTCTAGCGTATATGAGTGTTTACTGTAGGCGTTTATGGACTAATATCTCTCGTTCTAGCGTATAGGAGCGTTTATTGAGGGCGTTTATGGACTGATATCTCCTGTTCTAGCGTATAGGAGCGTTTATTGAGGGCGTTTATGGACTGATATCTCCTGTTCTAGCGTATAGGAGCGTTTATTGTGGGCGTTTATGGACTGATATCTCCTGTTCTAGCGTATAGGAGCGTTTATTGAGGGCGTTTATGGACTGATATCTCCTGTTCTAGCGTATAGGAGCGTTTATTGAGGGCGGTTATGGACTGATATATTCTGTTCTCGCGTCTAGGAGCGTTTTATTGAGGGCGTTTATGGACTGATATCTCCTGTTCTAGCGTATAGGAGCGTTTTATTGAGGGCGTTTTTATGGACTGATATCTCCTGTTCTAGCGTATAATAGGAGCGTTTATTGAGGGCGTTTATGGACTGATATCTCCTGTTCTAGCGTATAGGAGCGTTTATTGAGGGCGTTTATGGACTGATATCTCCTGTTCTAGCGTATAGGAGCGTTTATTGAGGGCGTTTATGGACTGATATCTCCTGTTCTAGCGTATAGGAGCGTTTATTGAGGGCGTTTATGGACTGATATCTCCTGTTCTAGCGTATAGGAGCGTTTATTGAGGGCGTTTATGGACTGATATCTCCTGTTCTAGCGTATACGAGCGTTTATTGAGGGCGTTTATGGACCGATATCTCCTGTTCTAGCGTATAGGAGCGTTTATTGAGGGCGTTTATGGACCGATATCTCCTGTTCTAGCGTATAGGAGCGTTTATTGAGGGCGTGTATGGACCGATATCTCCTGTTCTAGCGTATAGGAGTGTTTATTGAGGGCGTGTATGGACCGATATCTCCTGTTCTAGCGTATAGGAGCGTTTATCGGAGACTTCCTCTAGGAGTCTTTGACCTTAACGCTCGGGACGAAAAGTGCAGGGGTGGTGTTTCACCTATGCAAAAGACTCTCTCTGATTCGTCTCCGAGCTTCAGTGCTTTTGTGAAATTGGTCAATTTCCTGAGAGCGGCGTGCAGAATGTCTGCGACACGTCTGTGGCAACCTAATGAACCCTGGAAGGTTCCGCCCCTAGAGGGTACTGCCTTGGAGCTCCGCGGTACCCCTCTCAATGGGTAATCTAGACTTCTGGCATCATGTGACTGGCTTACTTCCTGGTATCCGTGTGACAGTGTATCACACAGTGGATCATTTCTGTGATATATGTATATGTGATGAAGGGTAACCCGTAGCTACTGTGTCAGCTGATGGGCTTTAAGGGATTTTTATGGGAGCGGGTGTCCATTAGCGCTGCCCCATTATACCTGCTACCTGATACGATGCTCTGGTCTTTGAGGGGTTTGAAGGGTCCTGCGTGATGTGCATGTGTAATTAGAGTATAATCAGCTTAATGACTCTAAAGCTGTCAGATTTCATGCTGCATGGGTTTCATGGTTGCACCAGTTGGCTGCTTATTACGTAGGTACAGGTTCCACAGAGCCATTGACTTTCTGACCTTCCATGCTCTGGAATGACTCCTCAAGCTCAGTGATGTTGACTAGTCGCTGTGCCGTTCCAGCGCCGTTAACTCTCTGGTCTGGAACCATGGGAACCCGGGATCCAAGGGGCATGGCGCTGCACTGCACTGAACTGAACACGGGAATAATCGTGTCCCACCGGTGTTGTGGACGACAGGAGGCGTCCACATACGTAATCACTCAGCTCTCAAACCAGCGGAACAGGGGGTCCGTTCTTAATAGGTTCAGTAGAGCCAGGGTAACGGCACTAGCGCTGCGTTGGTGAGGTATGAGATGACCACAGGTCAGGAGCCTGGTGGTTTCAGGGTCCCTGTGTCTGGTTCTAGTTGAAATCACTGGATCAGAGTGATTAGGATTGAGGGTGTCAGCTTTCTGTGCTTCCATTCAGACATCGTAGAACCATGGTACCATTCAAGGAACCAGTCTGCGATTACGCCAGTTTACTGGAACCAAGGAACATCAAAGGGTGCATCATTGTCCACAGGGGCGCTGCACAGCGGTAGTAAACAGTAGAACCAAGACAGTGGAGCGTACGGGTTACCTGCGAGTGTTTGTGCTGTTACTCGACCAGAGGAGGATGTGTTCCCCCCGAGGCTGGTTCCTCTCGAGGTTTCCTCCTCGATCTTGGACCCGGATATCCTTCTCTACTTCTGCACCTGGGCGTGTTATTCTTTTCCTTGATATAAACTGATTTCAGACGTTTGTTTTTATTTATTTAGTTATTTAAAACTTGCTATACAAATAAATATTGATTGATTGTTTACTGATGTGAAGACCTGGATGAGGTTCTCCAGCAGACCACTGGGTGGTGCCATTGTTGCCTTCTATGTCCTCAACAACTGCCCACTGATGTCACAGTTCATGCTGAGGAACCTACTCTTTCGTGGTTCTAGCTGCGAGCGAAGGGTTTGGGTTTTCAGCGTGTGCCCCGATTGGTTCAAAACGAGGAACCCGTTGGTGGAAGAGACCCGTCTGTGATGTGCTGTTATTGACTCCTGTGCCGTGATCTCTCAGTGAGACCATTACCAGTGTAGTTCTTGCATGGGGTCAGCCAGCCCCCCCATTACAGCTTCATTAGCCTGGACCACCGCATAATTACTGGGCTGTTACACTTGATGGTGCTGACCAAACACAGATGCTGCTTGAAGTTCTGGGTTTGGAGAGGGAAGGCGATGGCCTATAATCCTCTACAGCTTGAGTCTCAATCATTTATTCATCAAGCTAATCATCCTTCTGGGTTGCGGTGGGGGCTGGACCCTATCCCGCTGCTCATTGGATCGAAGGCAGGAAGCACCCTGGACAGGCCGCCGGTCCATCATGGAGCCTGCTTTAAATTGGTTACTCTCATTTTCCCAGAGTTCTGATGCTCTAAGTTTCTCTGGCTCTCTGGAAACCTATGGCCCAGTGAGTCTGCCTAGGGTCCGCCCAAGTCGGATGGAAATTTGAGATTCCGAGGTCTGTATCTCTAGTTCCCTGAGGTTGGCAATGTGATCCAAAGGAACTGTTGTGAAGGACATCTCACTATACTGACCTGTGGAGTTTGGTTTTGCCGCACACGCTTGTTGTATCAGATGTGAGAGAGTGGTATCGAGTCACGCCCAATAAAAGGGCATGTGTGGTTGAATACGATCCTGTCCAGCTGGAATCGTATGCTATCTGTTCATCTTCCAGGGCCCTTATCTGTTTGGGTGGCGGGGGCTGCTGGAGCCCCTGGTTCATTGGACCGAAGGCAGGAAGCACCCTGGAGAGGCCGCTGGCCCATCATGGAGCCTGCTTTAAATTGGTTACTCTAATTTTCCCAGAGTTACGATGCTCTAACCTTCTCTGGCTCTCTGGAAACTTATGGCCCAGTGTCTTGGTAAATCTGCCCAGGCTGTGCCCAAGCCGGATGCTGTATTTGAGATTCCGAGATCTCTGGTTCCCTGAGGTTAGCACTGTAATCCAAACACCTCACTTTTCACCTTTCACCTTTATTCAGGAGCTGATCAACTTGACCTTCATCACATGACTGTTGACTTTAAACAAATTCCGAAGTCATGCATCACCTACATCCCTCCTCTTCCGTCCCTGAATATTCCGTGTCCCACACACATACTCAAACCGTCACCCAACAATAAAGGCAGCAGCCTCTTTTATACGGTGATGGGAAACATGGCAGCTCTAATTCCGCACACTGATCCGCTTTACTGACCAACATGGACTTCACCAGCTACTCCGGGAGCAGATTAGAACCGGGAATTTCGCCTTTACCCAGAACAATACAAGCCCAGCAGCACCTTCCAGTCTTTTGTATCTCGTGCCGAACTCCTTAATCGTCCCTGGCTCTGGCTTTTGTCGTCGGGATATTAAACTTCCATGCCCGTTCCAGCTGGGCTCTCTGTCTTGCGGAGCAGATGATTTGACTGTTGCTCTGCTTTGTTAATATTTCAGGCTGCAGCCGGCCGGGAAGCTCCTTACTGCCAGCCCTTATTTTCTTTTCCGCAGTTCATCCCGCCCCTCCTGAACCTCCGCGCTCCTGGATGGAAATGTGTTTGTGCAGCCATTAACGGACCCACGGTTCACTCTTAATTGCTACACATACGTCTCGGTGGTCTCGGCACCCTCCCGGGTCCGCTTTAATATGTTTAAATGTTTTAAATTTTAATGTGCTAACGAACACTAATCCGGGAGCAGAATGTGCCGAGACACCGGTTTGCTTTTAAAGTAACGTATGGAAATGAAAAATTCAAGCCCGTAAAAGTATCCGAGGTTTTAGAGCCCAACTCCCATTCACTGCCAGCTGGGGTGGTGTTTTAGCTCCGGGCTCTGCGGAGTGGTAAACACTGCAGAACGCAGATGGTGCTAAGGGATAGATGACGTTGAGGTCGCAGGAATCCTGAATCTGTTATATGCCGGAGGTTTTGATGCTCCTGGTCATGTGACGATTAGTGAACACACCCATACATGCACAATTACCGAAGGTATTCGCTCGTCTGCCTCGTCAGCTCAAGAAACCTCCCATTCCTAATCCATAGGGTGTAATATGATGCTCCACCCTTTACAGCTACAACAGCTACAACTCTTCTGGGAAGGCCTTCCACAAGGGTTAGGAATGTGGTTATGGGAATTTCTGACTATTCCTTCAGAAGCACATTGGTGAGGTCAGACACTGATGTTGGACGAGAAGGCCTGGCTCTCAGTCTCCGCTCTAATCCATCCCAAAGGTGTTCTATCGGGTGGAGGTCAGGACTCTGTGCAGGCCAGTCCAGTTCCTCCACCCCAGACTCGCTCATCCATGTCTTTATGGAGCTTGCTCTGTGCACTGGTGTGCAGTCATGTTGGAACAGGAAGGGGCCGTCCCCAAACTGTCCCACAAAGTTGGGAGTATGAGATGGTCCAGAGTCTCTTGGTCTGCTGAAGCATTAAGAGTCTCTCTAACTGGAACTAAGGGGTGGAGCCTAACTCCTGAACACCACCCCCACACCATCGGATCACCAGACGGTGAAGTGTGATTGGTCACTCCAGAGGACTGCTGTAGAGTCCAGTGGAGGCACTTTACACCACTGCCTTCGTGGCTTTGAATTTCAGTCTTTGGTGACGTAGTGGTAAGGGCAGTCGTCCTAATGGTCTGTGGGCATGTGGTCCTGCGTGGTGCAGTCGTCTGCCAATGGTCCGAATGTCATTCGCTGAATCTCTGCAATGTATCAGTGTCTGAGAAGACTCATCCTTGCTTATGTCACTCGAATCATTAGCATGTCTCACCAGGTGAAACCTACACACCAAGTTTCATTCCTGTGGGTTGATTGCATCTGGGTGCAGGTGTATGTTTGCTAAGCATGCATGTTTGATCAGCGTCTCCATCTAATCAGTTACAAGATAGCTAACCGTATATCAAATTAATCAAGCTCCTCACACATTTTCAGCCTGGATTTAAAGGTATCTAGTACTGGGGTTCTTCGAATGCTCTCTGGTTCTGTTACCGAGAAGCATAGTAGCTGCTTTGGGCTGCTTCTCCATGTTTAGTCTTTATCTTAGGCAGGACTAACTGACTAGTTCCTAATCCAAGTGTTCTGCTTGGCTCACATCGCTGCAGCATGTTAGATTAATGTGCTGGTCCTACACCAGTAAGACGCTCATAGACCAGTAAGAGGACCTTAAAGTCCATTCTGTAACGTACTGGTGTCCAGTGTAAGGATTTGAGAACGTGGGGGGCTGATTTTGTTTGATGTTGAACTGTTTGGGTCATGTCCCCCAAAGATAAATAAGTTTGGACGCTGGAAAGTTAATTCTCAGCTGGAACCAAAACAAGCACCCAACCATGGGCGTCAGTCGTTGACGACTGAGGATGGCGCCACCCAGTGGTCTGCTGGAGAACCTCTTCTGCGTCGTCTAATCTCCAGTAGTTGATCCCAGCTTACACATCTGGAGTAACGGCAAAAACACTCGCAGGTCATCTACACGCCCCGTCATCTCGGTTCTACAGGTTACTACCGCTGTGCAGCGCCCCCTGTTGATGTATCCTTTGGCGTTCCTTGGTTACAGTTAAAACTGGTGCAGACGAAGCCTGGTTCTCTGAATACCCCCAAGGTTCTAAGAAGCCTGAACTAAACCAGTTTTAGAACCAGGGTTCCTCTGGCTCCAAAGAGCTGCTAGTGACGGGCAGCTGCGGTTTGAATCTGCTGAAGCTGTTGGATTGGGTTTTCTGGGAGTCCAGTTCATTCAAGAGATCATTAGTGATCAGCCCTGCTGGGAAGAAAGCTGTGGATGAGTTTGTCCAGGTCCGGTTCTGTCAGGAACTCTCTAACCTGGTCGATGAGCAGGTAAAGCAGAGCCCAGTTGGGATAACGGGAAGCTCTGATTTGTCCTTTATCGCCCCCTTGAGGACAGAGGGCTCACCACAGTAACGTGAGTGTGGTGAGTGGTGAGTTTGTACGGTCGTGTATCTCTAGCTTTAGCGAGGGTTCATCGTCCATCGCTAACACCTCCTCCTATTGGACATGCGAGCAGGGCGTCGAGGGACTGAATGATTTCCCTGTCTTTAATGTAAACATGGATTCCAGGATGCGTGCATGCTGCTGCTGTGCTAATGAACTCTGTACTCGGCCTTACGGACGCTGCCACATGGCCTGCGCTGAAAGACGGATGCTGCAACATCCGGGCGTTCCCCGGATTTGGCAAATGCTCTGTTCGTGTTGCATGCTTTCTGGAATCGGCTCAGTTTGTGTTTATCTGGGTAGATTTTCGAGTCTCGGTACGTCCCACAGTCCTCCGTATGACTCCCCTTTATTGTCCCCCCCCACCGTTTGCATGCCTGTGTGTTGCGGGGCTGCGGTTTCCCAGCCGTGAGCGCCGGTGTCACATGCAGGCCGTGTTGTTTGATAGCGGTGGTTCCGGTCTTGTTTTAGCTGTGATGCATGTTGAGCTTTGACTCTCCGTAATGACACACATTGCCGCAGACCCCTCCTCCCCCCCCCCCCCCCCAACCCCCTGCCATAATTTCACCTGATGGAGGGTAATGGTGCTGAGAGGCTCCATCAGCAGCCTGTCTGGGTTATCTGTATGGATCCCGTCTGCCTGCCTGCCTGCCCGCGCCATTACCAGCCCGCCTGTCATCATTAACGCCACCATGGAGACTGGAGTTGGTGGGGGAGGGGGAGTGGCCGGGTCCAAACCCAACGCATCCGCCACGCTGAATTATGCAGCCAGGCTGACTCAGACTCTGCTCCCAGCACTCCCTCCATCCCTACCCCTCTTCCTCCACCGGGTTAGTCACAGGCAGGGTGAGGATGAGGGTGGTGTAGTGGTGGATGGGAGACTGGGATGGGTGTAGGGGTACTGGTGTTGGAGGGCGGGGGTGTGAGGTCTCTCTGCATGCAGAAATCAGGGCCTTCTCTCTACTGCTGGAGCTGAGCGTCGCACACAGACCTTTAATCCTCAACACGGTGCAGGGATCAGTCAGTCGACCTGTGTCTTCAGTCGGAAGTACGCCGAGGGTGACCCTCGTTTTCAGTGTAGCCGAACATTTACACCGGAGAGGGACTGAACAAAATTAAAATGGATTTGAATATGGATATGTAAACAAATTGACAGTATCAAAAATTAAAAAAAAAGCAAAATAGGAAATATTGAAATAAATATTTAAAAAAATTATTAATAAAATTAAACGATTGTAAAAACTAATCACAATGAACAGTTGAGTTAATAAATTAAAATTAAAGTAGGAAAAATAAAATGAAAAACGATAAAGGAAATTATTTTGAATATAAAAGCTAAAAAATGAGAGAAAATAACAGCAATAGTTGAGGTAATAGATCATGTAAAAAAAAAAAAAAAAAAAAAAAAAAAAAAAAAAATATATATATATATATATATATATATATATATATATATATATTTTTTTTTTATATATATATATTTTTTTAATTTATTAAGCTTTTGGTATAACAGTGTTGTGGACACAAATAAGAAAAAAGGTATTACAGTTATTAATGAAAATTAATAAAAATGATAAAAGAAATAAAGGTAAAATTCAAGCAATTTAAAATGGTTCAAAGTAGAGAATTATAAATTATAAAAATAAAAACAGTAAAATAGGAATAAACAGAGAAGAAGGGGCAGTAACCGACTGAAATGAGTGAGAATGATGTACTCAGTAAGAACAGTCTGTACCGTGGTCTGATTCGGGTTTCCGAACCTCGAAGTCTGATCTGCTGTTTCTGATTTTCTAGCGTTTTTGTCAGAGCACACGACATACGACAAGATCTGGGGCATACCAGGCGCTATGCTACCAGTGGGTTCTTGTAGTCGACATGCTGGATGTGGAGAAATGGGCAGGTGGGAAGAGCGGAGTGACTCTGACCAGGACCACGCTGTTATGGCCAGTCGGCTGGGTCAGGGGTTCTCCGATACGTTTGGTCCAGCTTACAGAGACACAGTGTGGGTGTGATGAATAGAGCTGTGTCTGTTTACACCAGAGTATAAGAGAACCCAGGTTCTGAAGCTCCGTTGCACAGTGTCGTTTGTGCTGAGGAGATTTCAGGCATGTGCTGATTCAAAGTCCAACACCTGGCAACCCTACTGAAGATGCAGTGCACCTTTTGCGTCTGATTCAGGAAGCTGTTGTGTAATAAGCGGATGAATCAGCTTCGGTACATGAAAACCTCTGTGCATGAGTAATTTGCATATCCATAAAACCCGCCCTCATATCGTCGCTGTCCAATTAAAAACAAGTACCTCCAAAATGGCAACTTTACAGGAGAGGCCAAAACCCAGTTTAGTTCTAATGCAGGTCAGTGGAACCAGGCTTTTTCCGAGCGGCCTTTGGGCCCTTTCGGTTCATCCACTCGTCATTAAATTCTCACACAGTGTAAACAGCAGCTCATGTGATCAAATGATACATAAAAGTAAGATTGTCAGAAATGGAGATACGTGTTTTTCATTGGGCAGCGACGACCTGCAGATATTTCAGCAGTGAGCCAGTAGTTGTCTTCGTAGGCGGAGTTAGGGGTGTGGTTGAACTGCGTCCCCATCTGGCCAGGTCTTAAATAGTGTGTAACCCTCCTTTAACTTTAGCAGTACCGGGAATGCTGTGAAGGCAGGGTTGTGGACCGGAGTTCTAGGTCCTAGGAGTAGCGACCTGTGTAACTAACTTCAGATGAGGAGACTTTAAACCCACAAAAGCTTATTAATATTAAAATATTACTGCTTTTTTTCATCTTTAGCAAGATCTGGGCCTCAAATAAATACAACACAGAAAACACGGAGAAAAACAAAAATATATAAAACCCAGAGAAGATAATTTGGAGAATTTTAGTACAATAAAATTCACTCAAAAATAAAAGTACAAAGAGTTCACCTTGTAAAAGTTCACCTGTTTCTGCACCTTAAGTTATTCAGTAATTAACTCCTTCATGCAAATCTTCTAAATTATCGGTTCACGTTTTATTCAGTTCTATTATCTATCCTATGCTTGAGTTTTTCCCTGTTTAGCGGATTCACTTAGCAGCTTATTAGTTTCACCTAAGTTATGAGTATGCTAACATTTTATAAATTTTAAATTCCTATTTAAATTCCTTGCTTTCTGTATTTAATAGAATATAATCCTACGTTGCTTTTAAGGTTCTCCCTTTTTAAATCTAAATATAAAGTGAGTTAACTTTTGATTTAGTTTTAAAACCCAAAACAAAATGCTGTTTCACAGAAATTTAGAATTTGCTAGTTAAATAATTAATTAATTTATTTACTATTTACTAATTCACTAGGTTTCCCAAAAAAGGAAAAAAAAAAAGAAAAAGAATACAATATTTTACTAACAGACAGTTCGCTTTCAAATTTACAGCCCAATATTTATTTATTTATTTATTTATTTTTTTTTTTAAGAGTTCTTGATGGCTTTAAGCTTTAACCACAGATGAATAAAACTGACTGTAAAATGGCGGGTGGAGAGGAAAACTAGGAAAACTAGGAAAATTTAGAAAAATCCTGTGCAATCCCGACCAAGTAGACTCCCGGAATAACGCTGCTAGAATCAAAGTTCGTCCTGCCGTGTCAGAATGACTCCAGCTAGTGTTAGCTATGCTAATTTGGTAAGGGTAGCTCATTGGTTTAACGGTTCGGCATCGACCTCTTAAAGACACAGTAGCTGTATATTCAGGTGTAGGCCAAAGAGACCACTGGGAAACTGTTCAAGTGCCATTTAGAACTTGATGGCAGCAGCACATCCCAGAGCAGCCCTCGGGGACAGAGGAAACCAAAGGCTGGAAAAGGAAGCGGCGCTGCTACAGAGCTGGTGGAGTCTCTCAGATAGGTTCACCAATCTGAGCTCTGCATCTAAAACGTTTTGGAACAGTCTCAGAAAAATGTTCCACAGCGGCTCAAACACCTCCAGAACTCCCTGTCTGTAAACACGGGTCACCGTGCAATGCCGAAATGGAAGTTCGAACACTGCAAAGTCCATGCACGATCCAGAGGTGCCGCCACGAACACCTGCGCACCTGAGAGGGGAGGGACCGTCCAGCTCATCAGCACACAGTTCAGTAGCCTGTATCTCTGAGGGTGCGGTGCTGGACTAAACTACTGGAACGGCCCCATCAGTGCTGAGCAGTGTACAGAGGCTTCGGAACAACGTGTACTCCCATCCAGACAGCGTCTCTTCCAGGGAAGGCCCCGGGTGCATCACCAAGACCCTGCATCCAGCCTGGCTTCACTGAGTCCGGCTGCTGGACTGGGTCGCTTCACCGGTAGTGCGGACGTGATCCAGGACCGATGAGCAGCTAGAGTCCTACATCAGACACGAATGGGACGACGTTCTTCTCCCAGAACTCCAGCAGGTGGTCTCTTCACTTCCCAGACGTGTACAGACTGTGTTTATGGTAGAGGGGATGCTAGACATGGCCCTGTCCCAACATGGCGGCCACCAAGTTCTAAATGGGTTATTAATGTTCAAGAAAGTTCTAGTACATTAAAAATGAGACTCAGCATCTGAAACATGTTCCGTGTTCTACAGTGGACACAATATGGGTCAGTGAGATTTCTAAATCACTGAATTCTGTTTATATAATTTTATATATTAATTATTACCATTAGGATTTTAGCTAACTTTAAATATATATGTGTATATCATGGTTATATTGAATTACCACTCTGCCAGCAAGTTATAAATGACATTTTGAAGGAGTGGCTGTGTGGGTGGGGCATTCGGAGACTAAAATTCACCCCCCCCCCCCCACCACCCCACACAGACTGATGTGCGAGGTTCCACTTTGCAGTCGCTCCTTCTATGTACACTTAGATTAATTTCTACATACATGAGCGAAAAACATGTACGCTGGACTCTGGTTGTGACTCCACAGGAGGCTGAGCCGTGTTTGGTTAAATGTGGACCGTGTGGTTAATCCATATTGTTGATGTTCTGTGGTGACATGGAGCTTAATACAGCGTGGCGTGCAATTAGCAACGGAGAGCTACGCTAGCTGGACAGTACAGGAAGTTGATGGTCACTTATTGTATATTGTCCGAACTGTGTACCAGGAATTTCAGGTATACTGTAACCGTATAGAGTTGAAAGCGTATTGGTTTAAATCGGCAGGTGGATCTGCAGGGGGGGGGGGGGGTCGTTGAGGTCATGGGTTACATAACCATCTCCTGTTTCGGTACTGGGGTTGTGTTTTGGTGATGTGTATTTGTAGTGCATCAGTTTCTGCTGTACTAGGAAGTCATTATAGGGAGGTTATTAACTCAGTAACACATACAGTTGGTTTATATCACTGTGCAGGTAAGGGAGGAGCACATCCACCTCCGTACACGCATGCCGAGTCAGCGGTATTCATCTTTGTGTTCTATTCTGGCTGTTATTGTTGATATTATTCAGGTTATTGACCATAACTCATCATTTTTCAGGCTGTGACCAAATACCTACATTACCGGTAGGACCGCCGAGATTGGTCACGATGCTCAGAGCCCATAATGGAAATGAATGGAGTGATTTGCATGCTCATTTGCATATCGCCGCCTTCAGCAGTCTGAATGTTGAACCAAATCAGAAACGTAACTGCGAATCCGATACGAGCGGTGTTGAGGTCGGGTACTGATGTATGGGATAGAGCTCCATCACCCCAGAGGACTGGAGTTCCTCTGCTCCTCAGCCCAATCCTGGGGCGGGGTTTATTCCGTATACTTCTAATATACACTTAATGTATAAAGTAATATTTTACTTACCATAACGCACTCGTCATCTACAGAACAGCTGCACCCAGAAGGAGGTGTGGGAGTGCAGGTGTGTTGGGAAGGAAGATGAAGGTGACCAGGATCAATAACTGGTGATAAGTTTAGACTGATATGATCAATATTTATTGAGCTACACATACAGAAGTCTGTCTCTCAGTATGGCGTCGGGCCGCCGTGTTCGCTAACCCAACACGCCAGACGTCTCGGTATGGAGCTGTAGAGGTTCCTGATGGAGTCCTGTGATAATCCATCCCATGCAGCTTGAACATCCTCACACAGTTCCTGCAGATGGTGCGGTAGGGGTGGAGGTGGAGGGACACCAGGTCTTATGGACGTGTGACACCAAACCGTCCATCTCAGTGCTGACCACGGTGCCTCCACACACGGATTCGTTGGGCGTCTCCACCAAGACTAAAGCGGGACTCGTCACTGAAGATGACCCGCTGCCATTCTGAGTCACTCCATGACAGTCTGGTACGACACCACTGCAGTCTTTGGTGACGGTGACGTGGTGTTAAGGACAGTCGTGGTAACGGTCTGTGTGCATGTAGTCCTGCGTGGTGCAGCCGTCTGCCGATGGTGCTGCACTAACAGGAGGACTCATGGAGGACACCACTGCTCGCTGGAGGTCTGTAATGGTGGATGTAGGGTCAGTCAGGTACAGAGGGAAGACCCGTGCTTACGGCACATGTGCAGCCGTGCGTGAAACTTTAAACGTGTCTCATTATAGTATGTAGTAGATAATAATTTGTGTTCATTATCACAATTATTTATATTTTAATATTTATTTCACTTTATTTAATCATTTTCTTTTTATTGAAATACTTTCTAGTTATTCTATAAACCCTTTTATAAATTAATTATATAGATTGATTTATAATTTTTTTTCCCCCCTTTAGTAATTTTATGTAAATCATTTTTTAAATTTAAGTTTATCATATATGGTAGTTTTTCTGTTAATTTAATTGTTCAGATAAATTTATTTTAATTTCTATTTCAGTCCCTTCAAACTGTTGAAAAAGAGGGTCACCCCTTTATGTACTTCTGAGTGGAAAAGATTGATTGATTGATTGATTGACACCCCTCTTATATTTGTACTTGAAGTCAGGTATGTTGAGTGGTGCAGTTTTAGTGAGGGCTGGAACTGAAACTTTAACGAGCTACAGCGCCTGATACGTCTTCAAGGTCGGTGTAAATTCAGAAAGACTGCGTGAGCTTTGTGGTGGATACTTGGAGGTGAGCCAAGTTGTATTTTCTTGGTGTTTGATCGTCTATACTCAGTTTTGTTTCCCAGGTCTGCTGAAATGCACTGTGCCGACTCTAGAACCTACAGATATGAAACAGAAGATGTTGATGAGCCCTCCTGGCCTGGAGGGGGCGCTACAGCGTGGTGTTTTCAGCTTTGACCCATACCTCCCTCATCAATTCCGAGCCCATACTAAGCCAGAATGTATCCGTGATCCCTCCACATTTTCCGAAAATTGGCGTCAATCTATCTGTAAATGCCTGAATTATCAAAAATATCGATTTAAAAAAAAAAAAAAAGTTTAAACAATATGGCAGCCTGGTGTAAATCGGTCCTTATGGCCTAGAGCCTTGTTTCCTGATTTAATGCATCATAATAAACTTGTTTTGAAGTCTAAGCTAGCCTGTGGAAGTCCTACATGTGCCAGCAGGGGGCGCTATTAAGGTTAATTACCTCTCGCTGTATTTTATAGGTTTTACATTGTGGCTTTCAGCTGGTGCTTACAGGCTCAGTGTTGGGCAGCCCTAACAGAACTTGAATGGTAGATCTGGATACGTATATATCGTGACGGATGGATGATTGATGGCTCAGTTGTCCAGAACGATAATGAAGTATACGTTGTATCGTTTCACTAGAGGACGTAAAACTAAATTCCTGTTTCAAACTAGCCCTAGGATTTTACTTACTGGCAAGCCTGATAGCCTTGGCTGAACATCATACAGCGTTGCTCTATCGGCCAGGCCTCTCCAGTAGGGACACGGTGGGGAAGTTGACGGGGTGGGACTCTTGAGGAACTCCAGTAGAGAAATATTTAGGGATGTGTTATTTGGTCAGCAGGTCCACGTGCTGTGTTCACTATGTACGTTTGAAGGGTTATTCATTATAACTGTATTGATACATGATCTGTGGTCTGTGTAAATCACTGAATGTTATTATTAATTAATTTTATTAATTGTAGCACTGCTCAATAACCACTTTGTGAAGCATTTGTTAAGCAAAAATGAGCATTTTAATTTAATTTAAAATTAATATCTCGATTCACATTCTACACATGTGTAATGGGTGACGTTTGGTTCCTGTAGGCTCTAGATAAACTCAAGAGATTTCTGGAGTTTACTGCATTAGAGAACTTTACAAGTCACAACCACAAGACATGTTGGTGTTGTGAGGTGTGTTTTGTATTAGCTAATGGTAATTAGAGTTAATTAGATATCAAAAATTGTCCATTCATATCTTTCATTTTATACCTGTGTGTTAGTATGTGTTTGGAATATTGAACAACCCTTAAAGTAACAGTGAATTTTAATAGTGAGTTTTTAATGTATAGTTTTCTATATAGGGTGTAGAACCTCCACCAGCACCAATAACAGCTGGGACTGGATTTGGCATGTACTGGACGAGGTTCTGGATGTAGCCACATCAGTGTTCAGACACTCTCACATCACAGAACTGGTCAGGTGGTCCAGATTGGGTGGAGGCCTTCCCTGGCACAGTTCCGAGGAGAATTCCCTGTAGGCTGGGATTGTATCCACTGCTGGTAGACCCGTATGACCGTACGCTTCCATACACCTGCAGATTCAGCTACTTCCTTCACACTATGGTTTTTGGCCACGCCCACATGCAGTCCCTCCTTTTAGCCAATCATTAACATCTGCTCTGGAGCCATTTTCCACACATGGAACGAGACATTCCCTGCACTGTAGCACCTCTTCCCAATCTACGGATCCTGTTACTCACACCCCGCAGGTATCCATAGCCCCATCATCCTTGTACAGCGCCACCTGCAGGAGTCTGAAGGTACTACCACATTAAACAGGCAAGGTGACTGAGTCATTGTTTGTTGGGTGAGCTTGTATACATGGCCCTATCTAGAACCCAAAGAAATTTAAAATTATATACTACTTAGAGCTGAGTTTAGGTTATATATGTGTACACATATTAGACCTAGGTCCTCCATCCAGGTGAATAAAGCGCTTATTACATCACTGACCAAACAACCCATAACGGGCGTGTTTCAGCTGGGATGGGTCAGTCAGTCAGGCCCGTGGGTGGGTGTGTGTGTGTGGATAAGTGATGATTTGATGCTGGGTGGAGGTTGCAGACAGTCAGGCACGTGTGGGTGGGTGTGTGTGTGTGTGTGTGTGTGTGTGGATAAGTGATGATTTGATGCTGGGTGGAGGTTGCAGTCAGTCAGGCACGTGTGGGTGGGTGTGTGTGTGTGTGTGTGGATAAGTGATGATTTGATGCTGGGTGGAGGTTGCAGACAGTCAGGCACGTGTGGGTGGGTGTGTGTGTGTGTGGATAAGTGATGATTTGATGCTGGGTGGAGGTTGCAGACAGTCAGGCACGTGTGGGTGGGTGTGTCTGTGTGTGGATAAGTGATGATTTGATGCTGGGTGGAGGTTGCAGTCAGTCAGGCACGTGTGGGTAGGTGTGTGTGTGTGTGTGGATAAGTGATGATTTGATGCTGGGTGGAGGTTGCAGTCAGTCAGGCACGTGCTGGGTCTGGGTGGTGTGTGTGT
Organism: Prochilodus magdalenae; assembly: GCA_024036415.1. NCBI lineage: Eukaryota > Metazoa > Chordata > Actinopteri > Characiformes > Prochilodontidae > Prochilodus > Prochilodus magdalenae. The sequence goes on along the minus strand of JAMWET010003566.1, from coordinate 75,472 downwards.
GTGGATATGATGATGATTTGATGCTTGGCGTGGAGGTTGCAGACAGTCGGGCACATGTGGGTGGGTGGGTGTGTGTGTGTGGATAAGTGATGATTTGATGCTGGGTGGAGGTTGCAGACAGTCGGGCACATGTGGGTGGGTGGGTGTGTGTGTGTGGATAAGTGATGATTTGATGCTGGTGAGGTTGGCTAGTCAGTCAGAAAAGCCCGTGTGGGGGTGTGCTGTGGCCCGTGTGGGGGTGTGTGTGTGTGTGGATAAGTGATGATTTGATGCTGGGTGGAGGTTGCAGACAGTCGGGCACATGTGGGTGGGTGGGTGTGTGTGTGTGGATAAGTGATGATTTGATGCTGGGTGGAGGTTGCAGTCAGTCAGGCCCGTGTGGGTGGGTGTGTGTGTGGATAAGTGATGATTTGATGCTGGGTGGAGGTTGCAGACAGTCGGGCCCGTGTGGGTGGGTGTGTGTGTGTAGATAAGTGATGATTTGATGCTGGGTGGAGGTTGCAGACAGTCGGGCCCGTGTGTGTGTGTGTGTGGATAAGTGATGATTTGATGCTGGGTGGAGGTTGCAGACAGTCAGGCACGTGTGGGTGGGTGTGTGTGTGTGTAGATAAGTGATGATTTGATGCTGGGTGGAGGTTGCAGTCAGTCAGGCCCGTGTGGGTGGGTGTGTGTGTGTGGATAAGTGATGATTTGATGCTGGGTGGAGGTTGGAGGCAGTCGGGCACGTGTGGGTGGGTGTGTGTGTGTGGATAAGTGATGATTTGATGCTGGGTGGAGGTTGCAGTCAGTCAGGCCCGTGTGTGTGTGTGTGTGTGTGTGTGTGGATAAGTGATGATTTGATGCTGGGTGGAGGTTGCAGTCAGTCAGGCCCGTGTGGGTGTGTGTGTGTGTGTGTGGATAAGTGATGATTTGATGCTGGGTGGAGGTTGGAGGCAGTCAGGCACGTGTGTGTGTGTGTGTGTGTGTGTGGATAAGTGATGATTTGATGCTGGGTGGAGGTTGCAGTCAGTCAGGCCCGTGTGGGGGGGTGTGTGTGTGTGTGTGTGTGTGTGGATAAGTGATGATTTGATGCTGGGTGGAGGTTGCAGTCAGTCAGGCACATGTGGGTGGGTGTGTGTGTGTGGATAAGTGATGATTTGATGCTGGGTGGAGGTTGCAGTCAGTCAGGCACGTGTGGGTGGGTGTGTGTGTGTGGATAAATGATGATTTGAAGCTGGGTGGAGGGTGCAGACAGTCAGGCACGTGTGGGTGGGTGTGTGTGTGTGGATAAGTGATGATTTGATGCTGGGTGGAGGTTGGAGGCAGTCGGGCACGTGTGGGTGGGTGTGTGTGTGTGGATAAGTGATGATTTGATGCTGGGTGGAGGTTGGAGGCAGTCAGGCCCGTGTGTGTGTGTGTGTGTGTGTGTGTGGATAAGTGATGATTTGATGCTGGGTGGAGGTTGCAGTCAGTCAGGCCCGTGTGGGTGTGTGTGTGTGTGTGGATAAGTGATGATTTGATGCTGGGTGGAGGTTGGAGGCAGTCAGGCACGTGTGTGTGTGTGTGTGTGTGTGTGTGGATAAGTGATGATTTGATGCTGGGTGGAGGTTGCAGTCAGTCAGGCCCGTGTGGGGGGGTGTGTGTGTGTGTGTGTGTGTGTGGATAAGTGATGATTTGATGCTGGGTGGAGGTTGCAGTCAGTCAGGCACATGTGGGTGGGTGTGTGTGTGTGGATAAGTGATGATTTGATGCTGGGTGGAGGTTGCAGTCAGTCAGGCACGTGTGGGTGGGTGTGTGTGTGTGGATAAATGATGATTTGATGCTGGGTGGAGGGTGCAGACAGTCAGGCACGTGTGGGTGGGTGTGTGTGTGTGGATAAGTGATGATTTGATGCTGGGTGGAGGTTGGAGGCAGTCGGGCACGTGTGGGTGGGTGTGTGTGTGTGGATAAGTGATGATTTGATGCTGGGTGGAGGTTGGAGGCAGTCGGGCACGTGTGGGTGGGTGTGTGTGTGTGGATAAGTGATGATTTGATGCTGGGTGGAGGTTGCAGACAGTCGGGCCCTCATGTAAAGGCGCCTGTGTGTTGATGCGGTGCGATTAGCTCTGCTGAGGGCCGCTGCCACATCCGGCCTCATGCTCCAGTGAGCAGATCCCTGCGGAGCTTCTGAACCACTGCTGCTCCGCACCTGCTCCATCCTGCTTAAGACAAGGAGCGCAGTGCACTATGGGAAAATCACACCTGCTCTTCCCCCGGGTCAGCGCGATGGCACGGTCGCGTACCCACCGGCTGCTGTCCGTGACGTGTTGTGTTATAGACGTGGGGGCCACGCGGTGAACGCGTGTGTGTGTGTGTGTGTGTGGGGGGTGGGGGTGTTGGGTGGTTAGTGAGGTTGGTAGTCTGTGCTTTGCTGGCGGAGAATCTAACTGCACAGATTCCATACAGGTGCTCCTGCTGGACGGATGCTTTCCGGGATGGAGGAATGCTTTCCCTGCTGTGCTGCAGCCAGTCTAGCTGATCAGGACGTTGATAACGTTATGATGATAATGTTATATTATTCAGATTTAGGTTGTGTGGATTAATCTGCACCCATCCAGTACTGGGAGTAATCCAGGATCAGATATCTAGACTGGGATTAATCCTGTTTTGAATGCTCAGGTTCTGATTTAATTCATTTTTGGATGATCTGGCTTTGGGTAATTCAGGTTTAGATGCTCAGGCTGGGATTAATCCAGGTTTAGATGCTCGGGTGGGATTAATCCAGGTTTAGATGCTCAGGCTGGGATTAATCCAGGTTTAGATGCTCGGGGTGGGATTAATTCAGGTTTAGATGCTCAGACCGGAATTAATCCAGGTATAGATTCTCTGGCTGGGATTAATCCAGGATTACATGTTCAGGCTCAGATTAATCCAGGTTTAGATGCTCAGGCTGGGATTAATCCAGGTTTAGATGCTCAGGCTGGGATTAATCCAGGTTTAGATGCTCAGGCTCAGATTAATCCAGGTTTAGATGCTCAGGCTGGGATTAATCCAGGTTTAGATGCTCAGGCTGGGATTAATCCAGGTTTAGATGCTCAGGCTGGGATTAATCCAGGTTTAGATACTCAGGCTGGGATTAATCCAGGTTTAGATGCTCGGGGTGGGATTAATCCAGGTTTAGATGCTCGGGGTGGGATTAATCCAGGTTTAGATGCTCAGGCTGGGATTAATCCAGGTTTAGATGCTCGGGCTGGGATTAATCCAGGTTTAGATGCTCAGGCTGGGATTAATCCAGGTTTGGATACTCAGGCTGGGATTAATCCAGGTTTAGATGCTCGGGGTGGGATTAATTCAGGTTTAGATGCTCGGGCTGGGATTAATCCAGGTATAGATTCTCTGGCTGGGATTAATCCAGGATTACATGTTCAGGCTCAGATTAATCCAGGTTTAGATGCTCGGGCTGGGATTAATCCAGGTTTAGATGCTCAGGCTGGGATTAATCCAGGTTTGGATACTCAGGCTGGGATTAATCCAGGTTTGGATACTCAGGCTGGGATTAATCCAGGTTTAGATGCTCAGGCTGGGATTAATCCAGGTTTAGATGCTCAGGGTAGGATTAATCCAGGTTTAGATGCTCAGACTGGGATTAATCCAGGTTTAGATGCTCAGGCTGGGATTAATCCAGGTTTAGATGCTCAGGCTGGGATTAATCCAGGTTTAGATACTCAGGCTGGGATTAATCCAGGTTTAGATGCTCGGGGTGGGATTAATCCAGGTTTAGATGCTCAGGCTGGGATTAATCCAGGTTTAGATGCTCAGGCTGGGATTAATCCAGGTTAAAATGCTCAGGCTGGGATTAATCCAGGTTTAGATGCTCAGGCTGGGATTAATCCAGGTTTAGATGCTCAGGCTGGGATTAATCCAGGTTTAGATGCTCAGGCTGGGATTAATCCAGGTTTAGATGCTCAGGCTGGGATTAATCCAGGTTTAGATGTTTGGGCTGTGATTAATCCAGGTTTAGATGCTCAGGGTAGGATTAATCCAGGTTTAGATGCTCAGGCTGGGATTAATCCAGGTTTAGATGCTCAGGGTAGGATTAATCCAGGTTTAGATGCTCAGGGTAGGATTAATCCAGGTTTAGATGCTCGGGGTGGGATTAATCCAGGTTTAGATGCTAGGGGTGGGATTAGTCCAGGTTTAGATGCTCAGGCTGGGATTAATCCAGGTTTAGATGCTAGGGGTGGGATTAGTCCAGGTTTAGATGCTCAGGCTGGGATTAATCCAGGTTTAGATACTCAGGCTGGGATTAATCCAGGTTTAGATGCTCAGGCTGGGATTAGTCCAGGTTTAGATGCTCAGGCTGGGATTAATCCAGGTTTTCAGGAGGTGTGAATAGATGAAATGAATGTCCTCAGACAGCTGTTCCACCAGGCGTGATTGTCGTGGCTGTGTTCAGTAAACTGTGCTATCGTCAGGTCTGCTGTGAGCCACGGGTTCCAATAAGTTGAGCACATTTAAAGCATAAACACGATTGAATTTGCCGGGATAAACCGATTAGAGTGAAACAGAGAGTACGCCGCCATCGCGGTAACAATTTCTCCCGGTGCCTCAGAGACACGTGTAATCCAATCTCCACCACAATAGGTCTGTTTGCCTGCTCGGTGTCGGAGATGTTCTAAGTGAAGGATCAGGCTTTATGGTGTTTGTGGTGTAGATGTTCGGGTGGGGGTGGAGTTGGGGGTTGTCTTGTAAAACATGGCCATCTGAGCCTCCTACTCAGGCTGTGGAGGACCGACCGGAAGGACGCTCCACGGTGCCTTTTCTTTTTTGCCTTTGTAGCCCAGAGCCGTGTGCGACTCCCACTGAAACTGTGGGGGGTCCGCCGCCCCCCAGCCCTGCTGCCGAACAGATGGACCGGCAAAAGTTTCAGCCATCATCTCCGCTCTCGCTAACCGCTTTACACCAGGAGTGCTTTATTACCGCTCGCCAGGGCTTATGGGAACGGCCTGATTGAGGACTCCGGATCGGTTTGGGGTTTAGCTGCTCAGGTGTGCTGATGAGCGATGTTCTAGACTCAACCCTTAGCATTAAAGAGGAAGACGCTGGTCTATGCTGGTCTTAGCGGGATTCAGCCACGCTGGTCTATGCTGGTCTTAGCCGGGTTCAGCCACGCTGGTCTATGCTGGTCTTAGCGGGGTTCAGCCACGCTGGTCTATGCTGGTCTTAGCCGGGTTCAGCCACGCTGGTCTATGCTGGTCTTAGCAGGGTTCAGCCACGCTGGTCTATGCTGGTCTTAGCAGGGTTCAGCCACACTGGTCTATGCTGGTCTTAGCCGGGTTTAGCCATGCTGGTCTATGCTGGTCTATGCTGGTCTTAGCCGGGTTCAGCCACGCTGGTCTATGCTGGTCTTAGCAGGGTTCAGCCACGCTGGTCTATGCTGGTCTTAGCAGGGTTCAGCCACGCTGGTCTATGCTGGTCTTAGCGGATTCCGCCACGCTGGTCTATGCTGATCTTAGCAGGGTTCAGCCACGCTGGTCTATGCTGGTCTTAGCGGGGTTCAGCCACGCTGGTCTATGCTGGTCTTAGCGGGGTTCAGCCACGCTGGTCTATGCTGGTCTTAGCAGGGTTCAGCCACGCTGGTCTATGCTGGTCTTAGCAGGGTTCAGCCACGCTGGTCTATGCTGGTCTTAGCAGGGTTCAGCCACGCTGGTCTATGCTGGTCTTAGCAGGGTTCAGCCACGCTGGTCTATGCTGGTCTTAGCGGGGTTCAGCCACGCTGGTCTATGCTGGTCTTAGCAGGGTTCAGCCACGCTGGTCTATGCTGGTCTTAGCAGGGTTCAGCCACGCTGGTCTTAGCGGGATTCAGCCACGCTGGTCTATGCTGGTCTTAACCGGGTTCAGCCACGCTGGTCTATATTGGTCTTAGCAGGGTTCAGCCACGCTGGTCTATGTTGGTCTTAGCAGGGTTTAGCCACGCTGGTCTTAGCGGGATTCAGCCACGCTGGTCTATGCTGGTCTTATCAGGGTTCAGCGACGCTGGTCTTAGCGGGATTCAGCCACGCTGGTCTATGCTGGTCTTAACCGGGTTCAGCCACGCTGGTCTATATTGGTCTTAGCGGGGTTCAGCCACGCTGGTCTATGCTGGTCTTAGCAGGGTTCAGCCACGCTGGTCTATGTTGGTCTTAGCAGGGTTCAGCCACGCTGGTCTATGCTGGTCTTAGCAGGGTTTAGCCACGCTGGTCTATGCTGGTCTTAGCAGGGTTCAGCCATGCTGGTCTATGCTGGTCTTAGCGGGATTCAGCCACGCTGGTCTATGCTGGTCTTAGCAGGGTTCAGCCACGCTGGTCTATGCTGGTCTTAGCAGGGTTCAGCCGCGCTGGTCTATGCTGGTCTTAGCAGGGTTTAGCCACGCTGGTCTATGCTGGTCTTAGCGGGGTTCAGCCATGCTGGTCTATGCTGGTCTTAGCGGGGTTCAGCCACGCTGGTCTATGCTGGTCTTAGCCGGGTTCAGCCACGCTGGTCTATGCTGGTCTTAGCCGGGTTTAGCCACGCTGGTCTATGTTGGTCTTAGCGGAGTTCAGCCACGCTGGTCTATGCTGGTCTTAGCCAGGTTTAGCCACGCTGGTCTATGCTGGTCTTAGCCGGGTTTAGCCACGCTGGTCTATGCTGGTCTTAGCCGGGTTCAGCCACGCTGGTCTATGCTGGTCTTAGCGGGGTTCAGCCACGCTGGTCTATGCTGGTTGTACTGGGGATCAGTTGCTGGTCTGTAATAAGAGGTGGTCTCTGGTTCTTGCACGTGTGATGCGTGAGTGAGAGCTGACTGGTATGAAGCGCCTGGTTTTGGTGTTGCCGGTTCTAATTGAGAGTTTGCCGTATTGTCTTTGTGATGGTGATGTTTGCTCCTCCATGGTGCTGCTCTCCGTGACGACCGTTGTTCTCTCGGTGCTCTTAGTGGACTTTATTTTCTTTGGCCTTCATTTCTTGCTGCCCAGTTTATCCACTCAGCAGACATGGGGAAGTCCGTTTGCCGAAATGCAGTGTCTTGCCTGTAGGAGATATTCTTCGTAGGCTGAGTAGCGCTGCTGGACCTTACCTGTTTCATTAGCACCTTCAGATTTTACTTTAGACATCGCTCCCCTCTGTTTGTCCTCACTCGGCGGGAGAATAATGACGGCTTAATGAACAGCGCTCCGCTGTAAGGAGGGCGGAAAGGAGGCCGGCTTCACGCCTTATCTTAAATATGTTTAAATATATAATCCTAATGGACTTATTTTGCAATTATCCTAATGTGTAGTATGAAAGGAGACGTTCTGGGAGTAATTTGCATTAGGAATGTGGCTCTGCTGTGTGTGCATATTCACACAGGCTCTGTCCGTACCGGTAAACTTCAGCTCCAGAACTTTAGTTGCTGCAGTACCATGAGGTTCAGGTTTTATAGTAGTAGGGTACTGTATGTAGTGTTAGTGTGCTGTAAGTAGCGTGTTGGTGTACAGTAACTCAGTAAGTGTAATGTGTTAGTGAACTGTAAGTAGTGTGTCGGTGTACGGTAACTCAGTAAGTGTAATGTGTTAGTGTGCTGTAAGTAGCGTGTTGGTGTACGGTAACTCAGTAAGTGTAATGTGTTAGTGTGCTGTAAGTAGCGTGTTGGTGTACTGTAACTCAGTAAGTGTAATGTGTTAGTGTGCTGTAAGTAGCGTGTTGGTGTACAGTAACTCAGTAAGTGTAATGTGTTAGTGTGCTGTAAGTAGTGTGTCGGTGTATGGTAACTCAATAAGTGTAATGTGTTAGTGTACTGTAAGTAGCGTGTCGGTGTACGGTAACTCAGTAAGTGTAATGTGTTAGTGTGCTGTAAGTAGTGTGTTGGTGTACGGTAACTCAGTAAGTGTAATGTGTTAGTGTGCTGTAAGTAGTGTGTCGGTGTACAGTAACTCAGTAAGTGTAATGTGTTAGTGTGCTGTAAGTAGTGTGTCGGTGTACGGTAACTCAGTAAGTGTGATGTGTTAGTGTGCTGTAAGTAGTGTGTCGGTGTACAGTAACTCAGTAAGTGTAATGTGTTAGAGTACTATAAGTAGTGTGTCGTTGTACGGTAACTCAGTAAGTGTAATGTGTTAGTGTGCTGTAAGTAGTGTGTTGGTGTACGGTAACTCAGTAAGTGTGATGTGTTAGTGTGCTGTAAGTAGTGTGTTGGTGTACAGTAACTCAGTAAGTGTAGTGTGTTAGTGTACTGTAAGTAGTGTGTCGGTGTACGGTAACTCAGTAAGTGTAATGTGTTAGTGTGCTGTAAGTAGTGTGTGTTGGTGTACGGTAACTCAGTAAGTGTGATGTGTTAGTGTGCTGTAAGTAGTGTGTCGGTGTACGGTAACTCAGTAAGTGTAATGTGTTAGTGTGCTGTAAGTAGCGTGTCGGTGTACGGTAACTCAGTAAGTGTAATGTGTTAGTGTGCTGTAAGTAGCGTGTCGGTGTACAGTAACTCAGTAAGTGTAGTGTGTTAGTGTGCTGTAAGTAGCGTGTCGGTGTACTGTAACTCAGTAAGTGTAATGTGTTAGTGTGCTGTAAGTAGTGTGTCGGTGTACAGTAACTCAGTAAGTGTAATGTGTTAGTGTGCTGTAAGTAGTGTGTTGGTGTACCGGTAATCTCAGTAAGTGTAATGTGTTAGTGTGCTGTAAGTATGTGTGTCGGTGTAACGGTAACTCAGTAAGTGTGATGTGTTAGTGTGCTGTAAGTAGTGTGTCGGTGTACGGTAACTCAGTAAGTGTAGTGTGTTTAGTGTGCTGTAAGTAGCGTGTCGTGTGTGGATGTCAGTAACTCAGTAAGTGTGATGTGTTAGTGTGCTGTAAGTAGCGTGTTGGTGTACGGTAACTCAGTAAGTGTAATGTGTTAGTGTGCTGTAAGTAGCGTGTTGGTGTACAGTAACTCAGTAAGTGTAATGTGTTAGTGTGCTGTAAGTAGTGTGTCGGTGTACAGTAACTCAGTAAGTGTAATGTGTTAGTGTGCTGTAAGTAGTGTGTCGGTGTACGGTAACTCAGTAAGTGTAATGTGTTAGTGTGCTGTAAGTAGCGTGTTGGTGTACGGTAACTCAGTAAGTGTAATGTGTTAGTGTGCTGTAAGTAGTGTGTTGCTGTACTTTGTTCTGACCTGTTGGACAGAGCTTGGTTCTAGCTAATGGAACCGGTTCTCCTTCAGGGTTCTGTGCTGATGATGATGTGAATAGACGTCAGTGTCAGACTAATGAATGAGCTTCTATTAAAGACTGGTGGACTGAGAGACACTAGAGTCTCTTCACCTACACTGAGCTGATGAAGAGTCCTGTTCCAGAAATGATAATAGGACATTAGAGCCCTAATAAACCATGCTCCTGTTACTCTCCATACTTCAGTACATCTGAAGGTACATACTTTAGTACTGGTACTCTCCATACTTAAGTACATCTGAAGGTACATACTTTAGTACTGGTACTCTCCATACTTAAGTACATCTGAAGGTACATACTTTAGTACTGGTACTCTCCATACTGAAGTACATCTGAAGGTACATATTTTAGTACTGGTACTCTCCATACTTCAGTACATCTGAAGGTACATACTTTAGTACTGTTACTCTCCATACTTAAGTACATCTGAAGGTACATACTTTAGTACTGTTACTCTCCATACCTAAAGACATCTGAAGGTACATACTTTAGTACTGTTACTCTCCATACTTCAGTACATCTGAAGGTACATACTTTAGTACTGGTACTCTCCATACTTCAGTACATCTGAAGGTACATACTTTAGTGCTGTTACTCTCCATACTTAGACATCTGAAGGTACATACTTTAGTACTGTTACTCTCCATACTTCAGTACATCTGAAGGTACATACTTTAGTGCTGTTACTCTCCATACCTAAAGACATCTGAAGGTACATACTTTAATTCTGTTACTCTCCATACTTCAGTACATCTGAAGGTACATACTTTAGTGCTGTTACTCTCCATACCTAAAGACATCTGAAGGTACATACTTTAATTCTGTTACTCTCCATACTTCAGTACATCTGAAGGTACATACTTTAGTGCTGTTACTCTCCATACTTAAAGACATCTGAAGGTACATACTTTAGTACTGTTACTCTCCATACTTCAGTACATCTGAAGGTACATACTTTAGTACTGGTACTCTCCATACCTAAAGACATCTGAAGGTACATACTTTAGTACTGTTACTCTCCATACTTCAGTACATCTGAAGGTACATACTTTAGTACTGGTATTCTCCATACTTAAAGACATCTGAAGGTACATACTTTAGTACTGTTACTCTCCATACTTAAGTACATCTGAAGGTACATACTTTAGTACTGTTACTCTCCATACTTAAGTACATCTGAAGGTACATACTTTAGTACTGTAACTCTCCATTCTTAAGTACATTTGAAGGTACATACTTTAAGATAAGATAACACTTTATTGATCCCGAAGGAAATTGCAGTGTAACAGTTCTGTACATATTGCACAAGTAAGACATACATTATTACAATAGAAAGGGCAGAGGTTACAGAAGAGCTATCAATCACAAAATGACATAAATTAAAATAACAGAAGAGTCTATGTGCATATAAAAGTGTTCTATGAAGTATGTACATACATTAATCAGAATAAATAAATAGAGCTGAATTAAGGAGATTTGTCTATATACATAAATGTGCATGTATAAGACATTGCCTATAACATAATAGATAGAAGAGCATGTACAGACATTAACGGAGCAGCATAAGTAATATTGCACTTAGAGATGTGAGGTAGTAAGAATTATATATAAAGTGACGATTGGCAGATAAAATATCAGTCCAGATTAGAGCAGGACAGTCCAGATTAGAGCAGTACAGTCCAGATTAGAGCAGTACAGTCCAGATTAGAGCAGTACAGTCCAGATTAGAGCAGTACAGTCCAGATTAGAGCAGTACAGTCCAGATTAGAGCAGGACAGTCCAGATTAGAGCAGTACAGTCCAGATTAGAGCAGTACAGTCCAGGTTAGAGCAGTACAGTCCAGGTTAGAGCAGTACAGTCCAGGTTAGAGCAGTACAGTCCAGGTTAGAGCAGTGCAGTAGAGTTTAAAAACTGGGCATGTACCAGTATGATGGAGCTCAACACAGTTCAGACAGCAGGAGATCGGTGGTGTTCCTGCTATAGGGAGACTCGTTGTAGAGTCTTATCGCGGTAGGGAGAAAGGATCTCACACGGCGCTCTTTACCACAGCGCAGCTGTCTTAGCCTCCCGCTAAATGTGCTCCTCTGTTTCTCCACTGCACAGTGCAGGGGGTGGGAGGCATTGTCCATAACTGCAAGAAGTTTGTTGAGAGTCCGCTTTTCTGCCACAACCTCCAGAGTGTCCAGTTTGAGTCTTATAGCAGACCCCGCCTTCTTGACCAGTTTGTTCAGTTTGCAGTTTATTGCAGTTTTGTTGATGCTGTTGCCCCAGCAAACAACAGAGTAGAATATGGCACTAACAACAACAGACTGGTAGAACGTCCACAGGACGTTAGAACGTCCACAGGAGTTTAGTGCACACCCCAAAGGACCTCAGTTTCCTCAAAGTACAGACGGCTCTGTCCTCTCTTGAAAACTGCAGAGGTTTTAGAACTCCAGTCCAGTTTGTTGTCCAAGTGCACACCAAGGTACTTGAAAGTACCAACTACCTCCACTTCCTCTCCATCGATGGTGACTGGTGCTTGTGGAGATCTTTTTTTCCTAAAACCCACCACCATCTCCTTTGTCTTACTGATGTTTAGCTGCAGTTGGTTCAGTTTACACCAGCTGACAAAATCTGACACCAGCTTCCTGTATTCAGCCTCCTGTCCATTCCTGATACACCCGACTATAAGTTAGTAAGTTGTTTAGTACTGTTACTCTCCATACTTTAGTATATCTGAAGGTACACACTTTAGTACTGTTACTCTCCATACTTTAGTATATCTGAAGGTACACACTTTAGTACTGGTACTCTCCATACTTTAGTATATCTGAAGGTACACACTTTAGTACTGGTACTCTCCATACTTTAGTATATCTGAAGGTACACACTTTAGTACTGTTACTCTCCATACTTTAGTACATCTGAAGGTACACACTTTAGTACTGTTACTCTCCATACTTTAGTACATCTGAAGGTACACACTTTAGTACTGTTACTCTCCATACTTTAGTACGTCTGAAGGTACATACTTTAGTACTGTTACTCTCCATACTTTAGTACGTCTGAAGGTACATACTTTAGTACTGTTACTCTCCATACTTTAGTACGTCTGAAGGTACATACTTTAGTTCTGGTACTCTCCATACTTTAGTACATCTGAAGGTACACACTTTAGTACTGTTACTCTCCATACTTTAGTACATCTGAAGGTACATACTTTAGTACTGTTACTCTCCATACTTAAGTACATCTGAAGGTACATACTTTAGTACTGTTACTCTCCATACTTAAGTACCTCTGAAGGTACATACTTTAGTACTGGTACTCTCCATACTTAAGTACCTCTGAAGGTACATACTTTAGTACTGGTACTCTCCATACTTAAGTACCTCTGAAGGTACATACTTTAGTACTGGTACTCTCCATACTTTAGTACATCTGAAGGTACATACTTTAGTACTGGTACTCTCCATACCTTTAAGTACCTCTGAAGGTACATATACTTTAGTACTGGTACTCTCCATATACTTAAGTACATCACTGAAGGTACATACTTTTAGTACTGGTACTCTCCATACTTTAGTACCTCTGAAGGTACATACTTTAGTACTGGTACTCCTCCATACTTAAGTACATACTGAAGGTACATACTTTAGTACTGTTATACTCTCCATTACTTTAGTACATCTGAAGGTACATACTTTAATTCTGGTAACTCCATACTTTTTAACAAAAAAGGTTTTTTACTTTTTTTTACTTAAGTACATCTGAAGGTACATACTTTAGTACTGTTACTCTCCATACTTAAGTACCTCTGAAGGTACATACTTTAGTACTGGTACTCTCCATACTTAAGTACATCTGAAGGTACATACTTTAGTACTGTTATTCCAGTAGAGGTCTAGGAGGAGTTTACCTTGGAGGGATCTCTCTTTTAACTCATGGTTTGTTGGTAAGGCATGTAAGCATAATTAGTTTAAATGATATTCTGGGCTATTTTGAGTTTTGTTGATAATTGGAAGCTCGTTATTCGTCATGCGTTAAACAGTGTAAATAACACAGCTGAGGCCAGGCCAGGTGTCGACAGCAACCCACCCTAAGTAAAGGCCAATCACTTTGGCCGCCAGGGTGGGTGGGAGATAATGATTATATTGTGCTTGGAGAATACTGAAGGTCATAGCTTCACGGACCAATTTCCATAGTTTGAGGTCTTGGGAACGTTATCCTCCTGAATAAACTCCTAATGAATATCCTCAGCCACGTCTCGGGCGGCCTCCGGTGTCCAGCCTTACTCCAATGACAATTACGGCGATGGCGAACCCTATTTCTCTGAGTTGGAGGTAGGGGAAGAAGCGCCGTCCCTCCCTCGCTCTCACATGTTGACTGGATTCCTCTGGCTTACCTGCGCTCAATCAGATTAAGTGCTATCTCATCATCTGTATGATTGCACCCAAATGTCAGACTGCTTTAAGTCTGGATTAGGGAGGCAGCGCTGTGACACACTGGCGTCTGTTTAGTACTCCGGGCATGAGCACCCAAACCTTTTAGATTTCAGATATGGGCAATTTGCTGCACATGCAATATTTACACAATATCTCTCCTCCCCGTCTCCATAGACGCAAAGTGCTGCCTGTCTGTCCGTCAGTGGTGGAGCCTTGGTTCGGACGTGAGGCCCTTCGTTCTGATGGTGTCCGTTTTCCAATAAGAGGCCAAGCCTGGGCCTGACCCTGCTGTCACCTTGACATGTGTTTACAGAGCTGGAACAGAGAGAGGAGTCTGTCGCCGCCTCCCTTTGACCACTGGTTTATTTACAGCCCAGGCCGATTGATGAGCAGCTTCTCATTACAGAGACACCACAAGGTTCCCCGGGTCCAGGCACCGGTCAAGCTACAACACGGTGGACCTTAATTAACCTGTCCTCTATCAGTAAACAGGTGCTGATGTACTTCATACATATACACATGTGGACAAAACTGTTGGTACCCCTCGGTTAATGAAAGAAAAACCCACAATGGTAACAGGAATAACTTTAATCCTGACACACCACACATAATAATAAATTCTAGACAAATGAAACAAAATAAGTCAGAATTGCTTTTCCACCATGCGATCAGCAAGAATTATTTAAAAAATGTAAACTTACTGAAAAACAGCTGCGCACAGCGCACAATGATGGACAAGCCCCTTAACTAATATTTTGTTGCACAAACCTTTTGAGGCAAACCACTGCAATCACAATCCGATTCCTGCAATCTGGTCAGTGAGAATCCTGCACTTCTCAGCAGGTATTCCTGGCCACTCATCATGAGCACACTGCTACAGAAGTCTCAGGTTTAACGGGTGCCTTTTCCGGAGACGGCATGTTTCAGCTCCTTCCAAAGATGACGCGAGTAGTAGTTTAGGTCAGTCGCGGCTAGAAAGGCCACTTCAGAACAGTCAGTGTTTCCTCTTAGCCATTTCTTGGATGTTTTAGATGTGTGTTTTGGTAATCATTATACTGAAGGACCCAGGACATGCGACTGAAGATCCAAGCTTTCTGCACTGGGCCGCACATTCTCTCTTAGAAATTCCTAGATCAGCGTTGAGAGTTTGTCCATTGTACCCAAACTGGCACAGATTCAAGACACTCTGTGCCAGATGCAGCAAAGCAGCCCCAGAACATAACAGAGCCTCCTCCATGTTCCACAGTAGGGACAGCCGCAGAACATAACAGAGCCTCCTCCATGTTGTCCGTATGTATGTATGTATGTATGTATGTATGTAGTCATGTAGTCACTGTCCAATGAAAACCATGTATTTGCTTTTTTTTTTTTTTTTGATTTTTACTTTTAGGACTCGTTTGATCACATGAGCTGCTATTTACACTCTGTGGAAATTTCATGAAGAATGGACCGACAGCAATGTCCCAAACGGTTAGGAAAGACGTCTGGTTCCATTGACTTCCATTCAAATTAAATGAGGTTTTGGCCTCTCCTGTAAAGCTGTCTTTTTGGAGATACCTGTATCTCCTTGGACAGCGATGATATATAGACAGTCGTGAGATCCGGCTGATGTGGGCTGATGTTGAGTTTAATATTGAGGACACTGGACAACAAAACGTAAAGCATGGGGGCGGCAGCATCATGGTTTCAGGCCACTTTGCTGCTTTTCATGTCTGGACGTCTTGTGATTGGACCAATGGCTTCAAAGGTGTATAAAAACCGTATATCTGTACCAGAGAATGTAAGGGCAGCGGAGCATGGCCCCAAGCTGGAGAGACGTTTACAAGCACGTCAAGTAAAGAAAAAGAAATAGCTGGGTTTAGGAATGACAGTCGGAGTCCTGACCTCAGCCCTAGTAGGATGCTGTGGTGCGACCTGGTATGACCAATTTCTCCGATTGATTGATTGATTGATTGATCGATCATCAATAGTGCTGCTGGTCACCTCAGTGTCACAGCTGGACTGAGAATTGTCCACCAGCCACATAGTACCTGCTCTGTGGGGGTCCTGTGGGGGTCCTGCCCATTGAAGAGCAGGGTAATACAGTACACAGAGAAACAGATGGACTACAGTCTGGACCTGTACACCTACAGAGTGTCCTGTATGGACAGTGGAGCTGATACGATGGACAGTGGGTGGAGGTACAAGGAGGTGGTTTCATGGTTATGATTGATGGGTGAATATGTGGAGAACTGTGTATAATAAATCAGATGATATATTTATATGAATTGTTTTTATTTGTTTATAATTAAATTATTTTTAGTATTCCAGGGTCATTTTTTAATTTTTATTTTATCGTATTATTTAAACATGTGTATAATGCATGTCTGCGGACGGTGACCACCATTTGAAATCTGGGATATTTTTAATTAAAGCCTAGAAATGTGAACAACAGAGGAATTAAAATTCTAAAATGAATCAAGTCTACAAAATAATAATTTTTAAATTTTTCTATGAGTTTCTAAAGTCACTACTCCATGATGTGTGAAGACAGGACTTGTTAAATTCAAGCCACACATTCTACTTCCATAAACTCAAATTTTTGAAAAATATATTTTATATTTTTTACCATAAAAAATTTACTATATATATTTATATTTTGAAATTTGTTTTGTTTTTATTTGTTAATTAATTAATTTATGGTTGTCATCTCCTCTAGTGAAGGTTTGAGTGATACAGCTGATCTAATGAGGCTTGTACAAAGATTCGTGAGGTTAGACTTGATGTGCGTTAGCTATTAATTCTAGCTTAATTCTACAGCCTTTTAAAACAGTACAGATATTGGCTAGCTTAAATCGTAGTTAGTTACTCCGTTAGAACCCACACGTCCTTCACATCTAACTCTCTCAGCTGGCTCTCCTGGGTTCTCTCAGGTTTCGACCGACACCTGTGAGCCTGTATGGTCTTTGAACAGCGTGCGGGAGAAAAGGAGTAGGTCTGGAAGGCGAAGAGTCTAAAGAAACCCAACGTTGCGGGATGATTTATTAGCAGCGACCGAGACACTTAAATAAATTATTAACACACACACACACATAGAATTCACCCTGTACAGGTATTTCTGTCAGGTGAGCCGATGGGAATGGAAGAGATTGCGTGATTGATGGCAGGAAAAAAACTCCGCGTCGGGACTGGGGAGGGGGAAATGGCACAAGGTCGTACTTATAAAGCATCGCAATCCAGTCCCTCGCGCGACCGGTCCCGAACGCGGAGAAGTGGCGGGTGCTCTCCGTTGCTCGCTCGCACGGCCCAGACTCGCGGGAGCCCGGGCTAGGTTAATGAAGGACATTAGGCCGTTCGCTGGGCTGCCGCGTTGTCCGCACCATGCCCAAATGTCCGGGACCGTGATTGTGCTTATGCGTCACCTCGGGCCCAGGACGCTTCCGGAGGGCCGAGTAGCATCTCATCCATCTCCCTACGGGGACAGACTCAAACATATCACTCGCGGTTTTTTCCATCTTTATTATATAGGGTTTTTTTGAGGAATGTCAGGATGAATGTGCTAGCAGAAAACTAGGAAAGAGCCTTCCGGAAGAAAAAGCTGGCTGGCTAAGCCGGTTATTGTAGGTGTTGCTAAAAGTGAATGGGAGTCTATAGGGGGAAGGCGGTATGAATAAACGACACATAGAGGAGTGCAGGTCAGTGTGTCTGTGGATTAGAGTTTGGGGATCTGCGCTGAGTGAGTACATACTGCACTACATTATAGCCAAATTTGCACACACCAGCGACATGAAGGATCTGAGAGACCTACACGAACCATCCATGGACTGACCCAACATCCACGACTGCAGACATCCAGCGAGCAGTGGTGTCCTCCATGAGTCATCCTGTTAGTGCAGCACCATCGGCAGACGGCTGCACCACGCAGGACTACATGCACACAGGACGTGTACACGGACTGTCCTAAACACCACGCCCCAATCACCAAAGACTGCCAGTGGTGTAGACCAGACTGTCATGGGAGGGATCTCAGAATGGCAGCGGTGTTAATCTTCCGTGACGATAGTCCCGCTGTAGTCTTTGGTGGGAGACGCCCAACGAAATCGGTGTGGAGGGCACCGTTGGTCAGCACCGAGAATGGACGTTTGTTGGTCACACGTCCCAGAAAGGCTGGTGTCCCTCCAAACCTCCACCCCTACCGCAACCATCTGCAGAAACTGTAGTGAGGATGTCAAAGCTGCATGGGATGGACATTATCACAGGGACTCCATCAGGAACCTCATACCAGCTCCCATACCGAGATCGTCTGGCGTGGTGGTCTTAGCAAAACCCACGGCGGCACGGGACGGCCTACTGAGAGGGCCAGACTTCTGTATGTGTAGCTCAATAAATATTGATCATATCAGTCTAAATTTATCACCAGTTATTGATCCTGGTCACCCTTATCCTCCTTCCCAACACACCTGCACTCCCACACCTCCTTCTGGGTGCAGCTGTTCTGTAGATGAGGGTATTAGACTTTGGACAGTGGAGTTAAGGTATAAAGTCCCCAGGAATGGACAATACACTAGCCCATTCCAGGGACTGAGTTATTGTCCACCGCTGACTGGAAGATGTTCTCGTGGCGGTGCTGATATACTAGCCTTGATTACGGATACAGATATGTAATGTCTAATCTGCTGGGTTCTGTGGGATTATCTCAAACAGCCACAGTGGCTGAGTTTCACGCCCCCCCTACACTCCCCCTCTCCCTCTCTCTGGAGACGAATCACAAACAGCAGCGGAGGGATCTCCAGAATGGCCTGGCTCTCTGTGAACCGTGTTTTCCATCATGCAGGTTGGTAGCGCTTTGTCGCGGCCCGTGCTGGGAAACGTGTCTGGAGGCTGTTCCTAAATAGTTTTTATTTATTTGTTTGTTTATTTATTTCCACATTTCTGGCCAGCCCGACTCCTGGGCATTGCGTAAAGAGGCCAGGGAGATTTAGTGCCGGCGGTTTGTACGTACGGCTGTTGTGATTCATTAAGGAAAAAGCATGCAGTAAGCAATTCATTTGAGGAATGGCCGCCTAAACTGTGATATTCCTCAGTTTTTTTTTTTTTTTTTTTTTTTGTTTTTTGTTTTTTTTTTTTATAAATTAATTGGGTTACCTGCAGATAATGCCCAAGTTTTGCATTCTCCCCTGGACTTTTCCAGCAGGATTGATGCTCCTGCTTTATGAATAATTTTGCAGTTGATGCCGATTTCCTCACTTTTTCATCCTCAGCGTGTAGCCAGACTCCGGCTCTTCGTTTCTAGACAGTTTAGGATGTCCCTCCAGACAACCAGAACTCGGGACTTTCAAACTTTAAACTCAAAGTTCCGACGTCACTATTGGAACCAAGACGTGACCTTACCAAGTAACCCCCAGTCCCAGATTCCTTCCATCTCTTCTGGGAAGGCTTTCCACAAGTCTTAGGAATGTGTTGATGGGAATTCTGACCATTCTTCCAGAAGCACATCTGTGAGGTCAGAATCTGATGTTGGACGAGAAGGCCTGGCTCTCAGCCTCCCTTCCTTGGAACAGGAAGGGGCCGTCCCCAAACTGTCCCCTCAAAGTTGGGAGCGTGGAATGGTCCAGAGTCTCTTGGTATGCTGAAGCATTGAGTTCCTCTCACTGGAGCTAAGGGGCGGAGCCTAACTCCTGAACACCACCCCCAACACCATAATCCCCCCTCCATCAAACTTTACACTTGGCACAGTGAAGTCAGACAAGGTCCCGGGTTTATATACCTGTGGCCATGAAAATGGTTGAGCCACCTGAATTCCAGGTGAGGGAATGCTTTTAGCAACATGGCGTATAAATGGTTAAGATGGAGGTCTTTCGCAGGTTCCGTGTTCTAGAGAACTTTCTCTAGATGCAGAATTTAATCATTTAATCTCAACAGCTCTTATTTATATCACCTGGGAGTTTCATGATGGTTGGACCGACAGAGATGCTACTTTGAATGGCATCTGTTAGCATTAGCTTCTAATAGAAGTTACGAAGGTTTTTGTTCTCTACTGTAAAGCTGAGCTGCTGTGGAGATGCCCTGGCGAAACCACTTGTGTGTGCCAACACACTTGGCCAATAAACCCAGTTCTGATTTAGATACCCATGACTCCGGGTACGGAGGCCGTATTCCCTGAACCGGTTAACCTACCGACTAAACACAGACATCACAATGCTAACGCTTTACGTTAAGTGTTGACTAATTAACCTGAACTAGCGCATGAATAACGGTAACGGTGCTGCCCGCTTGGCCACCACACCGATATTCCCTGTGCGTGAACTGGTATATACTGGAAGTGGAGTCCAGGGCATGACCATACTGGCTGCGTTCTGATTGGCTCTCCACGCTTCCACGTTCTATACCGCATTTCGGCGTATGGGTTGGTGCCGGTCCAGTGTAAATCTGAAGTGGCTCTGTTCCAGCTAGCGTACAGTTTAGCCTAGCGTACAGTAACCATCTCAGCCACAGCTGCTCTGCTGTGTTTCCAGAGGGTCTGTTTATGTCCTGACTCCGGACCGAAGCTGCAGAACCGGTCCTGTGGAGTAGGCAGACGTGTGTTCCTAGTTCCGGACAGTGCTCTGTCCTCTGGAAGGTGAAATCAGGTCTGTGCCGTCTGCCTCTGTGCAGGTGAGAGAGCGAGAGAGGAGGCGTGTGAGGGATTTGGAAATGTGCAAATGAACGTTCATGTTTTAATTAACTCCAAGTTAAAATGGCGTGAAATTGAATGTGATTATCGGCAAAGTAAATACGCCTAATTAGGATATAAGGCCAAGCAGTTAAATATTTGATAACCATTGTTTATTTGCAAGTGAGCATTCATCTGAGCTGAATATGAATCAAGGCATTATTCTACTAGCACATGCAGAATTAATACCGGACCGCTTTCCAGCATAAGGAAGCTGGAGGATGCGTGAGGGTATGTAGGATAAATGGTTGCTGGCCTGTCGCGTTAACACAGACTGACTTTGTGACGACCTGATATGATAAACACTCACTGTCCACTCCATCAGCTCCACTGACCATACAGGACACTCTGTAGGTGTACAGGTCCAGACTGTAGTCCATCTGTTTCTCTCTGTACTGTATTACCCTGTTCTTCAATGGTCAGGACCCCCACAGGACCACCACAGAGCAGGTATGATGTGGGTGGTGGATCATTCTCAGCACTGCAGTGACACTGACGTGGTGTGTTAGTGCGGGTGGTGCTGGTGTGAGTGGATCAGACATAGCAGTGCTGGTGGACACCTCAGTGTAACTGCTGGACTGAGAATTGTCCACCAACCAAAGCTATTCAGCCAACTGCCTCCTGTGAGGCAGCGTCCTGTGAGGCAGTGGGCAGTGTCCTTTGAGGGAGGGTTCTGTGAAGTAGTGTCCTGTAAGGGAAGCATCCTTGAGGCAGTGTCCTGTGAGGCAGTGTCCTGTGACCACTGATGAAGGACTAGAGGATGACCAACACTGCATTGTGCAGCAGCAGATGAGCTATCGTCTCTGACTGTCCATCTACAAGGTGGAGCAGCAAGGTAGGAGTGTCTAATAGAGTGGACAGTGAGTGGACACAGTGTCTAAACACTCCAACAGCACTGCTGTGTCTGATCCACTCATCTGTTTGGGGATGATGCTAGGGCTTGTGTATGGTACGAAGCCTATGAAGCCATGGACCTCAGTTATCAACAAGGCACTGTGCAGGTGGGTGGTGGTTCCATACATGGGTTGAGTCCACTGGTCCACCTTAAAACGTCATTGACCGGTGCCGCTATGTTTCAGTCCTTGGTGACCATTTGCAGGCCTTCATGGGCTTCATGTACCCCGACAGTGATGGGACGGTCCACCAGGGGGCCGTCGGGCCCAAGCTGTCCTGAATTGGTTGGAGGAGCATTCTGGTGAATGGTGTGGCCTGGACGTTCACCTGACGTGAGCCCGGTTGAGGCATTGTACGGTCATGCCTCGTTCAATAACTCCAATAGTCCAGGTCGCCTTGCGATGAACACACTGACCAGTGTTCAACCTCCCTCACAAGATAACAACTCACAACCCTGATGTCACATGACTTTCGGTATTCAGTATGTACCTTATGTGCATGTATACACATATATAGCATATGCGTATATGCACCCTGAGCCGTGGCTCTCCTTGTGCAGGTATTATAATGGGATTTCCAGAAAGCCTCTCTCCGAGCCTCCTCTGAAAACGCTGCTCGAACATTGTTCCACTTTTAATGCCTTAAAAGCAGCGCAGCAGAACAAATGGAAGAGAGGCAGAGGAGAAAACAGCTCCGGCATGGCATGATGAATGTGCCTGTCAGATAAAGGACAGTTTGATCATGTTCATTGGCTTTAGTTTTAATCTCGCTGATTGCATCACCAAACGGCGCTCAGGATTGGGCATCTGGTTTTAGGGATAGTCAGGATTCTTCTGAGCATGTCTGAGGATAAACCCCCGACCATTAGGATTCAGCCCGTGCCCCCTGCCATCCTTGTTTCGAGCTGGTGGAGACGTGCTTGTTATAGGACGTAGTTAAACATGCGCCGTGTTACCTGTGAAAGGATGTGGTTACTGCGCTGTTGGTGCTAGCGGTCCTATATGTAGCAACCACACAGTCTTCCAAAGTGTTCCCGGGATTATTGAGTAGGTTTACCAGGCTGGTGTCGTGCTGCCATGACTGGCAGATATCAGAAGTGGAACCATTCGGTACCCTGTTATCAATGTTCTCCAGACACATTGGTCTGGTTTGACACTTGATGTCTGCCTTCACACACATGACCCTGAGCGACCTCCCGTTCTTAATCCATAGGGTGTAATATGATGCTCCACCCTTTACAGCTACAACAGCTACAACTCTTCTGGGAAGTCTCTCCACAAGGGTTAGGAATGTGGTTATGGGAATTTCTGACCATTCCTCCAGAAGCACATGTGTGAGATCAGACCCTGATGTTGGACGAGAAGGTCTGGCTCTCAGTCTCCGCTCTAATCCATCCCAAAGGTGTTCTATCGGGTGGAGGTCAGGACCATGCGCATGCCGGTCCAGTTCCTCCACACCAGACTCACTCATCCATGTCTTTATGGAGCTTGCTCTGTGCACTGGTGTGCGGTCATGTTGGAACAGGAAGGGGCCGTCCCCAAACCGTCCCCACAAAGTTGGGAGCAAGGAATGGTCTAGAGTCCCGAGCATCAAGAGTTCCTTTCACTGGAATTAAGGGGTGGAGCCCCACTCCTGAACACCGACCCCACACCATAATCCCTCCACCAGTTTTTACCCTCGGCCCAATGCAGTCAGACAAGATGCTTGGTCTTATACACCTGTGGCCATGAAAATGTTTGAGCCACCTGAATTCAGGGTGAGGGAATGCTTTTAGCAATATGGCGCATAAATGGTTAAGAAGGAGGTCTTTTGCAGGTTTCGTGTTCTAGAGAACCTTCTCTAGATGCAGGATTTGGATTTAAAGGAGGAACAGCAGTGTTTGAGGGTCACGGTATGTCGGTTCTGTGTACTGAACTCTCTTGGTTCTACTACGACCATGTATAGACAGTCCTTTAGGCCCTGCTGTGGAATGGGCAGATCTCACTTGTCAGTCTTGGTGACTAAGTATCCTCCTCAGTGTTTTTCCGTTGTGGAGTACCCCAGGGTTCTACTCTGGGGTCTTTTCTCTTCTCAAGGGCCATTCTGGAAAACGTACATTGCTGTGCAGATGACTCCTACCTGCTCTTGAAGCGGAAATATACAAACGTCTGGAAGCCATAGTTGGGAACTTCAGAGCCTGAATGTTGAACTCCACCCGAGGCTCTTGTATAAGAGCAAGGTTTGTCACTAAGAGGGTTATCCATGTGTTCTCATCCCAGCCTGACTTCTGTAATGTCCCTCAGGTGGGAGTTAGCCAGGCCTCCCTCTCATGCTCACACTTGGTCCAGAATGCTGCAGGATATCTTGTACCAGGAACAGGCCAGCGAGAGCACCCCCCTCCCCCACCCTCCCCCATCCTGGCCTCCCTCCGCTGGCTCCGTGTTCGCGTTAGGATTGATTTTAAGATTTTATTGTTTGCCTGCAAATCTTTTAATGGGCTTCCTCCAACCTCTCTGATGTCTTACAACCACATCTCCTCTCAAGGTCTGCTGCCCACTTCCTGTTTGTCCCAAGCTCAAGGTTAAATCATGGAAGTTTTTGGAAGTCTTTAATTGTGATGTTTTGGTTTTTACTATTTTGATTGCACAGCAATTTGGCCAACTGCTTCTGTGTCTGTCGTACCTACATTCAGTTTTGACCTTGACTGTCTTGCGTATGAGCTAACTCGACAAAAAGTAAATCCCCCCCTGTGTGTTTAAGGTGGTAATACCTTCGGACTCCTGCAGATGGCGCTGCTGCACGAGGATGATGGGGCTATAAACCCCTGCGGGGTGTGAGTGACGGGATCCATAGATTGAGAAGAGGTGCTACAGTGCAGGGAGTGTCTCGTTCCATGTGTGGAAAATGGCTCCAGAGCAGATGTTAATGATTGGCTAAAAGGAGGGACTGCATGTGGGCGTGGCCAAAGACCATAGTGTGAAGGAAGTAGCTGAATCTGCAGGTGTATGGAAGCGTACGGTCATACGGGTCTACCAGCAGTGGATACAATCCCAGCCTACAGGGAATTCTCCTCGGGACTGTGCCAGGGAAGGCCTCCACCACATCTGGGCCACCTGACCAGTTCTTTGATGTAGGAGTGTCTGAACACTGATGTGGCTACATCCAGAACCTCGTCTAGTCCAGTCACATTAGCAGTCTCATGTCCAGAGTAACTGAACATCTGTGTTAAGTCTGAGTTTGTCTATAGGACGGTTGAATAAATTAGGTCTTCATTTCTCAGGAACCTGCTTTTTTTGTAAAAGTGTTCTTCGTAGATTCCCATCTTCCTCTATCCTCTATTTTCCACCAACCTGGTGCGTGTTCTGTTTCGGTTTGCAGCCATAGTTTAGTAGTGTTCGGCGCCTCTCTACCGAACACAAGTTAGGAAACCAGAAAGTTCGTTCTGAGCTAAACCCAAAGAGCAGTAGGTTCTCCAGCACGAACCGTGATGATGTCTGTGGGCATCAGTTGTTGAGGAAAGAGAAGGCAGCAATGGCGCCACCCAGTGGTCTGCTGGAGAACCTCCTTTGTCTTCTTTAATCCAGTAGTTGATCGGTGCTCGATTTCTGGATATAAACACCATCTGGAATAACGGCACAGACACTCACAGGCGATCTATATGCTCCGCCATCTTGGTACTACTGTTTACTACCGCTGTGCAGCGTCCTCTGTTGACTTTGATGTCATATCCTTTGATGTTCCTTGGTTCCAAGAAAAACTGCTGCAAAGTTGGAGGTTGGAGTTCTCTGAATAGCACTAAGGTTCTATGAAGCCTGCATGGAACCAGTTCAAAACCCAGGGTTCTTTTGGGTTGGATATGGCTCTAAGAAACATTTCAGAGACATTCTGTTTCTGAAACACAATATCCCTCCCGAGTATCCTGAATAATTTACAGGTGTATGAAGATGAAGCCATTGGCTGGGATGTTTTAGTAAGCGTTTCCAGAATTCGGAAATCTCTAAACGGAATAAAGCGCTTTTTGGTGGGCCTGCTTAAGAGCAGACATATCCGTCTCTTCCCTTTCCTGGAAAATATTCACCAGGGACAGTTTGGCGTATGCCCAGTGCGAACAAAGAAAAGCCCACTCCGCTCACTAATGCCCTCCGAAGGCCAGCACTCTGCTGTCTTTGCATCCCTACCATGCGCACCATCCCCGCCCCCACGTCTTCCTGTTCAGGAATAAAGCACACGGTGCTCCCCGTTGGCGTTGGCAGCCACGATGAAGTCCTCCGTGGAGGTACACAAAGGAGAACAGAGTGGAAGTGCTCACTGCTTTGAAATGTACTCAACAGACCTGGGTCTGGTTTAATGAAATACCGCTTGGTTACTGTCGTATTTGATTAGCGGGGCCCCAAGCATTTAGGCCCCTGTCTAATGGGCCGATTTGAATGGACAGGGCTGGATGAAATATTCATTATGTCAGTAAGGGAATATTGCCTTGGACTCTCTTTCCATTCAAGCTCTATGCCAGCTTCTCCTCCACCCACCACCCTGTCTACTCCCTCCCCCACCCCCGTGTGCCAGTGTTTCAGGCGGTGTGCGCTTTGCCAAGACTAAATTTCATCAGGGGCATTTAGGGACCAAAATACCTGATTATCTCCAAATATGCTGGAGAAATAAAGAGTTGATGGAAGACTTTATGGAGCTTCCTGCGATGGCTGGAATGTAAATCCGGCTCCTGCTATACATTTTAATTAAAAGCTGTTTCTGCACACGCTGTTATTACAGATGTCCCAAATGAAGCTGGTCTATCTAGTTCCTTTATTTTGCGGGAATATTGTACACAATATCCTGTTTTTAACTTTATGATCGTTTTAAAATTTAGATTTTTTATTTCTATAGGAGTCACTGGAGAGTTTTCCGTTTTCCCAGCCGTCCATCAGAGGAATAGTGGTGCCCAGTAGCTGTTCGGTTCCATATAACACAATGAAGCGCCATTCTTTTTTCAAAAAGCAGCCGATACGGGCTTTTATTGCGGCCCTACATAATCCAGGTAATTACGGACTACTTGAGGTCTGATGGCCTTTCTACAGCCGCTCTCCCTGCTTGGCTGCATATGCACCATCCTTCTTAAAAGGGTGGGCACTTATGGTTTTATGAGGGTGCAGTGAGAGGAGCGTCCGTGATGCATTTACTGGTCCTTTTTGAGGAAAAACAAGAAAAAGAAGCGTATGCAGTGGGGCATCTATAATAGCCTCATACCCCACCCCCCTTCTTTTCTTAGCCTCCAGCTGAAATGTGCATATACACCTATCATCTAAAGAACAGCTGCACCCAGAAGGAGGTGTGGGAGTGTGGGGGTGTTGGGAAGGAAGGTAAAGGTGACCAGGATCAATAACTGATGATAAATTTAGACTGATATGATCAATATTTATTGAGCTACACATACAGAAGTCTGTCTCTCAGTATGGCGTCGGGCCGCCGTGTTCGCTAACCCAACACGCCAGACGTCTCGGTATGGAGCTGTAGAGGTTCCTAATGGAGTCCTGTGATAATCCATCCCATGCAGCTTGAACATCCTCACACAGCTCCTGCAGATGGTGCGGTAGAGGTGGAGGTACACCAGGTCTTCTGGACGTGTGACGACAAACCGTCCATCTTGGTGCTGACCACGGTACCTCCACACACGGATTCGTTGGGCGTCTCCACCAAGACTAAAGCGGGACTCGTCACTGAAGATGACCCGCTGCCATTCTGAGTCACTCCATGACAGTCTGGTACGACACCACTGCAGTCTTTGGTGACGGTGACGTGGTGTTAAGGACAGTCGTGGTAACGGTCTTACGTCAGGGGTGGCTGAGCACGGAACTTGGATCATTAGCATGTCTCACGATGTCTAACCTACACACCAAGTTGCATTCCTGTCCTTCTGGGTGCAGCTAAACTCATGGGGTCCTAGAGTAATGAACATCCTGGATGCAGTCACATGACAGTTTGTGTACATGTGACCTCGTTTACAGAACGTCGATGTGATTGGTTAGTTCGGGAAGCTTGTGTTTTGTATCTATAAGGATCTATAAGGTTCTTTATTACATTCTGAATCCATATCTAGAACAAAATGCTCAATGGTTGTTCTGGCATGTTCTACTGGGATTTTGATGTTACTGTACCGTGAAGACACTTGAATGTGGAGCCGACTGTAGTACCTGGAATGTAGAGCTTCAGGTTGGTTTGGTCAGTGCATAGGATCATGTTCCTCATGGCCTAAGAGCCCTTTAGGTACTCCAGTTAGTCAACCTGGGCCTTTCACTGAGGCGTGCCTCCTTCCTGGTCAGTCTTGGTGCTTCTGTCCCAATCTCCATTCACGGCTGATGTTTCAGGAAGTCACTGTGACTTTCAAAGCTCCAGCGAATTCTCTGTAGCCTTCCTCTAGCTATAGCTTCTATACCCCACACTCTGGTTTGCATGGTCAAGCTTTGGAGCTTCATCTAGACCAGTGTTTCTGGAACGTGGTCATGGAGGCACCTGCTTTAACAGCCCACCCGTACCTCTGAAAAGCCTCGTTAATGAGCTGATGAGTGGAATCTGGTGTGTTGGA
Source organism: Prochilodus magdalenae (assembly GCA_024036415.1). Classification (NCBI taxonomy): domain Eukaryota; kingdom Metazoa; phylum Chordata; class Actinopteri; order Characiformes; family Prochilodontidae; genus Prochilodus; species Prochilodus magdalenae. The sequence goes on along the minus strand of JAMWET010003566.1, from coordinate 47,756 downwards.
GCAGCAGGGAAACCAGGGCGGGGAGCCTCCAGGACCGGGGCTGAGAAACACTGATCTAGACAGAGATGTGCCTTTTTTAAATCAAGGCCAATCAGCTGAATTTACCCCAGGTGAACTTAAATCAAGCTGTAGAAGCATCTCCAGGCTGATCAGCGGACGCTGGCTGCGCCTGGGCTTGGGTGTCAAAGCCAAGGCTCTGAATCCCTGTGGAAATATGAAGTTTCAGTTTCTATACTTGTACAAAATGTACAGAAAAACCAAATAGAACTACATTAAAAATTGAGATGGATAGATTTAAATGTTTAAATTTTAAAGGCATATACAAAAGAAAACTGCAGTACTAAAATATGGCAGTGATAAAAGTTTCATTGCAGTAAAAGTAATAAAAATAAAAACTAATAAAACCTTTATAATAAAAACTTTATTTGAAATCAGCAGTAGACGTAGCTTGAGAAATATTCATTGACCAGAAGTTCTAGGTCTTTGGTGCATAAAACTGGCTGCATTAGCACTTAAATTACATTTTAAGGCATTAAAAATTAAATTAATCAGGAATTCAGATTTCATTAATGTAAGGAGATGCTGCTTTATTCAAAACTCATACCGAAAATTTAGTCCGCCAGGGAAGTGATGCTAAAACCTCTCTAGTATCTTGTTTTTCTATTAGGTGTTAACATTCTAGCTGCTACATTTTACCAGTTAACTATGAGTGATGTCATCAGGCCACGCCCTTCAGCTATCTGAGCTTGTGGCTACATAAACAAAGAAAATGAAAGTGGGCCCAGTACAGAGCCTTGTGGTACACCATAGAGAATATCCTGCTTGTCCAGTACTTGGTCACGTATACTAGCAACATATCGTGTTCCAGTTAAATACACAGACAACCAGGAAGGCCAACCAAGTTTCCAAACCGTATGGAAATATCGTCATATGATTTATAGTGTAGTGGAAATCAGCTAATTATTTTTGCGCATTGCAAAGCAGCTGTACCGTTATTCGATTTTTCTTTTTCTCCCGTTTCATCGCCGACTAACTCATCCCGCAGCTTTCCAGATATCGACTCCGTTCCAACTCCAGATTGTCGGGTATGATCCGCTGATGTGGGCTTGAATACAGCTTTTTGATTGGATGCACAGATTCCGAGTAGGAATTTTCTGGAATTTTTTTCCCATAGAGAATGAATCGGATTGAAAACGTGCCAATCTAACCTACTTCCGCTCGACCTAATAACACCAAATCGGATACACTAGCTCGGGGCCCCGCACTCGTTCGTTTCTCTTTTTTTGTTTCACATCCCTCGTTCCTCCCATAGAGTCCCAGTCATTTTTGGACCCCTCTAAAGCCGGCTGTTTTGTTCAGCCTAGAGGCATGAAAATTTATATACACACAAGGGCAGGCCCCCAAGCCCTAATCCACAGCCATACTGACCTGCACTCCTCTATCTGTCATTTATTCATCCCTTGTTTCTCCCATAGTCCCATTAATTTTCTACCCAAACCAAGCGGTAATGCTTTCGTTCGCCCGAGACTCACCAAACTTCACATACTCACTAAGGGCAGGCCCCCAGATACTAAACCACAGTCATAACGACCAGCACTCGTTTACTCATCCCTTGTTCCTCACCGAGAAAGCTGTGCAACCATCCCGCGTTTCCTTCAGGAAATGCACTTTTCTAGTTATGATCTGTTATGGCTCTATAGGTCAAAACATGTCGGCTCACTATTAGTACCAAAACAAATTTACATTATGGAGTAGAGCCTTTTCATACAAAGTCCCCCAACTTTGGAATAACCTTCCGGTCAGTGTTAGGAACTCTAGGCTAGGCTAACACACCTACCTGTTCAGTTGAGCCTTTGGTAATTAGATTTCCTGTTGGGTGAAAGGTTCAGGTAGACTGAGAATGTCGGTGCTGCAGTCCTGCTGCTCTAACTCATGTTGGTTGATGGTGGAGTGGAGGGGATGTCTCTCTTACCCTCTGGCTCTCCTTTTTAGGTATCCTGTAATAGTCAAGCCAGCTGGAGTCACTGCTGCACTCTAACACCACATACTGTCCTCGGTTCTTCTAACACCACTGACTGTCTGAATGTTTCTTTGCCCAAGCTGAGGCAGAACTGCTGCCTGTCCCGTGCGGTCTGAGGCGCGACAACTGCCAGTCCCGTGCGGGCTGAGGCGCAACTATAGCCTTTCCTGTGGAGAACAACTGCTCAATCCTAAGCGGCTTGATCCTTTTGCTACATCAGCCTTGACCAGGTATCCCGGTCTGCCTGCCTTTTTGACCGCTGTGTAGCTTCACCAGCATTTCTCACATGCATGCCACTGCCCCTCCTATCTTCACAGACTCTATTTAATCCCAGACGTTTCCTTACCCTGCCTCACAAACTAATCAGTCATTCCTTCACCTGTCTCAGTCTGTTTATATTCATGCTGGGTTCCCCTTTAAGTCTCTCCCAAGCTTTCTTCTTCTCATTATTAGCGAGTTTTTCCCCGCGGCTCGGACCTGAAGTTTCCCTAAATCTGGTTTTGCGGCACTGCGGGTTGTAAAAGGTGTGTATATGACGAAACTATGTGACATGACGAGCGTCTGACAGGCATCCAATATTAAAATAATATCTGAATATGAATGTGAGGCTGTGTTGGGGACGTATAGTTTGAGCTTATGGTCTTTAACCAATCAGGATTCCTCTGTGCTGTCCTGTCTGGGTCAAACAGCTTAATGCCTAATGCGCTGATTGGCATTCACCACAGCGTCCGCCTCGAACATGCCTTCTGTTAGCACGTGTTCACATGGCAACATCACGCTTCTAATAACCAGCCGAGAGATTGAAAAACTCAGGAAATGTGTAACCAGTGACCGTATGTTCCCCGACGCTCGGTCACAGCGAGGCCTGAAAGTGGAGTCGTTATTTTTGGAGATGAGATTCCATTCATTTTTCAGAATTCCTGCTCGTTTAAATGGCTGGGGTGCAAACAAAAGCAGTAAGAGTGGTTTGATGTGACATCTGTTCTAGAGTCTCAATGGAGGTGAAGGTAACCAGACGTCCCCTCTAAAAGCTCCCTCACAGGAAGTTCCTACATGAGGTGGTTCTGAATACGCTGCCTGATGTCTGAATCGCTGTTTATGATAGTGTGGAGAAGATCTCAGCCTTAAACTCCATTCATGGTGGAGGGATACATGCTGCAGGGCGCTGTGAGGTCAAATAGTCCCCCAAAGGAACTTCCAGGTTTTCCAGATTTCCATCATCAACATTCCATATAACAAGACACGTGTAGGTTCACTGGTGGTTCTAGATAGTCAATAAAGTGTCTGTGTGTGTTCTAGATATAGAGAACTTTGGCTCCCACCTCCATCACTGTAAAGAACATCTGGACCATCTCACACCAAACCCCACTCTGAATCACTCCGTTTAGATTACATTCATTCAGCCTCCGGGTTTAACTCACCCGTGCAGGGAAACACCCACACACTAGTTAACAGTGGGCACACATACCACACACTGGTGGGCAGGAGGTTAGATGCCTTGCTCAAGTTCAGGGAATTGAACCAATGACCTGCCGATCACAAGGCTGGTTCCTTAACCTCCAACTTTCAACCTTCATTAAATCCTCAAAACTCTACAGAATAAAACTCAGCCGTCTACGCGAGCAGGAATCGGCAAAACCCCCGACAGGTATGCTGACGTACGCTTTGTAGACCCCGCATGTCTAGGCAGAGGCTTTCCTGGAATACTGTGGTCTGAATAAACTGGTCCACAGATGGAGCAGGATGCGTTCGCCGGATGCTGCAGCCTCCTGATGCCTCTAAAGGGCCTGTAGCTCTGAATCCACTATCCACTCTCTCAGCTGGAGCATCACCTGAACTGGCTGTTTTAACACACCTGTGTATATACTGCTATGTAGACAACCGAACAGTCCCAGACGGTTCTAGAAGGTCCTATGAACTACTGGGCATGATACTAGAGCAGTGTTCAGATCGTAACCTAATCTATATGACCCATATGTGATGCTGTACTCACCGAATTGGGTGGCATGGATCACATTGGTGAGTCAGACGGCAGCTTACTAAGTGACCAGCATTTAGAGGGACAACCTGCGGTTAGCCAATAGGAGAGTTATGAAGTCACATGACCTTGGTAAACCAATGAAATGCGAGGCTTGTTTTTGACATGGATGTGAGCGTGATATATAGTTAATATAATAATATAATATTTAATATAGTCATGCCTAATAGAGGCCCAGTAGACTTCCGTCCAGGTACTGTGCCGGACGGAGAACTGGGAGTCGAAAACCCGAATGCGTGGCCACCCTACACCCTCAGGATCCGAGAGCTAGAACCAAATAAACAGTGTTATCGACCCAGTGGCTTGGCATCGCCCAACAGCGACCTGAACCTGCGAAAGGAGGCGAGCTCAGTCTTTAACCCACACTGCCTCATACTCTGTCTGTCTCGTTTGTCTGGTTTTGGTAAAGTCGGATATGATTTCCCAGCAGACATCGCTCCGAACATGCACGAGCGCCTTCCCGCGAGGGTCAAAGCCGCTCGGAAGACAAGACAGCCAAACAAATGATGGAGCCGATAGAGCCTCAATATTGCCTGCTCCAGCTATCGGAGTCGGCAGGGTTTTATGAAGATCATATACATCATATTCTTTTCCTCAAATATTTATCCGCATGTGCTTTAGACGGAACCTGCATGAGAGGACCGAGGAGGAAGTGTGCACCATGTGTTTGTCTGCAGCGCCTGGCATCATTCTCGCCCCTCAGACTCATTAGAGTCGTTTCCAGAAGGCCTCGGGTCATGCATTAGTCACAGCGGTTAGCAGCTTCAGGTCTGTTCCCGCGTCCCTTTTCTGAGAACGAGCGTTTCCTGTACAGTAAATAGCATCCGCTGTGTAATACGTCCCCGCTATTGATCCCTGGACATTGAGACTGGCGTCTATTTAAACAATAATTGATTTCCTTCCTCGCGAGGTGTCGCCGGAGAATGGATTGAAGCACCTCGGAGGCAGCTGGGCTAATAATCAGCGTGTGTGTGGAGGGGGGGTGTTGCTGTGTGAATGTTTTAATGAGTGGAAATGGGAGGGGGGGTGCGTGGCGGTGGGATTGGGGGGGGGCTTGTTGGGGGGGTGTTATCAAATGTTCCATGGCCAAGGCCTCCCTGTTCAACATGCTGAGAGCAGCTGGTTGGACTGTGTAATTCGAAGGCGAAATTTATTCAGCACCAAAATATCAATCAACATCCGGAGCGCATAAACACGCGAGCGACTCGGCTCTGGTGTTCGGCCCACCAGCATCCGCAAGCTCTGATCAGAGTGGATGTTTTTGGGCTAATTGAATAATTCCACAGATAAACAGGTGCAACATAACGTGTCGTGTTGAATTAGCGTCCCCCAGAGGGAGCCGGGCTGGAAGGAAGGTGGGGGGAAAGTTTTAGCAAACGAATTCACAGGACCGCGGCCGTAAATATCATCACTCGTAATTATCTCCAGCTCTCGCTAGAGTTATACACTCCACCTAATGAGAAACTGTAGAACAGACTCAGTCTATACCACAGTACCTACATTTAGAGCTTAGAGTTATACACTCCACCTAATGAGAAACTGTAGAACAGACTCAGTCTATACCACAGTACCTACATTTAGAGCTTAGAGTTATACACTCCACCTAATGAGAAACTGTAGAACAGACTCAGTCTATACCACAGTACCTACATTTAGAGCTTAGAGTTATACACTCGACCTAATGAGAAACTGTAGAACAGACTCAGTCTATACCACAGTACCTACATTTAGAGCTTAGAGTTATACACTCGCCCTAATGAGAAACTGTAGAACAGACTCAGTCTATACCACAGTACCTACATTTAGAGCTTAGAGTTATACACTCGCCCTAATGAGAAACTGTAGAACAGACTCAGTCTATACCACAGTACCTACATTTAGAGCTTAGAGTTATACACTCCACCTAATGAGACACTGTAGAACAGACTCAGTCTATACCACAGTACCTACATTTAGAGCTTAGAGTTATACACTCGACCTAATGAGACACTGTAGAACAGACTCAGTCTATGGTCTAACAGACTTGGTCTATATAGATAACCACCACCGCAAGTTGTAGTTCACCCACTTAGAACGTCCTCTATCAGATAAGCAGCACGTAAAGCTCTCATCTCTGAGAGAGGAGAAGATCAAGCCCTAGTCCTTCTTCAGATCTGAGCTTATCTGCCGGTGTTTGGGTTCCTCCCTCCTCCACTGTGAGGAGAATCTCGTTTTGCACGGTACAGTAAATACGATGTGAAATTATCACAGTCTGAATTTAGATGCACTAATTCCCACAGTTTCTGATTCGCTGCAGTAGAAGGAACACGCTTATGGACGGGTCGATTGAGCTGTTGACTCTTCCACACTTGCGGCAGATCGTTTTGTCGGCTCCCCTCGTGAGGGGTCCTGCTACGAGGTGGTAATTTGTTAGATTGGCGTCGCGAAGTTTCCACGTCACTGCGATCAGCACTTTGCCTGAACGTCTCGGGCAGCCACGCTGGAGTGATTTATGATGTTGTCCGACATGGGTGTAGCCAGATGCACTAATAATATCTGCAGTTTCTGCTTTGCTAAGACACTAATGTTCATGAGCCTCACCTTTTCCTCTTGAAGCGGGAGATTTTCTATACGGGAAGCACTTTTCTCTTTTAATGTATTCGGACGTTTCTGCTTACTGCTCGCATTTCATTTTCTCCCTCCTCAAATAGATTTGCTCTCGTGCCGTCGAATACCTGCGTCAGGTCATTTTTCTTAGAGCCTCGCCGCATGGTGTCCGGGCTGAAGACGACAAGGTGACCCTAGCTCAAAGCCTTTGGTCTGTTGGAGACTTTCCATGCACACTTTTTTGGCTTGGGATACGAAAGGGAAGCATTGTGAGGACTGGGGTATGAAGGTGCGGAAGGACGGGTGCAGGAGGACAGGTAAGGTTGAGGAACCCTACCTATACTTTATCTGCCCAATGAGTGGCACGTGCAGTTATTTTTGACATTGTGTATTCATTAAGACCCTAACAACCACCTGGAAGACCTGGTAGGCTCACCAACACTGTCCTCCGTCAGACCAGCAGCACTTAAACATTTCATCCTTCAGAGAGAGAGAGAGAGAGAGAGAGAGAGAGAGGGAGGAGATCCACCATTGTGAGGACTGGGGTATGAAGAAGTAGGAGGACAGGTAAAGTACAGGTGAGGATAAGAGGAAACCCTACCTATGCGTTATCTGATTGGTTAATCCTCGTCTCACTGTGTTGCTGTTATAGCCCAATGTGTGGCACATGTTTGCCAATAACTTTTCACAAGACATTGTGCATTCAAGACCCTAACAACCACCTGGAAGACCTGGTAGACCCACCGACACTGTCCTCCATCAGACCAACAGCACCTAATGCTTTCATCTCAGAGAGAGAAGGTCCAGCATTGCGAGGACGGGTGTATGAAGAAGCAGAAGGACAGGTAAGGATGAGGAAACCTACCTATACTTTATCAGCCCAGTGTGTGGCACATGTTTCAATCATACGTCAATCATTTTTAAGACGTTGTGTATTCCTTAAGACTCTAACAACCACCTGGAAGACCTGGTAGACCCAACAGCAGTGTCCTCCATCAGACCAACAGCACCTAATGGTTTCATCTCAGAGAGAGAGGAGACGATCCAGCATTGTGAGGACTGGTGTATGAAGGTGCGGAAGGGGTGGGTGCGGAGGGCCATGTGCGGAGCGACAGGTGAGGGTGAGGAGCCCTAGGCTTTATCAGCCCAGTGTGTGGCATGTGCTTCAATCATCCGTCAATCATTTTTAAGACGTTGTGTATTCCTTAAGACCCTAACAACCACCTGGAAGACCTGGTAGACCCAACAGCACTGTCCTCCATCAGACTAACAGCACCTAATGGTTTCATCTCAGAGAGAGAGGAGACGATCCAGCATTGTGAGGACTGGTGTATGAAGGTGCGGAAGAGGTGGGTGCGGAGCGACAGGTGAGGGTGAGGAGCCCTAGGCTTTATCTGGCGAGTGTGTGGCACGTGCTTCAATTATACGTCAATCATTTTTAAGACGTTGTGTATTCCTTAGGACCCTAACAACCACCTGGAAGACCTGGTAGACCCACCAACACTGCTCCATCAGACTAACAGCACCTAATGCTTTCATCTCAGAGAGTGAGGAGACGATCCAGCATTGAGGACTGGTGTATGAAGGTGCGGAAGGGGTGGGTGCGGAGGGACAGGTGAGGAGCCCTAGGCTTTATCTGGCCAGTGTGTGGCACGTGCTGCTGTAATAAGGCAGTCATTTTTGACGAAACACTGTGCATTCCTTAAGACCCCAGTTTCGCTCGCTCCGGCTCTGATATGCATTTTTGTTTGTTTGTGCGTGCGGACATGAAAAGCCCAGCTTTTATTTATTTATATCTGCATTCCACCCCCCCCACTTTTAGTCTCTGTCCACGCCAGGCACTCACAGGTGTGCGTTTGATGATAAAATTGCATGAAGGTTTTCCTTTTTCTTTTCTTTCCTTTCTCAAGGATAAGTGCACCTCTGGGTTACTTGGAAGTGTAGATATTAGCAGCCGCACGGAAATTACCATCCGCTTTTTTCCACGCCTTGCTTTTAGCTTGGAGCAACAGCGAGGCGTGTGCGGTTGAGCATATGGGCACTAAAGTAAAAATCTATATAAATAAAGAAATAAATAAATGCAGCGTCTTTTCTCTTCCCTCTCGGAGAAATTACAGCTCAGCTGTGTCTTATGCATGGTGCAAGCCCACTCTGCATCTCCTGAATGCTCCAGTTCATGGATGAGGATGGACGAACCTTCATGACTTCAGGCCTTGTCCGAGCGTCACGTCTCTACCATGTTCTAAGTGAAGTCAAGTTTATTTATGCAGGGCTTTTTATAACAGAGGTACTGTAGTCACAGAGCAGCTCTACAGAGAATCCCGGTCCTAACCCCTAATGAGCAAGCCAAGGAGAACCTCCCTCAGAACAAGAGGAAGAACCCTCAAGAGGAACCAAGACTCAGAAGAGGAACTCGTCCTCCTCAGGTCAACACCAGATAGCAACAAACACAGGAAGGACCAGAGTTTATAATGTGTTAGGAGGAGTGTCGGGTGTGTTAGGAGGAGTGACGGGCGTGTGGGAAGGAGTGTTGGGCGTGTGGGGAGGGGCGCAGAGTGTGCGAGGAAGAGTGTTGAGTGTTTAAGAGGAGTGTTGGGTGTGTTAGGAGGCGTGTCGGGTGCGTAAGAGGCGTGTCGGGTGCTTAAGGAGGAGTGTCGGGTGCTTTAGGAGGAGTGTCGGGTGCTTTAGGAGGAGTGTCGGGTGCTTTAGGAGGAGTGTCGGGTGAGTTTGAAGGAGTGTCGGGTGCGTTAGGAGGGGTGCCGAGTGTTTAGGAGGAGTGTCGGGTGAGTTTGAAGGAGTGTCGGGTGCGTTAGGAGGGGTGCCGAGTGTTTAGGAGGAGTGTTGGGTCCGTTAGGAGGGGTGCCGAGTGTTTAGGAGGAGTGTCGGGTGTGTTAGGAGGCGTTTTGGGTGTGTTGGGAGGAGTGTCTGTTGTGTTAGGAGGCGTATCAAGTGCGCCAGGAGGGGCGCCGAGTGTTTAAGAGGAGTGTCGGGTTTGTTAGGAGGCGTGTTGGGTGTGTTAGGAGGGGAGCCGAGTGTGTAAGAGGAGTGTCGGGTTTGTTAGGAGGCGTGTTGGGTGTGTTAGGAGGGGAGCCAAGTGTGTAAGAGGAGTGTCTGGTGTATTAGGAGGCGTGTTGAGTGTGCGAGGAGGGGTGCCGAGTGTTTAGGAGGAGTGTCGGGTGTGTTAGGAGGCGTGTTGGGTGTGGCAGGAGGTGTGTGTAAGAGGAGGCGTGTGTGTTAGGAGGTGTGTTGGGTGTGTTAGGAGGTGTGTTGGGTGTGTTAGGAGGTGTGTCGGGTGTGTAAGAGGAGTGTCGGGTGTGTTAGGCGTTTTGGGTGTGTTAGGAGGGCTGCCGAGTGTTTAAGAGGAGTGTCGGGTGTGTTAGGAGGTGTGTTGGGTGTGTTAGGAGGGCTGCCGAGTGTTTAAGAGGGCTTTGTTAGGAGGCGTGTTGGGTGTGTTAGGAGGGGAGCCAAGTGTGTAAGAGGAGTGTCTGGTGTATTAGGAGGCGTGTTGAGTGTGCGAGGAGGGGTGCCGAGTGTTTAGGAGGAGTGTCGGGTGTGTTAGGAGGCGTGTTGGGTGTGGCAGGAGGGTAGCCGAGTGTGTAAGAGGAGTCTCGGGTGTGTTAGGAGGCGTGTTGGGTGTGTTAGGAGGAGTGTCGGGTGCGTTAGGAGGAGTGTCGGGTGAGTTTGAGGGAGTGTCAGGTGCGTTAGGAGGGGTGCCGGGTGTGTTGGGAGGAGTGTCTGGTGTATTAGGAGGCGTGTTGAGTGTGTGAGGAGGGCTGCCGAGTGTTTAAGAGGAGTGTCGGATGTGTTAGGAGGTGTGTTGGGTGTGTTAGGAGGGCTGCCGAGTGTGTTAGGAGGTGTGTTGGGTGTGTTAGGAGGGCTGCCGAGTGTGTTAGGAGGTGTGTTAGGAGGGCTGCCGAGTGTGTAAGAGGCGTGTCGGGTGTGTTAGAAGGCGTGCCGAGTCCACTGTATGGTGTTAGCAGTTAGCGGCGAAGCTAATTACCAAAGGCTCAACTGAACTCATCTGGTACCAGTGTAAGGAGGACTGGGCTGGTATGGTCAGACTCTCTAGTCCTGGTAAAGACTCTGGCTGCAGTGTTCGGGATTAACTGGAGCTGAGTAAGACCCAGCACCTCGCCCATGCACGTACGCTGTGCTTCCATATTAGCGTCTGCTAATCTACCGGCGCTGCTGTCAGTCAGGGAAACGGGCAGGCCTTTGATTAGATTGGAAATGCAGAGCACAGCCAGCGTGCAGCTGATGAGCGAGCTCCACTCCGCTGCTTACTTTCCTGCATCAACAGCATCTTATTAGATTTCCTTTACGCACATCTGCCCGGGTATCGCGGCGTGCTGGAGGGGGTGGGGGGGCGATCACCCGCCCCTCCTACTCTGCCAATTAGAATGCAGCCAGTAATCTAATTAATTACCCTGTCTAAATTAGCTCCGCCGTGTGTGGTGGGCTGGTGGTGGGAGGGGGGCTGGGCTCTCTGGCGACCCATTAACCAAGACGGAGGGGGGGGATGCTTCAGTGTGAGCAATCCCAGAATCTGTGGGCTGTGGGTAGGATAGGGTGGGCACACATGTGGCTTCTCCACGCCCAGTCCTCCGTCCAGCGCAGCACCTGGGTGAAAAGAAAGCCGTTAGTTTATTGGTTTACTAAGGTCATGTGACATTGTGACTCGCCTACCGGCTAACCACAGGTCAACTCTCTGAATGCTAGTCAGCTAGTAAGCTCCTGTCTGACTCACGGGTGTCAGATTTGAATTCTGTTCTAGTACCGTGTCTGAACACACAAGTGCCATAACACTACCGCCACCATGTTTCACAGATGATGTGCTTCAGATCATTAGCTCTCCACACTCTTCATATCGCTCTGGTGCAAGTTCATCTTGGTCCGAAGCAACTTCTTAGAAGTCTAGTCCCGCCTGTCTGTTCCTGAGGGCTACCAGTGGTTAGCATCTTGAGGCTAATACATCTTACCGTCTTTACGTCCACCCAGACGTCTCTCGGTTGTAGGCTTTGGTAACGATCTCGGTGATCTGTTGTAGAACGTCCTTGTCTTGATCAGATGCTGTGAGGGGCTTTTCCTTCGCTGTGGTCCTCCACTCAGTGGCCCTCCAGGGCTTTTGGTGTTGGTCTTCTTTTTAGGAAGGTGCTAATTTGGCCAGTTGGCCTGCTATCTCTCCGCTAGGCTTGTTTTGTTGTTTCAGCCTAATGATGCCCCCCGCACTCTCATCGACACCTCTTTGGACCGAGTGTTGCCGTGAACGGCTGCCAAATGCGAATTCAGCACTTGGAATCAACTCCAGATCTTTTATCTCCTTAATTTGTGGTGAGATAACGAGGGACCAGGCCGCCGCTGGCCTCGAACCTGCTCAGCAGTCCACTGTCTGGTTACTTTTGAACCTGTGAAGATGGAGGGGCCGTGTCCGAATACTTACGGACCTGTCTGTATGCTGGAGAGTGGAGGCCGTTGATGGAGCTGATTACTGGTGGTGTAGTTCTCTACAGGCTGTTTTTGAATGAATAGCCGTCTGAATGAAAGTCCTCATTTGCGAAGTGGGTTTCGGTCATGTTGTTGCTGTTGTGCGGCGCCGTGTCTGAAAAGCTCTCTGCTCTGGAAAATTACTGTTGTTTTGTCAAGTGCTGTATAAATGTGCTCGGAAAACATCGGAGCGGAGAGGGGGACAAAAACGAAACACGCTCGTGCGCCAGTGGCAGGCTGATGTAAAGGTCAGAGTGGGATAAAATGACCTGCATGCACATCAGTTTTCATAATGCAGATAAATCTGCTGGTATGTCTGATTTTTCCATAAAAACTACCACAAATATAGCTGCATGCAAAGGTACACCTCAGCGAGAGATCGGAACATAATCGGGGTAAGGGTATACGCACACGTTTAGTGATCGGACAGAAAGTGGGTTAAGGGTATGCATGTGGTGGGAGATCAGTCAGAAATTGGGTTATGTGTATGCGTGAGTTGAGAGATCAGACAGAAGTTGGAGGGAGGGTACGTGTGCGTTGAGAGATCGGACGGAAATCCGGAGGGAGGGTACACGCATGCGTTGAGAGATCAGACAGAAATCGGAGGGAGGGAGGGCACACGCATGCGTTGAGAGAAATCGGAGGGAGGGTGTTCGCGCATTGAGAGATCGGACAGCAGTTGGAGGGAGGGTACGCGCATGCGTTGAGAGATCGGACAAAAAATCAGAGGGAGGGTACACGCATGCGTTGAGAGATTGGAGGGAAATTGGAGGGAGGGTACGCACATGCGTTGAGAGATCGGACAGCAATCGGAGGGAGGGTACGCGCATGTGTTGAGAGATCGGACGGAAATCGGAGGGAGGGTACGCACATGCGTTGAGAGATTGGACAGAAATCGGAGGGAGGGTACGCGCATGTGTTGAGTGATCGGACAGAAATCGGAGGGAGGGTATGAGCATGCGTTGAGTGATCGGACAGAAATCGGAGGGAGGGTATGTGCATGCGTTGAGAGATTGGACAGAAATCGGAGGGAGGGTACGCGCATGTGTTGAGAGATCGGACAGAAATCGGAGGGAGGGTACGCGCATGCGTTGAGTGATCAGACAGAAATCGGAGGGAGGGTATGAGCATGCGTTGAGTGATCGGACAGAAATCGGAGGGAGATGGGTACGCGCATGCGTTGAGGTCTGAAAGAAATCAGGGTAAGGGTATGAATGTGAGTGTATCACAGTTTACTGAGCAAACTATTTTTCCATATGGTTATTATTTTTACAGAAGACGAAGGAGGAACAGTGAACCGCCTTTCTCCAGTATAGAAGCTCACAGTGTCCAGGTAGACAGCAAAGCAGTTCTGTAGGTCACTCTGGACTTGGCCCTATGCCATAATGCCCCTCTCCGAGAGTCCAGTCAGAAAGCTGGAGCGGCACACCGACTCTCAGCCTCCAGATGAGATTACTGTAGCTGATCCTGTAAACAGCCGGCTTCCTTCCCTGAGCTCCGGCTGGGTGGTGCTTGGTGGAGCTCAGAGGTGTCTCTGCGTGTGCGGTAGAGGGCGTGGGGAGTGGGGAAAGGTTAATCCGCTCAGGCCGAGCTGAAGGAGCGTGCGCTGGCCGGGTTTGTGTTTCAGGGTGAGCAGCTCATGCTGTTATTACAGCCAGACTGATGAAAGAGGAGCCACTGCAGCTGGGCCGATCCGGCACGCTCGAGCTGGAGATGCGGGGGGCCGAGGGGGGTCCGTCCTCCTTTTTGGCTGGTGTGCACATATAAACGTGACTGGCTGGGACAGGAGAGGTAGAACCTCCATCCGTTAGTCCCATGTGTCCCCGTTTGGAGCTAGCTTGTCTCCTTGGCGCTGGACAGCTGGAGGCCTTTAGGCTGCGTTAGAAGCTGAAGGTCTGCTTTGCTGTGCTGTGGTGCAGGTGACCCCTCTGTGTTACCAACCTGTAGAGGTCAGGGTTCATCTTCTCTTCTCTCTCTCTTCTTTTCTCTCTCCCTCCTTCTCTCTCTCTTCTCTTCTGTCCTCTCCTCTTCTGCTCCATTCTGCCCTCTCCTCTTCTCCTCCATTCTTGTCCTCTCCTCTTCTCCTCCATTCTGTCCTCTCCTCTTCTCCTCCATTCTGTCCTCTCCTCTTCTCCTCCTTTCTGTCCTTCCCTCTTCTCCTCCATTCTGTCCTCTCCTCTTCTCCTCCATTCTGTTCTCTCCTCTTTTTCTCCATTCTGTCCTCTCCTCTTTTTCTCCATTCTGTCCTCTCCTCTTCTCCTCCATTCTGTTCTCTCCTTTTCTCTTCCATTCTGTCTTCTCCTCTTCTCCTCCATTCTGCCCACTCCTCTTCTCCTCTGTTCTGTCCTCTCCTCTTCTCCTCCATTCTGTCTCTCCTCTTCTCTTCCATTCTGTCTTCTCCTCCATTCTGTTCTCTCCTCTTCTCCTCCATTCTGTCCTCTCCTCTTCTGCTCCATTCTGTTCTCTCCTTTTCTCCTCCATTCTGTCCACTCCTCTTCTCCTCCATTCTGTCCTCTCCTCTTCTCCTCCATTCTGTCCTCTCCTCTTCTCCTCCATTCTGTCCTCTCCTCTTCTCCTCCATTCTGTCCTCTCTTCTTCTTCTCCATTCTGTCCTCTCCTTTTTTCCTCCATTCTGCCGGCTCTTCTTCTTCTCCATTCTGTCCACTCCTCTTCTCCTCCATTCTGTCCTCTCCTCTTCTCCTCCATTCTGTCCTCTCCTCTTCTCCTCCATTCTGTCCTCTCCTCTTCTCCTCCATTCTGCCCACTCCTCTTCTCCTCCATTCTGTCCTCTCCTCTTCTCCTCCATTCTGTCCTCTCCTCTTCTCCTCCATTCTGTCCTCTCCTCTTCTCCTCCATTCTGTCCTCTCCTCTTCTCCTCCATTCTGTCCTCTCCTCTTCTCCTCCATTCTGTCCTCTCCTCTTCTCCTCCATTCTGTCCTCTCCTCTTCTCCTCCATTCTGTCCTATCCTCTTCTCCTCCATTCTGTCCTCTCCTTTTTTTCCTCCATTCTGTCCTCTCCTCTTCTCCTCCATTCTGTCCTCTCCTCTTCTCCTCCATTCTGTCCACTCCTCTTCTCCTCCATTCTGTCCACTCCTCTTCTCCTCCATTCTGCCCACTCCTCTTCTCCTCCATTCTGCCCACTCCTCTTCTCCTCCACTCTGTCCTCTCCTCTTCTCCTCCACTCTGTCCTCTCCTCTTCTTCTTCTTGTCTCCCTCTTTGTCCACTATCCTCTCCTCTTCTCCTCCATTCTGTCCTCTCCTCTTCTCCTCCACTCTGTCCTCTCCTCTTCTCCTCCACTCTGTCCTCTCCTCTTCTCCTCCATTCTGTCCTCTCCTCTTCTCCTCCACTCTGTCCTCTCCTCTTCTCCTCTCCTCCTCTGTCCTCTCCTCTTCTCTTATGGACCGGACTGTTTCCCGCTCGCTCTGTACGCAGGTCCTGAGCAGCTGTAATGGGGCTGCGGTGGAGTGGTTGGGGCTGATGAGAGCGTACTGACGGAGGTGATTGAGTCTATCTCTGAGCGGTTTCTGTTTTTATCTAGGTCCTCTGAATCCTGGGCTTGAAGGAAGGGGGAACAGGCTGTTCATCTGCGCCAGTGTGTTGGTAAACAGGGTCTGGGTTAGGGTTAGGGCCCTGTGCTGATCACGCGTTCGACCTGTGCAGCTGTTTGATTGTAGAAGGACCCAGTTCATGTGACGGCCGCGGTGCTGCAGTCCAGCAGGTCCGGTCCGGCTCCGCTGTAGCAGCGCGGGAGGAAGGAGGCGGAGGAGCTTGTTTAGGCTGTGATGCCTTTAATACAGAACCTCAGAAGCAGTGTAGGGGTTCAGCTCCCCCAGCGCTGTGGTGGTCTTCCACTGATGTTGGTGGCTGATGTTGAAGTCAATGTCTTCTCTGGTCTTCTGTCCTCCACTGTCTCTTCTCCTCTCCTTTCGTCTTCTCTTCTCTTCTCTTCTCTTCTCTTCTCTTCTCTTCTCTTCTCTTTTCTTTTCTTTTCTTCTCTTTTCTTCTCTTCTCTTCTCTTTTCTTTTCTTTTCTTCTCTTCTCTCTTTTTCTTCTCTCTTCTCTTCTCCTCTCTTCTCTTCTCTTCTCTTCTCCTCTCTTCTCTTTTCTTCTTTTCTCTTCTCCTGTCTTCTCTTCTCCTGTCTTCTCTTCTCTTCTCTTCTCTTCTCTTCTCTTCTCTTCTCTTCTCTTCTCTTCTCCTGTCTTCGTCTCTCTTCTCTTCTCTTCTCTTCTCTTCTCTTCTCTTCTCTTCTCCTCCCTTTTAGTGTGGTGGATGCTGGACAGGGTTAGTTTCTCTGTATAGAGTAATAGTGGTAGGTGAGGTGATGGTGGTGGTGGTGGTGGTGGTGGTGTTGGGGGTGGAGACCCCTTTATGCTGTGCGTCTTAATCTCCCTCTCAGTGTGATGGATGCTGGACAGGGTTAGTTTCTCTGTATAGAGTAATAGTGGTAGGTGAGATGGTGATGGTGGTGGTGTTGGAGGTGGAGACCCCTGTATGCTGTGCGTATTAATCTCCCTCTCAGTGTGATGGATGCTGGACAGGGTTAATTCCTCTGTATAGAGTAATAGTGGTAGGTGATGGTGGTGGAGGTGGAGATGGTGGTGGTGACCCCTGTATGCTGTGCGTATTAATCCCTCCTCTCAGTGTGGTGGATGCTGGACAGGGTTAGTTTCTCTGTATAGAGTAATAGTGGTAGGTGGGATGGTGATGGTGGTGGAGATGGTGGTGGTGACCCCTGTATGCTGTGCGTATTAATCCCCCCTCTCAGTGTGATGGATGCCGGACAGGTAGTTCTACAGTCCAGCAGATGGCCGTGACTCACACGCGGCCCTCACGACGTTCGTAGCCCGGTGTCCTGTCCTGCTAATCGAGGGCGCGGTGAGATGGCCGTTGGAGCGGCTAATGGCAGTGAGGAGGAGCGCGAAGTCGAGAGTAATTCTCCACCGCTGCCCGAGTTTCGCCGATGTCAGCGATTTAAATGACCGGGACCGCCGCTTGACCACCAGTTGAGCAAACGGGAGCTAATTGGTGGAGCAGATTGATTTGCGACGCCACACTTGTACGTGTTAAATATTAATAGACATCCATTCCCCCGGAACAGGCCGGCATTTTAAAGGGCAACTCTCACTCGAACATTTGCCTTGATTAATAACCGGCTCTCGCGCAGCTCCATCATCTCGCCGAGAGCCTCCTGCTCCACTCATATTTTAAACCTCCGTGGGTCTCCTGCCACTCCAGGCCTCCGAGAATGGGTTTCTTATTCAAATGCTGCTCGGGAACTTCAGAAAGAATTACAAAGGCCTTGTTCTGCGGAGAGGTAGCGAGCAGGTCTGATAACGCGCGTCAGGAAACCAGCTACAGTGCGTAAAGACGCCCGAGTGTGACCGGTGTGGTGTAATTGAGCCCGAATGCCTTCTCGGTTTCGCAGTGGCTTATTTCAGTGGACCTCGCTTCAGTAGCCACAATGTGTGTCTAATAGATAATGATGGAATTAGCCGTGGTCGCGCAGCTAATCACAGAGTTAATATTCTATTTTTTTCTTCATATATATACGGAATACGCGTCCTGCCGTGTGGAACCGGCCTAATCTGGTCAGCTCATGTAAAACGGGAAGCCTGCTGTACTGCTGGAGAGGAGGAAGGCAATGGATGTTCATCTGGGAGAGTCCAGGAGTGGAGGTCCGTACTGGCTGGTAGAGGTCAACACACACTGCTCAGTAAGGTAAGCTTGGGATGATGTACAGTCTAGAACCAAGGAAATGGTCAGATGGGTGGTTAGAACTGGTGAACACAAGGTACCGTAACAGAGCTGGGAATGTAGGGAGTAGGGAAGTGCCAGCGCTCCATGGTACTAGCAGTGTTCGCTGTAGAACCCATTTAAGCACTGTAAATTAAACCCGGAATTTCAGGTTCTGTGTACTCAGAGTAGTGTTTAAGCTGGTCCCTGATGTTCTACACAGAAGGAATGTGACTTTTAGCCCTTATTGACAAAAAGAACCCTGGTTCTTGAACTGGTTCCGTTCAAGCTTCTTGTAGGCCTCCAGGGTTCTGTTTCAGTTTGTGCCCCTAAAAAAAAAACAAACCCAAAAAGCGTGTTCCTAGACGGAACTATTCAATAGTAGGTTCTACTTCTACTGTAAGGGAGGGAGGTCCTGCCATACAGCTCTGGAAGATTGTAAGAGCCCACCTGTAACGGATCAGTGTCTCTAGGTGTACAGGTTCTGGGTTTGTGTTGGTTCTGTTTGGTTCTCTACACTACTGGAACCATGTCTCCCAAACTCCAGATCAGATATTGTATTAGATCTGTTTATTTAGAAAATCGCTAATGACCTCCAGAAGCCTGTTTTTAGAACCATGCTCGCTGTGCGGTTCACCCCAGCCACCGCTCGCCAGTCTCTCTGTAGGTCACTCGAGGTCATCTTACGGTGGGTAAGGGACATTGGGATGAGGTGGCGCTCATCACGGTCAGTAGAGAGGGGGTTTGGCCCTCTGCCAGTAAAGCTAGAACCCAACCTTCAGTTCCTCACTGAGAACCTGCTGTACAGGTGGAGATGCTGATCTAGGAGGAAACTGGAGTGGGCTGATTTATTCCCAGAGCTGTGTATGAACCAGTCAGCCACAGGCGGTACATGGAGTGTGTCCCTCGTTTACAGTGCAGCCCAGTGTTCAGGGCTTATAGAGGCTGAAAAGGAATTAAAATGGAATTTAATCTGATTAAACTAAAACAGTCTGGCGAAATCAAACCAGATAAACAAAATTAATACAAAATCTCCCCCCCCAAAATAAAAATAGTCAACATCATGATAAAACTGAGATATTACAATAAACTAAAAGTTAGGACACAATCAAAATAACCATCTTAATAAAAATGAATAAAGAAGCAGAAAGTATAATATATAAATGACATCTAGACAAATAAAATGATCTTATATCTGGTTAATATATTTTAAAAGATCATTTTAACATGATGTAACTTGCAGATTTTTTTTTTTAATTGTTTGGTTTAAGAGAACTGGGTAGACCAGATTTCTCACCACACAGACAGATAAGCATGCGGGAAACAAGCCAAACTATCTGGCTATTAACATCACTTAAATATAAAGGTTTGGAAATATGTGCAATAATCTCATAATTTTAAAACTATTTTACACTGGGATTTTATTAATGAGCTTTTTAGACTTTATAGATATTTCAAAATCACATAAATCATGTAAATCAAGTAAAAATGTCTGAAAAGGAAATAAATAAAAATAAAATAAGTTTAATAATCACAAAATTCTCATTTTAAAAATGTTTTAAGATCATAATAACGTTATTTCACGTTTCCAGATATTTATTTTTGTTTTAAGTGACTTAGAATATTTTTAAAAAACAAGTTAATAATATTGTCTAATAATTATTAATCTGACGTATCAGATTAATAATCTAATCTGATACGTCAGCTAGATCCCAGATCATGTTCATCTTCAGAATACTCCAGACTAACAGTGTGGACTGACGGAGTGACGCCAGCGAGCCGAGTTTCGGTGACCCCTGTGGTGAATTCCAGCTCGGCTGAAAGCAGGCTCCCCGGTTCAGTAGACACACAGGTAAACCAGCCCCCGGGGCGAGTCTGGCAGTTACTGTCATTAACACAGGTCATAGATGAGACATGACCTGCCGTACATCACATAAACCAACCAATCAGGAAGAAGCTCGAGACCTGAGTGTTCTGGCGTGTTGGGTCACTTGGTCCTCCTGAATCAGTGCCGATACTAACCCTTTAACCCCGGCTAAGCTCCCTGTGTTTACGGGACGGGTGACGGAGGTCCCCCTGTGCCCCCCTTTGTTAGCTGATATCTGGGTGTGTTTAGAGGTGGGAGGGTTGAGTGCCAGCTGACCCTCCTCTACAGAGAGCACACAGGTAAACGTGACCTGTAGCCCATCATCATACAGTGCCCTCAGCACATCGGCTCCGTCCCCTGCCCCAAAGTAAAACACCCTCCGCCTGATTGTTCGGTCCGCTCACGAGCACTGGGGTAATAATGCGTAGCAGGAGCATTCTGCTTGATTTGGCACCATTCCAGCTGATCACTGCCATAAAACGAGCCGGATCTCCTGATAGTTCATGGTAAATAAGCAGCGCGTGTTGTGGGACCCAACACGCTGCCAAATATGGTTTGTTTTTGTTTGTTTGTTTGTTTTCCTGTGGTGATGAAGAGGTCAGCATTTATTTCACTTCACATCACTATCTGCTATACTCTGCTATACTGTACTGTACTAATTTATACTATGCTGCATTACTATATACAGTATTGTGGAGTATTATACTATGCAGTGATGTACTATACTGCACCGTATGCAGTACTACACTATATACCACACTATACTCTATATCATACTCTTACTGTTTTGCTATACTTTAATATACTATGATATAATGTAATATAGGGCATCATATTATACAGCACTATACCATATACCACACTATACTCTATATTTGGTTATTATATTGTTTTGGTATACTTTAATATACTATGCTATAATACACTATAAAGTAGTATGTTATACTACACTGTGCTGTATTTAGCTAAACTTTAATATACTAGGTAATACTATGCTATAAGCTAATATACTGCACTATAAAATAATAAAACATATAATAATAATAATAATAATAATAATAATGAGTACTATATTATAATATGCTATAATACAATATACTATTTGTTACAGTCCACTATACACTATACCCACGCTATACTATACTGTTCTACAGTACACTACAATGTACTATGCTATTATGTAATATGCTGCACTATATTATAGAGTACTATACTAAATACCATACTATACTCCATTATACTCTACCGTTTTGCTATACTTTACTATACTATGCTATAATATACTGTACAATGCTATTATGTAATATACTGCACCATATTATAGAGTACTATACTAAATACCACACTATACTCTATATTATACTCTATGGTTTTGCTATACTTTAATATACTATGGTAAAATATACTGTACTATGTTAAACTACACTGTGCTATATTTAGCTAAACTTTAATATACTAGGCTATACTATGCTATAATCTAATATACTATACTTAAAAATTATATAATAATATAAAACACTCGTACAGCACTGTATCATATACTATGTTACACTCCACTATACACTATACCCACACTACTATACTGTACTACAGTACACTACAATATACTATGCTATAATGTAATATACTGCACAATGTTATAGAGTACAATACTAAATACCACACTATACTCTATGGTTTTGCTATACTTTAATATACTATAATAATAATATACTGTAATATGCTATAATATATTGTGCTATGTTAAACGACACTGTGCTATATTTATCTAAACCTTTTATATACTAGGCTATGCTATGCTAAAATCTAATATACTATACTTAAAAATATATATAATAGTCATACAGCACTATATCATATACTATAATACAATATACTATGTTACACTGTACTATACACTATACCCACACTATACTCTGCTATACTGTACTACAGTACACTACAATATACTGTTAATGTACTGCACTGTACTATAATGTACAGTACTATATAATATACTATAATCCACTGCACTATACAATACTACACTGTACTGTACTATACTCTACTATACTACAGAAAGTAGGAATACATATTTGGATGCTTAAATTCTGTTCTGTATTTATTTTAATAATAATGTGGATAATGAGATTTATAGTTATATAAAGTCTGTTATTGCACCAAACAGGTCCTGCAGTAACCTGTAACCTGTATTCATATGTTCTCCATCTATACGTCCGTTTCACCAGCGTTCAGACATTCACGCCACTGCTGACTGAACCACAGTGTAGAGAAGAATACCGGACTAGTTGAGCTGTGTATCACTGAATCCTGAATCGGTATATGATCCAAAGCCTCGTGCTTACAGCGCCGTACGCTCGCCGAACGGTGATCAGGAGAGGATCCTTGACCCTCGTCCTTCATAATGATGATGACCTCCATCCCTAAACCCCTCACCATCACAGTGAGGAGGTGTTATTATCCCAGAGCGCGCTCCCTCTCTCTTTCACACACACCTCCGCTGACAACTCATTACTCTCTCTATCCACACACAGCTCTCTTCCGGCTAAGTGCGTTTGATTTGTCAAATATTAAAATTAATTTTGGGTCTCGCCGCTGAAGCACCGCGTGCCTCCTCCCGCCAGGCCCGGTTCTCTCCGCGGCTACGCAGGCCCTTAAACACGTTAAAACCCCAATCTAGGCTCCAAAGTGGGAATAAATCATCCTGCCAGGTCTGCTTAAGGGCCCCCTGATTATTCCGGAGTGGGGACATTACTTAAAACGTGTGCAAAGGCAAACGGTCCGCGCCGCACCGTGCCGCACCGCGTTCAGATAAATAAACATTTATTTTCACACATTCGGGAATTATTCAGTGCTAGACTCGGAGGGTGCGGATCAGAGTGACTGTAATTTGATTAATGTGTGAAGATGCTTGCGGAAGGATGCTGCTTTTAGCTGCACATGCAGATTCCGGATATGTGCAGGTGCTGCGCTCTAGAGCCGGGGTGATTACATGATCATGAACTGAACACGGTGTGAACACAGGGGCCTAATCCTAAAATTTGGAAACTCCACACTAACACTTCTAACAAATACAAACTCACCGGAGCTGAACACGAGTCAGCTTGTGTGTTTAAGGTGGTAGTACCTTCAGGCACCTGCAGATGGCACTGCACGAGGATGATGGGCCTATAAACCCCTGTAGGGTGTGAGTGACGGGATCCATAGATTGGGAAGAGGTTACAGTGCAGGGAATGTCTCGTTCCATGTGTGGAAAATGGCTCCAGAGCAGATGTTAATGATTGGCTAAAAGGAGGGACTGCATGTGGGCGTGGCCAAAGACCATAGTGTGAAGGAAGTAGCTGAATCTGCAGGTGTATGGAAGCGTGCGGTCATACGGGTCTACCAGCAGTGGATACAATCCCAGCCTACAGGGAATTCTCCTCGGAACTGTGCCAGGGAAGGCCTCCACCCAATCTGACCAATTCTTTGATGGTAGAGTGTCTGAACACTGATGTGGCTAAATCCAGACACGGACACATTTAATGTTAGTAGCTGCACCCAGAGAGAGGTGTGGGAGTGCGGGTGTGTTGGGAAGGAGGATAAAGGTGACCAGGATCAATAACTGGTGATAAATTTAGACTGATATGATCAATATTTATTGAGCTACACATACAGAAGTCTGTCTCTCAGTATGGCGTCGGGCCGCCGTGTTCGCTAACCCAACACGCCAGACGTCTCGGTATGGAGCTGTAGAGGTTCCTAATGGTGTCCTGTGATAATCCATCCCATGCAGCTTGAACATCCTCACACAGTTCCTGCAGATGGTGCGGTAGGGGTGGAGGTGGAGGGACACCAGGCCTTCTGGACGTGTGACTATAGACTGTTCATCTTGGTGCTGACCACGGTGCCTCCACACACGGATTCGTTGGGCGTCTCCACCAAGACTAAAGCGGGACTCGTCACTGAAGATGACCCGCTGCCATTCTGAGTCCCTCCATGACAGTCTGGTACGACACCACTGCAGTCTTTGGTGACGGTGACGTGGTGTTAAAGACAGTCGTGGTAACGGTCTGTGTGCAGTCGTTCTATTCCTGTGTAGGTCCTTTGAGCCAAAGTCCTCTTACTCAAATACCGCAGGCTGTGGAAATGTCCGGCCGTCTCACCTTGACTGGCATGCCCTTCTTTATTCCGAACTCCGACGATAGAATTAAACATCAGCCTAGGAATTCAGATGATTCCAGGCGGCCTGAGAAATGTGAAAATGAGTATTGCTTTATGCCTCTGGGCTGAAATATGGACTGTTCCATCTCTGAGTGTATTTGGCATTGATTTTGTTGTCAAGGTGTTACCGTCTGCATCACAATCGTCTCTTAGAAATACTCTCCGGCTGGCAGGCTGGTGCATAAGCACCGATTCCAGACCTGCTGCATGGCGGTGCTGGCGCTGGTGAGCCCGTCTCTCTCTCTGTATGGTATCAGAACCTGCTTAGAGCTGATTGATCTATGTTTCTTGAACTCTGAGTCGTCATACTCGGCAAAGAACAAACACGCTGCCTTCCGCTCGCTGTTGTTCTTCACCTAAGGCTATGTTGAATGAGTTCTCCTAATTCAATCAGCCACTTATAGTCTTGGAGGCGCAGGCAGACGATAGCTCCTCGCCTCGTGATTGGATGAGGTGCTGGAAAAGCCTGGCGCCGTCGTTGGGGCTGGTTTGGTCTAAACTTATTTCGGAAGTGCGACGAGTCCCGCAGCTGATGAGCTGACCTGGTAATAAATCGGTGTTCGATTCATGTCCTCGCTTGAGTCGTGAGTGACCGTCTGGACCCTCGGGGTGGGCGGGGTGGGAATGGGGGCGGAGTGTGTGTTGGGTAGACGCTGTTTATTAAAATCTAGGAATGATAATTAAGAGCGAGGTTTCAGTGGCCCCCTCGTAAATAATTTGTAAATTCAGCTGTTAAAGTGGCTGGCGGGGTTTGCTGGCACAGCAGAAACAGAGATGGGGAGAGAGAGAGAGAGAGATGGAGAGAGAGAGAGAGAGAGAAAGAGTGTGAGAGAGAGAGAAAAAGAAAGAGAGAGAGTGTGTGTGAGAGAGAGAAAGTAAGAGAGTGAGAGAGTGTGAGAGAGAGAGTGTGAGAGAGAAAGTGTGTGTGAGTGAGAGTGTGTGAGAGAGAGAGAGTAAGAGGGAGAGAGTGAGAGAAAGAGAGTGTGTGAGAGAGAGAGAGAGAAAAAGTAAGAGAGAGAGAGTGAGAGAGAGAGGTCTTCTCTGCCTCTCTCGCCCTTCACCTGCCGTCCTCGGAGCACCGTCAGCAGTCTGGAAAACGGCAGTCTAGTCAGCCTGGCCTGGGTGAGGAACAGCCTTCATCAGGAGCTCATACCCGCAGGATGAGCCTGAACCGTGTCCCAAACCTCCTGCCCCGAAGTCTTGAGACGGTACTGCCGTATGTCATGTGACCCAGCTTTACTGGCCAGTTGGTTTGGTGAAGACTCATGTTACATCTCCTCACCGCCTTGGTGGTACGTGCCCTGTGCCCCATGACCTCCAAGTGGTAATTGCCCTCCTCTCTCCGAGTGGTACGCACCCTGGGCTCCGTGCCTTCCGTGGTACATGCCCTTCGCCATCCAAAGTGTTTCCACCCTTCCGGCCATTCCTTTCACAATCACATCACTTGTCCTGTCCGCAGTAGGAACCCGCCCTAGGACAGCTAAGTGTAACGAGGGATGGTCCAGCATTCACTCCCTCGTTTAGCTCCATGGAGCAGCTGATCATGGCAGGGTGTGCTGATATGAGCTCCTCATCAGGCTCCTGCAGCTGATCCCTATCCTCTCTCTACTGTTGTGATTGGTTCAATAGCTACATGATGACGTCGCATAACTGCTGACCCTCTGATGGCCAGCACCGTGGTCATGTTTCACGTTAGGGTGGTCCACACAATCCATGTGGTGACCCAAACACACCGTCATCACTCATTGGCCAAAGAGAACATGCTGCAGGAAGCAGGAAAGTGGAGTTGGACCAAAGGGGGTCCGGACCTTGTGGCTCAGCCCCTGCTGCTTCAGTGTGTGAAGCGACTTCAGCATGTGCTCAAAATCCAACTCCCATCTACCAAGCTCCAAAACACCCACTGTAGCCGTGCCACCAGTCCTCGGAACGCTGGCACCATGTGTACCGTCACTGTCTACAAAAACAGCCCTGGTGTTTTGAGCTGTGGACGGAGCCTCCATCTTCCCCCCATACCGCTCTTTGTCTGCTGCGTTCGGTCCCCCGGGGCTGTTTACGGCCTCCATTAGCGGGTACTTGAGTCTGTTTTTCCATGGAACTCCTCTTTGTGCTCCCCATTTCAACCAAACAGCCGCCTCGATCACATTTAGGCCATTTGAAGTACTTTCCCGTTTCACAACCTCGAGGAGCCTCGTGCGGGCTCGGGATGGGGTCTCTCGGTGCGGCTCCTCGCAGGACCGGTTGGGGGACTTCGGAGAAGGCGCATGGTGCGGGGAGAGAGATGAAAAGGACAGCGGATGGAGCACTGTGTCTTTATGCCGCTGTTTGTTTTGTTTTGCTTTGCATGGTGCATTAAATCATTGTCAGGTGATCCGTGCAGCGTTCGGAGTCTCGGGTCTACACTCTCTCTCCTCTCTTTCCCAGCTCTTCTCCGGATCCAGTCACGGAGGATTAGCCCTGCAGCTGAAGAGGAGCACTAATGTCTAATTTCTTCCCTGGCTTTGCCGCGGGGCCCGTGACGGATGGAGCCCCGCTGTCTGTGCCCCAGATCTCCGGGAGCGCGTCCCCTTTGATACGGCTGACTCCGGGGGTGTGCAGAAGCGCCCAGAGCGAGGAAGCCAAGGTCACTCCCTCACCGCCATCCAGCTCATGAATATGAAGATTAATCGGAACCCTTTGACTCGCAGCAATAACAAACACAGCCTCGTTGCGAAGGGGGCCGAGCGGCGCATAACGCTGAAAGCAGGGCTCTCGGTCTCCCCCCCATCATTATCCCTATTACTCCTCTTCTTCCAGATCAATACCAGCGGTGAAAGCTCGCTCCGAGGCGCTTTGTCTGCTCCCGAACGCGGAGGGTGAAAATGAATGGGTCGACTCCGTTTCCACCGGCACGATTGCGGTTTTCTGACTACATCAGACGCCGCTTCAATCAAACAGGTTGTCGTCGCTCCACGGGGGGCCGGGCCCGCTCTTGTGCGGTGACGAGTTTCGGTGAAGTGGGCCGCGTACTTCTATCTAAGTGGGGTTAAATGCCGTGGAAAATGCAGCTGAGCAGTTAACACGCCTCCCGCACCCGTTTGGGGAAAACTAATTGATCTCGCCAAGCGGCGGAACCATTCCGCTCCCCAATCAGACCGCCCTTTTTAATTAGGGCTTGTTTAATGGCTTAACGGGTGACCCTGGAGAATTGGATCAACCGCGGTGCTCAGGTGAGCCGAAGCCAAACCAGAAAACAAGTGGGATCTTTTACATGAGGCTGTGAACACGGACACATAGGACATGCTCTCACTTCCAGTCCTCCTTCATGATGTTTCTAAAGTAGAGGGCTCGCTTACGCTACACACTCACCCAGACCGTCACCACAGCTAGCCTTAACACCACGTCAGTGTTACCAAAGACCGCACTGGTTTCACCACGTTTGACCGCGCATGTGACGTAAACGAGGACGGGTCTTATCTCTGGACCTGACTGACCCAACAGTGTCCTCCATGAGTCGTCCTGTTAGTGCAGCACCATTGGCAGACGGCTGCACCACGCAGGACTACATGCACACAGACCGTTACCACGACTGTCCTTAACACCACGTCACCGTCACCAAAGACTGCAGTGGTGTCGTACCAGACTGTCATGGAGGGACTCAGAATGGCAGCGGGTCATCTTCAGTGACGAGTCCCGCTTTAGTCTTGGTGGAGACGCCCAACGAATCCGTGTGTGGAGGCACCGTGGTCAGCACTGAGATGGACGGTTTGGTGTCACACGTCCATAAGACCTGGTGTCCCTCCACCTCCACCCCTACCGCACCATCTGCAGGAACTGTGTGAGAATGTTCAAGCTGCAAGGGATGGATTATCACAGGACCATTAGGAACGACTCTGTAAGTGAATAATTAATAATTAACTGATACATTAATACACCACGCAGCCCATTCGTAATGACTGCCACTGCTGTGCTATGAAATGGGTTCTCTAGGTGGCCTGAAAGAACGCTGAGAGAACGTTCTGTTGTTTGTAACCTGCTCGTGTTCCAGCCTGTTTGGTAAGGTGATACAGTCTTTATGATGGCGCCATGCTACTATAGTTTCATAGAGCGCTATAAAGCTCCAGGCAGGCAAGGTTACCTCGCACGTCTGGACACTGGGTGTTAGCGGTGATTAACCTGTCCAGCCTTGAGCCCCCGTGTCCCCTTAATTTATTGCAATCCATTTGCCAGTGGAGTGGCACCAGAAAGCTCCGTAAATGGCCTGATGCTGTCACGGCTCCACCTTCATGTACCCAATTTAAAGACCTTGTTCGTAGGAGGCAAAGAGGCCGCCTCCCGCTCCTCTTTACCTGTCACGGCGCTGCTGGAGTGGAAACAGGTGCCTCATCCCATGCGGGCCGTCCCTCGTCCCTCTCCCGACGGCTCGTCTTTTGCAAATTGAGTTGTTCTTGGCTCTGCTCGCTCTCTCTCAGAGCCTGACAGGCTTCAGCAGGGCCCAGGAGACGGTCGCTCACGTGAATGGCGAGGCAGAGCTCCTCTAACATGCTAACGCCTGTTCGTCCTGCAGATCAGTCATTACATGCTCTCTTCTGAGAGCGGAGCCTCCAAGGAAGAACCTTCAAGGTTCGTTTCAGCCATCCGCTGTGAGGGACGCTGTGAACTCAGACCCTTCAGCTCCAGGCTTGTTATCCGGTTATTGATCTGAAGGCCTATTATCCTTCTTATTCTTCACTAGCCCAGCTCAGACCTCTTTCTTCTTCTGCTACTTTCCTTCTCGCTCTTGTTGAAGTTCTCCTTGTTTGTTTGGTAGCTGTGCCTTTTGTTGTTCTTGTTGCTGTGTGTGATAGTTCTGTTATGGTGTCTGCACAAAGTACCAGACCCTACAGCATCCAAATAGTAGCTGCACCCAGAAGGAGGTGTGGGAGTGCGGTGCTGTTGGGAAGGAAGATGAAGGTGACCAGGATCAATAACTGATGATAAATTTAGACTGATATGATCAATATTTATTGAGCTACACATACAGAAGTCTGTCTCTCAGTATGGCGCCGGGCCGCCGTGTTTGCTAACCCAACACGCCAAACTCGGTATGGAGCTGTAGAGGTTCCTAATGGAGTCCTGTGATAATCCATCCCATGCAGCTTGAACATCCTCACACAGTTCCTGCAGATGGTGCGGTAGGGGTGGAGGTGGAGGGATACCAGGTCTTCTGGACGTGTGACAACAAACCGTCCATCTTGGTGCTGACCACGGTGCCTCCACACACGGATTCGTTGGGCGTCTCCACCAAGACTAAAGCGGGACTCGTCACTGAAGATGACCCGCTACCATTCTGAGTCACTCCATGACAGTCTGGTACGACACCACTGCAGTCTTTGGTGACGGTGACGTGGTGTTAAGGACAGTCGTGGTAACGGTCTGTGTGCATGTAGTCCTGCGTGGTGCAGCCGTCTGCCGATGGTGCTGCACTAACAGGACGACTCATGGAGGACACCACTGCTCGCTGGAGGTCTGTAACGGTGGATGTTGGGTCAGTCAGGTGTGCAGCTGAGTGTGAAACTTGTATCATTAGCATGTCTCATTTCATTCCTGTCGGTTGATTGCGGAGAGGTGGTGGTGGTTCGGTTGCTGCTGTTGTTGGATGAGGGGGAGGTTGTAATGCGTGTGGTGTCATGTCCCTATCAGTGTTGTGACGAATCTACACCCTTGCATTTAATGCATTCGTCTAGCTAGAAAACACACTAGCTAGTTAGCCATATTAGCTTAGCAGGTTATGAATAAATTGGCAGCCATGTCTTATGTGGCGTACTGTGTATTACTAGGGTCTTGATGGCGTTTAAGTTCGATCTGCTGAGTACAGGCCTATCTCGCCATTGACCAAGTCTGTCCCTGGATGGAATTTCCACCATGTGATTGGCTGTCCCGGTCGGATTAGCTGTTAATTGAACCAGAGTCCATGCGACAGTAACTGTAGGTCCTCAGTGCTAACTCTGCGCTAAGACTGTCCTCGCTGCCGTACGTAGACTCAAAGGCTGTCCATGGCGTATCTGCAGCCACGGCTCCGGTGCCATTTTGAGCGAGCCAGGGAATCTCATTTTTCTTTCATTCCGGGAGAAAACCCCCTCACAGCGCCATAAAGCAGTGTATAAAACCGGTTGACCTTTAATTGCAAAACTTTCGAGGCAGCAAATCATCTTTGTAGTAAAGCTGACATTTTTAAATACCGAGTGTCCTTTTGAATTGCCTTCTGTTGAAGTCATTGTATTGCCCGGCCCGATAGCATCAGTGCATTTGTCCAGGTGTGTCAGGCTGGGCTTGCGGGGACGACAGGGCCGCGTAAGGAGACAATGCTTCGGATTCCAGCCCGGCCACGCGTGTAGAGACCCGGACCGATGGCTGGGGATGGGGGGGCTGCGTGTCAGCCCATCAGTCAGAGCAGATGAAAAGCCCAGATAGAGATAGTACTCCTCTTCTGGCCCTCTGTTTGTGTCCCCGGGACAAGAAATCAATAGCGGCGGCTTCAGAGACTGTTTTACAGTCAGGACCACCTCTCCGCTTAAATGTTTGTCTGTTTTAGTCAATGACACTTCTCCGCAAACTATTACCCACCGGGAACGGAGAACCAACGGCGAGCAAATAAACCAGCTGCCGACCCATCCTGCCGTTGTTTGCGCTCGCAGATAGGAGCCTGATAGTCTGGAAATCTTCCGTTAGCGCGCCATCCGAGGGAAAACCTATCAGGGCCCGAATCGGAGCCATTATATTACCACCTCCGAGGAAATATTACTTTTCCTTTCCCTGGCTTGGTTTATCCCACATCTCTCGGTCGAGATGCGGAGTACGACGCGCCTCCTTTCCCGGTTCTGCTGATAAAGCTGGATTTACTGACAGTCGCAGCATGGAGAGGTTATCGTCACCTGTGCTTCGCCTCACCTGCGAGCCTGCCCGTCTGCTGGAGGAAGCTAGGGTGGAATGCATCTGCCACTCCGGAACGCCGCTACCGTGCCGATGTAATTGTAATTCATTTCCAGCTCGGGTCTTTATGGCGTTCATGGCTCTCTCTTTTTTTATGGGTCTCCGGGGAAATCCCTCTTTCACTCAGGGGTTTATGTTAAAAACGTGAAGGGAAATAATTAGCACCGTTGCTTATGTGTGAAGGGTGGATGAAGGATGACGGAGCGCTTGGTTTAAGGCCGGGAATGCCACAGGGAAACAGAACTGTACCCCGGGACTTCTAAACACCATTTAGGACCGATGGAAGGACCCCTACTGTAACTGATGTTCGTGTCACTGGAAAACTTAAGTGAGCTGTTTGGAATGATCTGCACCTCTTGGGTCTAGGGGTCCACTGACAGAGAGTGTTTGGTAACCCTACCTGTTCAGGGGAGTGTGTGGTAGTGCGTGGTTCTGCTAGGTAAGAGGTGAAGATCTAGGGCTCCACTGACTGAGAGTGTTTGGTAACCCTAACTGTTCAGTGGAGCGTGTGGTAGGGAGTGTTAGGTAAGAGGTGCAGATCTAGGGGTCCACTGACAGTGTTGGGTAACCCTACCTGTCCAGTGGAGTGTGTGGTAGTGAGTGTTTCTGCTAGGTAAGAGGTGCAGATCTAGGGCTCCACTGACAGAGAGTGTTTGGTAACCCTACCTGTTCAGTGGAGTGTGTGGTAGTGAGTGTTTCTGCTAGGTAAGAGGTGCAGATCTAGGGCTCCACTGACAGCGAGTGTTTGGTAACCCTACCTGTTCAGTGTAGTGTGTGGTAGTGAGTATTTCTGCTAGGTAAGAGGTGCAGATCTAGGGGTCAGAGAGTGTTTGGTAACCCTACCTGTTCAGTGGAGTGTGTGGTAGTGAGTATTTCTGCTAGCTAAGAGGTGCAGATCTAGGGGTCAGAGAGTGTTTGGTAACCCTACCTGTTCAGTGGAGTGTTTGGTAGTGAGTGTTTCTGCTAGGTAAGAGGTGCAGATCTAGGGGTCAGAGAGTGTTTGGTAACCCTACCTGTTCAGTGGAGTGTTTGGTAGTGAGTGTTTCTGCTAGGTAAGAGGTGCAGATCTAGGGGTCAGAGAAGGTTTTCTAACCCTACCTGTTCAGTGGAGCGTGTGGTAGTGAGTGTTAGGTAAGAGGTGCAGATCTAGGAGTCCACTCACAGAGAGTGTTTGGTAACCCTACCTGTTCAGTGGAATGTGTGGTTCTGCTAGGTAAGAGGTGCAGGTCTAGGGGTCAGAGAGTGTTTGGTAACCCTACCTGTTCAGTGGAGCGTGTGGTAGTGTGTTTCTGCTAGGTAAGAGGTGCAGGTCTAGGGGTCCACCGACAGAGTGTGGCGACAGAGCACTGGCATAACTTGTCCATAAATATACAAGTATTTATAAATATGTTATTAAATGCTTATGCATGTGTTATAGAGTCCCTGTGTTGGTCGTAACCCTCTAGGCCACTAAGCTAACTTGTCTCCCACCTCCGTTCTGGTGGACGGACGGCTCTACACCTGTGGAAGCTTTATTAACCAGGTCTGTTTTTTCCACTGAGCCGAAATAGGCTGAGCGTTTGATGGAATTGCTCTTTCATGCCGGATCCTGCCCTTTTAAACCAATCAACAATCTTCCTCCAGCTTTTAAGCAAATTATTTTTTGCAGGTGGAAGTTCCGTCACAAAGCTTCTGGCTCATGATGAAAGACCCCGTTTGTCAGTTTGCCGTTTGAGGGGAAAGCGGGAGAAAGCCCACCAAAGCTGGGTGTGAAGTTTACTTGAGCAGACAAGCCACAGCTTCACATCGCTCATCCGATTTCAGGCGGTACGGAAATAGAAAGAAAGCTCGCGCTCTCTCTTTGTAAATGTTTCTTTGTTCCTCCGCGGCGTGCCTTTCACCTGCACGGCTCTAAGCCTCACCGCTCCACTCGCCGGGGAATTCGCCCCTCGTCCGCACGGTTTAACCCTGGATGTCCCGGGCCTCCTCTTTTCCTGACCTGCCACATCGTCTTTGATTGAAGCGTCTTTGATCAGCGAGATAATTGTAGGATTCAGGGCTTCACAGTTTGCTTCAAACCTGACCTACCTGAGGATGGAGCACCAGTCTGAGACAATCGGTACAGAGGATGGGGCGCCAGTCTGAGACGGTCAGTACAGAGGATGGAGCACCAGTCTGAGACGGTCAGTACAGAGGATGGAGCACCAGTCTGAGACAATCGGTACAGAGGATGGGGCGCCAGTCTGAGACGGTCAGTACAGAGGATGGAGCACCTGTCTGAGACGGTCAGTACAGAGGATGGAGCACCAGTCTGAGACGGTCAGTACAGAGGATGGAGCACCGGTCTGAGACAGTCAGTACAGAGGATGGAGCACCAGTCTGAGACGGTCAGTACAGAGGATGGAGCACCGGTCTGAGACGGTCAGTACAGAGGATGGAGCTCCAGTCTGAGACAGTCAGTACAGAGGATGGAGCACCAGTCTGAGACAGTCAGTACAGAGGATGGAGCACCAGTCTGAGACGGTCAGTACAGAGGATGGAGCACCGGTCTGAGACGGTCAGTACAGAGGATGGAGCGCCAGTCTGAGACGGTCAGTACGGAGGATGGAGCGCCAGTCTGAGACGGTCAGTACGGAGGATGGAGCACCAGTCTGAGACGGTCAGTACAGAGGATGGAGCTCCAGTCTGAGACAGTCAGTACAGAGGATGGAGCACCAGTCTGAGACAGTCAGTACAGAGGATGGAGCACCAGTCTGAGACGGTCAGTACAGAGGATGGAGCACCGGTCTGAGACGGTCAGTACAGAGGATGGAGCGCCAGTCTGAGACGGTCAGTACGGAGGATGGAGCGCCAGTCTGAGACGGTCAGTACGGAGGATGGAGCACCAGTCTGAGACGGTCAGTACAGAGGATGGAGCACCAGTCTGAGACGGTCAGTACAGAGGATGGAGCACCAGTCTGAGACGGTCAGTACAGAGGATGGAGCACCAGTCTGAGACAGTCAGTACAGAGGATGGAGCACCAGTCTGAGACAGTCAGTACAGAGGACGGAGCACCGGTCTGAGACTGTCAGTACAGAGGATGGAGCACCGGTCTGAGACTGTCAGTACAGAGGATGGAGCACCGGTCTGAGACTGTCAGTACAGAGGATGGAGCACCGGTCTGAGACGGTCAGTACAGAGGATGGAGCACCAGTCTGAGACGGTCAGTACAGGGGATGGAGCACTAGTCTGAGACAGTCAGTACAGAGGATGGAGCACTAGTCTGAGACAGTCCCTACAGAGGATGGAGCACCAGTCTGAGACAGTCAGTACAGAGGATGGAGCACCAGTCTGAGACAGTCAGTACAGAGGATGGAGCACCAGTCTGAGACAGTCAGTACAGAGGATGGAGCACTAGTCTGAGACAGTCCCTACAGAGGATGGAGCACCAGTCTGAGACAGTCAGTACAGAGGACGGAGCACCAGTCTGAGACAGTCAGTACAGAGGATGGAGCACCAGTCTGAGACAGTCGGTACAGAGGATGGAGCGCCAGTCTGAGACACTCGGTACGGAGGATGGAGCACCAGTCTGAGACAGTCAGTACAGAGGATGGAGCACCAGTCTGAGACGGTCAGTACAGAGGACGGAGCACCAGTCTGAGACAGTCAGTACAGAGGACGGAGCACCAGTCTGAGACAGTCAGTATAGAGGATGGAGCACCAGTCTGAGAAACTCAGTACAGAGGATGGGGCACCAGTCTGAGAAACTCAGTAGAGAGGATGGAGCACCAGTCTGAGAAACTCAGTACAGAGGATGGAGCACCAGTCTGAGAAACTCAGTACAGAGGATGGAGCACCAGTCTGAGAAACTCAGTACAGAGGATGGAGCACCAGTCTGAGAAACTCAGTACAGAGGATGGAGCACCAGTCTGAGACGGTCAGTACAGAGGATGGAGCACCGGTCTGAGAAACTCAGTACAGAGGATGGAGCACCGGTCTGAGAAACTCAGTACAGAGGATCGAGCACCGGTCTGAGAAACTCAGTACAGAGGATGGAGCGCCAGTCTGAGAAACTCAGTACAGAGGATGGAGCAGCAGTCGGAGACGGTCAGTACAGAGGACGGAGCACCAGTCTGAGACGGTCAGTACAGAGGATGGAGCACCAGTCTGAGACAGTCAGTACAGAGGATGGAGCACCAGTCTGAGACGGTCAGTACAGAGGATGGAGCTCCAGTCTGAGACGGTCAGTACAGAGGATGGAGCTCCAGTCTGAGACACTCAGTACAGAGGATGGAGCACCAGTCTGAGAAACTCAGTACAGAGGATGGAGCTCCAGTCTGAGACGGTCAGTACAGAGGATGGAGCACCAGTCTGAGACGGTCAGTACAGAGGACGGAGCACCAGTCTGAGACACTCAGTACGGAGGATGGAGCACCAGTCTGAGACGGTTAGTACAGAGGATGGAGCACCAGTCTTAGTCGGTCAGTACAGAGGATGGAGCACCAGTCTGAGACGGTCAGTACAGAGGATGGAGCTCCAGTCTGAGACACTCAGTACAGAGGATGGAGCACCAGTCTGAGAAACTCAGTACAGAGGATGGAGCTCCAGTCTGAGACGGTCAGTACAGAGGATGGAGCACCAGTCTGAGACGGTCAGTACAGAGGACGGAGCACCAGTCTGAGACACTCAGTACGGAGGATGGAGCACCAGTCTGAGACGGTCAGTACAGAGGATGGAGCACCAGTCTGAGAAACTCAGTACAGAGGATGGAGCACCAGTCTGAGAAACTCAGTACAGAGGATGGAGCTCCAGTCTGAGACGGTCAGTACAGAGGACGGAGCACCAGTCTGAGACGGTCAGTACAGAGGACGGAGCACCAGTCTGAGACACTCAGTACGGAGGATGGAGCACCAGTCTGAGACGGTTAGTACAGAGGATGGAGCACCAGTCTTAGTCGGTCAGTACAGAGGATGGAGCACCAGTCTGAGACGGTCAGTACAGAGGATGGAGCTCCAGTCTGAGACACTCAGTACAGAGGATGGAGCACCAGTCTGAGAAACTCAGTACAGAGGATGGAGCTCCAGTCTGAGACGGTCAGTACAGAGGATGGAGCACCAGTCTGAGACGGTCAGTACAGAGGACGGAGCACCAGTCTGAGACACTCAGTACGGAGGATGGAGCACCAGTCTGAGACGGTCAGTACGGAGGATGGAGCACCAGTCTGAGACGGTCAGTACAGAGGACGGAGCACCAGTCTGAGACGGTCAGTACGGAGGATGGAGCACCAGTCTGAGACGGTCAGTACGGAGGATGGAGCACCAGTCTGAGACGGTCAGTACAGAGGATGGGGCACCAGTCTGATGACAGGTGATGGCAGGTGATGACAACCAACGGGAATGAAGCAATACGTTTGACGTTGTGAGATATGCCAATGATTCACGTTTCATGCCCGGCCATGTGATGTAAGCTAGGACGGGCCTTATCTCTGTACCTGACTGACCATATAAGGTCATCCTGTTGCACATGCTCTCCATTCTGACTCGTGCTTTGGTGTTGGGAGCTTCCTCTGCAGGTGAAGTATATACCTCAGATTTGGAAAGCAGTTCCAGCAGATGGAAGAGTTGGATAATGATCACATCGTAGGGCTTCAGGTGTCTGACCCCATGCTGGTCGTGCAGATACTACCATAGTACGCTGTTGGTGGCAGTGGATAGTTGCTGGCACACACCAGCCACACGAAGGATCTGGGTGACCTACACGAACCCCTGTCCAACATGCATGGAGTGACCCACCAGCCACCATTGCAGAATCCAGCGAGGGGTGTTGTCCTCCATGAGTCATCCTGTTAGGGCAGCACCGTTGGCAGACGGCTGCACCACACACTTCCAAAGTTCAGTCGTAGGCGCTGGTTTAGCATGCTCTGCTTCTTCTCACCATCCAAATAAACCCAAACACCTTCAGCGGTGTTGAGGTTATGGCGTGGTCAGTCCATTGTTCTGAGAACACCAGCAGCAGCAGCAGCTTCTGTGTTGGATGTGTGGGTCTCCTTTTCTCAGTGAGGAGCTTCTTGAACAGCTACACCTCCTTTCAGACCTCCATAGTGTTGAGGTGTCTTCTCACAGTGGAGGAAAGATGGACAGACCCCTGTGGATCTCAGTTAAGCAGGAGTGGAGCTTGATGTTCCTCTCTTTAAGAGACGAAAGCTGTAAGTGCTGTTTATCTGATGGAGGACGGTGTTGGTGGGTCTAGCAGGTCTTCCAGGTGGTTGTTAGGAGGGACACGTTCTCTGTAGCTGAGTTTTGGAACGTGGAGGTCATTATGTGAGTTGATGGTCTCGTATCTAATCTCCTCAGACACCTACATATTTTGACTAAATTGTTTCCATCAAATTCTGAACGTTTGGATTCCACACATTCCGCACAGCCTCTCCGCTCAGTCAGAAATAATTCATGCTAAATTAGCGATAACCGTGAATTAGGGTTACAGCCGGCGCTGCAGCCGCAGCAGCCTCTGGATGGAGAGACAGAGATATGAGCTCCATAAGTCTGGCGATGCTGAGGATGCTGCCTGGTGGCGGAGGCGTCAGGCGCGTGTCACGTTGAGGATGTGATGAGTCTCCATCACGAGCGCTCACTCTGCTGCAGGAGACTGATTGATTGCCCAGTCACAGAAGCTCTGCCGTGTCCTTCAGACGGGAGCAGGGAAGGACAGCAAGCCGAGAGATGGAGAACCATGCTAACCCGCTTCACTGAGGCTCCTGGAACTACACAGGTTCATCTCAAGCCCCTGTGCCTGAAACCTACCTTCTAGGGTTACACCAGCACCAGTAACAGCTGGGGTTGGATTGGGCATGTACTGGACAAGGTTCTGGATGTAGCCCACATCAGTGTTCAGATACTCTCACATCAAAGAACTGGTCAGGTGGTCCAGATGTGGTGGAGGCCTTCCCTGGCACAGGTCCGAGGAGAATTCCCTGTAGACTGGGATTGTATCCACTGCTGGTAGACCCGTATGACCATACGCTTATTTCACACTATGGTCTTTGGCCACGCCCACATGCAGTCCCTCTTTTTAGCCAATCATTAACATCTGCTCTGGAGCCATTTTCCACACATGGAACGAGACATTCCCTGCACTGTAGCACCTCTTCCCAATCTATGGCTCCCATCACTCACACCCCGCAGAGGTTTATAGCCCAGTCATCATCATGCAGCGCCATCTGCAGGAGCCTGGAGGTACTAGCACCTGATTCTTTGTGCGGTGAGTTCGGTTATGGGTCTTTATGAAACTGTGGCCTGTATGGAAATGAATGTTAATGAATCCCGTCTTCTGAGGGAAGAAAGGTCCCTTCCTTGTTGCCATTCATTTTAGTCAAGAACCTGTCAAATATTTGCTCAGTATTTCTGAACGCTGGAGGCTGATGCGTCGTCACCTCCTCCTCCTCCTCCTCCAGTGAGCTGATTCTCATTGACGATGTTAATTACCTTCCTCAAATCTTCTCATTACATCCCTGCTTGATAATAGGCTGCAAGCTCCAGTGGCTTCCGTCCTTCTACCTTCTGACTGTAGCAGGACGTCAGTAGAGATTTACTCCCATCACAAACACACACGTTCAGCAGTGTCCGTCTTAGAATCACACCCAGGGCTGTCCTGGCCCATATCTGGCCCACATGCTAAATGGGTTAATGGCACTTGGGTGGACCGCTCCTTGTAGCATGATGTGGGCCACATATGCCGCACCTTAGGGTCACACCTCAGTCAAACATAGAGCTGCTTCCTTGTATCTCCACTCCCTGTCCATCTTATCAGCTCCATCAGACCATACAGGACACTCTGTAGGTGTACAGGTCCAGACTGTAGTCCATCTGTTTCTCTGTGTACTGTATTACCCTGCTCTTCAATGGTCAGGACCCCCACAGGACCACCACAGAGCAGGTATGATGTGGGTGGTGGATCATTCTCAGCACTGCAGTGACACTGACGTGGTGGTGGTGTGGTAGTGTGTGTGGTGCTGGTGTGAGTGGATCAGACACAGCAGTGCTGCTGGAGTGTTTAGACACTGTGTCCACTCACTGTCCACTCTGTTAGACACTCCTACCTTGCTGGTCCACCTTGTAGATGGACAGTCAGAGACGATAGCTCATCTGCTGCTGCACAGTGCAGTGCTGGTCATCCTCTAGTCCTTCATCAGTGGGCACAGGATGCTGCCCCACAGGACGCTGCCCCACAGGATGCTGCCCCACAGGACACTGTTGTGCTGGATAGTTCTGGCTAGTGGACGATTCCCAGTCCAGCAGTGACACTGAGGTGTCCAGCAGCACTGCTGTGTCTGATCCACTCACACCAGCACCACACACACTAACACATCACCACCACGTTAGCGATATTGCAGTGCTGAGAATGATCCAACACCCACATACTACCTGCTCTGTGGTGGTCCTGTGGGGGTCCTGACCATTGAAGAACAGGGTACTACAGTACACAGAGAAACAGATGGAGTACAGCTGTACTGCTGTAGTCTGAGGAAGAAGGCGCCTGTGAATAAACTCCATGTTAAAACTGTAGGTCTGGATGGTGTACGGATACAGTGCACCTTGAGTCTCGGAGCACCGTCAGTTCTATCTAGGAAAGCGCTACGGAAGCTAATTGAATGCAGGGATATGGAGGAGGGGGACAGAGAATGAGATGGAGATGAAAAAGTGAGCTCCATCATCCTGAGGGCAGTCTGGAGCCTACATACCAACCCGGGATATTATAAAGTTTTAAATCGAGGTCCTACTGGAGGAAGTTTGGGAAGTGTGGAAATATTCCACGGTTCATTCAGGACACAAGATCAGAAGAGATCCGGACACCAGCTGGAAACCAGTCAGACACACTTTGCTAACAAGTTGGGTATTAGAGTGCCGCCTTCACAGGCTGTCCAGATGAAGGCGGCAGGGTGGTCTTGTTCTTCCTTCTGTTTCCAGTTTGTTTATGAGAACGGCTAAGAGAGTTGAATCCAGGTATTCGGGAATCGAGAGTGGACTCCCGAGCATAGTAAGGTCTGGGATATATTAGACGAGCTGTCAGTTGTCATTGGTTGATGTATAAAGATGGAGGAATGCCCTTAGCCAATAGGAGGATAGACGTTAATTAATTCGGCCTGTATTTGAGCCCACCGGTGTTGAAATTAAATGGAATTGGGTTCTTCGGTTGAGGTGACGGTATATGTGAACCACAGTGTCTATACTGAGCTGCTGGACAACCAGTTTTCCCCTCT
This sequence comes from Prochilodus magdalenae, assembly GCA_024036415.1. Classification (NCBI taxonomy): domain Eukaryota; kingdom Metazoa; phylum Chordata; class Actinopteri; order Characiformes; family Prochilodontidae; genus Prochilodus; species Prochilodus magdalenae. The sequence continues at coordinate 7,657 of JAMWET010003566.1, read as the reverse complement.
AGCTCATCGGCATACCAAGGAACACAACATTCCTATCACAGTATTCCAAGATGTCAGTTCTGGCGTTCACAGGGCTGCAGATGTGATTGATTGGCATGACGAACATTCAGGAGCATTCGCACATCTGGACAGGTCTGCGCAATCCCCTGATTTGAATCCTCTTGGAAATCTGTGGGACTACCTGGACCTGGATGAGTAAACCTCCAGGAATCTGTGGAATCTGTGGGAGTGTTTTTTTGGCAAATCCGGACCCTACATTCCACCAAACTGTGAAACATGGCGATGGCAGTATCCCAGTCCAGATATGGGAATCCAACAGGAATACTGAAGCAGAACCGAAAGTCTGGCGCTCATGGAAAAGTCCAGCATAACAGAGCTGAAGCCGTCCTTTAGGGTGGGATGTGCCGAGTCACTGTACAGGGCTGATCAACGGCTGCAGGATCTCTTTGGTTAAAATCACTGAAGCAGGTTCACGAGTTCAGCAGACATAAAATCCCAGTCTACAGGATCTCCTTGGAATTGTGACAGGGATGGCATCCACCAAATCTGACCCAGCTGTGAGTCCCCTGTGCCTGATGCCTTATAGCTAATACCACGGAACACCTCCATGAGCACCAATAACAGCTGTGACTGGATTGGACATGAGTTTCTGGATGTAGGCCACGTCGATGTTCAGACACTCTTGCATTAAAGAATTGCGACCAGGAAGTTCCTGTTGGTGTATCAGATGAAAGTTTAGAGTGTAGGACACTAATACATCATGCTGAGTACGCAAGATTTTTTGAATTAGCTACTGTTGTTCTTGTTCCATGCATCCCAGATTGTTTTCCAGTGCTGACCTGATCGTTTTAGACCAGCACCAAATGGTTACGTGAAGTTGAGTTCTTACCACCTACCAAAGGTAGTCTAAGTAGGGACAACCCATGAACCAACCCAAGAACCAGGGCAGGTTGGCAAACCACATGAACGGGTCCATTGGATCTTTGCACCAGACTGCTGACGTTCCCATTCGCTTCCACTGTGTGCTAATCCCACTGACAGTGGACTGTGGAATATTTAGTAGGAGGGAATTTCACCACTGGACTTGTAGCACAGGTGGCATCCTATCACGGTACCACGCTGGAGTTCACTGAGCTCCGGAGAGCGACCCATTCTCTCATTAACGTCTATGGGAGCAGTCTGCATGTCTAGGTGCTCGGTTTTATACACCTGTGGCCATGGAAGTGATTGGATCACCTGGATTCTATGATTTGGATGGGGTGTGAATACTTTTGGCAGTGTAGTGCAAGTTAAACTCAGATAAACAGAAAACCTGCACCAGAAGTTCCCTGACAAGTTTCTCCCAGATATCCATTAAGCCGGTGCTCACCCTCCTGCATATAACCGTATCCAGGTCTCCTGGTGGTGGAGGTCTGGTCTGGTCTGGATGGTCCCAGGTGTTCACCCACGTCACTCCACTGCTGCGCTCCCTCCACTGGCTCCCTGTCGTTGCCCGCATCAGATTCAAAACTCTGATGCTGGCCTACAAAGCCAAGAATGGACCAGCGCCTCCCTACCTTATGGCAATGGTGAAGAGTCGAGCTGTACCTCGAGCCCTTCGTGCTTCAAGTACAGCTCGTCTCGAACCACCATCCCTGAGGACTCATGGAAGACAAGCGTCCAGACTCTTCTCTGTCCTGGCTCCCAGATGGTGGAATGAACTCCCACTGGGCGTCAGAACAGCGGAGTCTCTCGCGGTCTTCAAACGCAGACTGAAGACCCATCTCTTCGTAAAGCACTTAAGCGAGTGAGCTCTAGTAGAGGTGTAAATTGTGTATCGTGTGGCAATTTAATGATCTTGTTGTATTGCACTTATGTCCCTTGTCAATGTGTATTGTGTTGCACTTATAATGACCTTTCTCTAGGTACCAGCACTGGCCCCTGTTCGGGCAGTGTCTGAGCTCATGGTGAGTTTTAGGCTCTAAACTTCCTACTAACTGGAATATTATCCAACAGATCACTAAGCACGGTTGTAAGTCGCTCTGGATAAGAGCGTCTGCTAAATGCCTTAAATGTAAATGTAAATGTAAATGTGTTATTGAAATCCTCCAGGTGCCGTTGAAGACTGACCCCTTCGCCAGTGTGTGGTTGCGTAAGTGTTTCTGCGTGTGCAGACCTGTTGGGTTGGGGGTTTGGAGGCCGGTGTCAGGCTGGTTGTTGGGAGAGAGATGAGGATGCCAATCGTCAGGGCCGCAGGCTCTGCTCCTCCATCGTCAGCTCGGCTCCGCACCCACCCCCACCCCCCGCCACGCTGCGTAATGCCATCTGGCAGAAAGGTCAAAGCACACTGAGCCTGAATCGGCCTTTAAAAAGCTCATTTCAGACCTTATATAATTCCATAACCCCTCGCCGGCGCCGCACGGACACTTTGGCCGCGGTCAGACCCAGCTCTCAGCGGAAACACAGACAGGAGGTTCTCGGACGTGCTGCTCTCAGTTGACGTTTCACACTGAGAAACCTGCACCTCTCACTGTTACCATGGACACATAAGGAGGCTCATAGTAGTGTCATTCATGGTTACAGATTAATGCACTGTTACTATTAATGATGGGAGTTCGAATAACTGGGTGCATGGGCTCTGTAAGGGATTACACATCAGTAGGCTTGAATTTGCACGTGCTTGGCAAAAATAACATATATCAAATAATATACATATAAAAATTATTAGATCTAAAATTAAAGTCACAATATAATCCCATCTCTACAGACATGCATCTGAACGTTTATGATCTCCCGTCTTGTTGTCAACGTGTGCTATGAGTTTTTAAATGGCCAGAGTCTGTTTTACATGCACATGAATAGTCCAAGTTGTTGTATAATTATCTGATTATATAAGTGGTCACATGAATGGCATTCTATGGTTCTGCAGATCAGATTAAACCCGTTATCAGATCTCTAGGAAGCTGGTCAAGAGAGCTGGATTTGAGCTCAGTAATGGGTCCTCAGTGCATGTGTAAGCAGGCTAAACAAGCTAACCAGGTTAAAAGTCTGCAGGCTAAACATGCTTACCAAAGTTGGCAGGCTAAACAGGCGAACCGGGGTGAAAGTCGGCAGGCTAACCGGGCTAAAAGTCAGCAGGCTAAACATGCTAACCGGGCTAAAAGTCAGAAGGCTAAACATGCTAACCGGGCTAAAAGTCAGCAGGCTAAACATGCTAACCGGGCTAAAAGTCAGAAGGCTAAACATGCTAACCGGGCTAAAAGTCAGCAGGCTAAACATGCTAACTGGGCTAAGAGTATGCAGGCTAAACATGCTAACCGGGCTAAAAGTCAGAAGGCTAAACATGCTAACCGGGCTAAAAGTCAGCAGGCTAAACATGCTAACCGGGCTAAAAGTCAGAAGGCTAAACATGCTAACCGGGCTAAAAGTTGGCCGGCTAAACATGCTAACTGGGCTAAAAGTCTGCAGGCTAAACATGCTTACCGGGCTAAAAGTTGGCAGGCTAACCGGGCTAAAAGTCAGCAGGCTAAACATGCTAACCGGGCTAAAAGTCAGCAGGCTAAACATGCTAACCGGGCTAAAAGTCAGCAGGCTAAACATGCTAACCGGGCTAAAAGTCGGCCGGCTATACATGCTAACTGGGCTAAAAGTTGGCCGGCTAAACAGGTTTAATGTACCAAAAGTTGCCAGACTAAATGAGCTCAACTATAGCGGGCTAAACAGGTAAATTAGGGTAAAAGTTGGCAGGCTAAACATGCTTACCGGGCTAAAACTCGGCAGGCCAAACAGGCTAACCGGACTAAAAGTCGGCAGGCTAAACAGGTTAACTGGGCTAAACGTTGGCAGGCTAAACGTTGGCAGACTAAACAGGCTAACCGGGCTAAAAGTTGAAAGTCTAAGAATAGCCTTCTTTTAACTCTTAGCCCATTTAGTCTGTTGAGTCTATCAACTTTTAGCCCGGTTAGACCAGGCCAAAATTTGTATGGCTAAGTGGGCAGATTAAAGAGGCTAGCCAGGCTAAAATGGCACAATTAAAGAGGCTTAATGAGGCTAAAATTGGCAAACGGACTAAGTCAGACTAAAAAATAGACTAGTAATAATAATTAGCTCCGCAGGCAGAGAAGTCAGATCTAGCCTATTTATGAAGATTGTTTATGTGTTAATTTATAAAAGTTAAAAATACGCCTGTGGAGCTGTACAGTATACTCCTACCACAGGTAAAATCAGCGGCCCTCTCGTGACTTACCGCACCCTACCTGCAGCGGGTTATCACACTCAGCTCATCACAGAATTCAGGACGACGGTGTGGTCGTTAGGAGGACTCAACTGGAGCTTGCTTTATTGTCCACCTCCTTTTATCTGTAGCTTGGGTCATTTGTCTCAACAAGACAAACCCTCAGCGATTCTGGCTGAGCTCCGGGTGCCCCGCTTCCGCAGAGGACGCTAACAAGCCGCAAACATTCCGGCTAGCGGCATGGTTGCCTTGGGAAAACCTTGGATTTCGAGCACCGTCTGCACCGGGCAAGTGATGTTAAAGGGAGATCTGCGCCACGAAGAGAGAGGGAAGAAAGAATTGCTTTGGAGATTCACCATAAACTGACCGAGAGGGGCTTTAGCGGCGGATGAGGTGGGGAAAGGAAAAACATCTGAAAAGTTTTCTAATCTGGGCCTAACTCGGAATAAAGAGGACCTTTTCACCATGCGCGCGGAAATGCTGCCTTCAGTCGGGAAAAGGGGGCCCGGGATGTGAGTTAAGCTCGGGCCTCAATTGTGCCCCGCACAATAGATGGATCTGAAGTGTTGGGATGGGGAGTGGTGGGGAGGTGGGGAATGGTGGTGGGGGTGGGGGGCAGGTGGGGTCGGGGGGGGGCAAAAAGCCCAGACGAAACAGGAAATCCCATGCCACAAAGAGAAGAAGGTGAGAAGTGCCTTATTTAAGCACCGATGCCCCACTCAGCAGTGGAGGGATTAAGCCACGCGTTATCTGCCTCCTCGGCCCCGGGCCTTTCACAGGGCAGGGCGCTGGCGGTGCCCTCGGACCAAGCCTTATTAGGCCGCTTTGTGTGCTAATGAGAAGACAGAGTGGGCTAGGGTGTTAAAGGGAGATCCAGGTTCCCGCCCTTCCGCCTGTATTATTAGCCTCAGGTGAAGACCCGTGGCAGGTGTGAGCTGGGTCGAACCGCACGCTCAGGTAGCGGGAACTCATGCAGCAGAATTAGAAAAGTGAAGCTGACAGAGAGAAAAGTTTCAGGCAAAGCTAGATGCCCAGGGAGGCAAGCAGGGTACCGTACGCGGCTAACGGGCCTCGATAGCAGCGTCGGGCTACCGATATGGTGTACATCATTATCATGATACTGAGGTGATACGGATATAGAACAGATTCCTGCAGTATGACAAAATGAAGGCCTATAATCACCATCATAGGGCTTTATGCCTCTGGAGGGGCTAACCTAGCAAGACCTACTTAGCTAAACATGGCAGAGTTCATTTAGAAAACTCTAGTGCCCCGCTAAACTTGGTTTAACCGTCAAACTAACTGGGCTTACCTGCGTGAAGGCTAACTTGGCTAACCCAGGCAGCAGGCCAACTTGGCTAACCTAGCGAGTTAACATGGTTTACCTGCCGAGCTAAATTAGTTAAATAGAGGCTAACTTAGCTAACCTCGCGAGTTAAACCTTGGTTTACCTGCCGAGCTAAATTAGTCATACAGCAGGCTTAATTTAGCCTAACCTAGCGAAGATTAAAAAGAAAACCTTAGTGCGCACTGGTTAACCTGTCAACTAACTTGGCTGACCTGGTGAGCTAATTGGCATTTACCTACAGGCCAATCTAGCTAAAACCCAGCAAATTAACTGGTTTACATGCCCAAGCTAACTGGACTAATCTAACTAGGCTAATTTGCCAGCCTAACGTGGCAGGCATGGAATTGGCTAACTAAGCAAGTACTTGGCAAGCTAAACTGGCTAACCTAGCAGGCTAACTTTGGTGAGTTAACTGGTTTACATGCCACAAGCCAACCTGACCAATCTAGGCGGCTAACCTAGCAGGCTAACATGGTGAGTTAACCTTGGTTTTACATGCCGAAGCTAACCTAAGCAGGCAACTTGGCTAACCTAGAGGCTAACGTGGGGAGTTAACTTGGGTTACATGCCAAGCTACCCAGCGCGGCTAACATGGCTAACCTAGAGGCTAACTTAGTGAGTTAATTGTAAATTTAGCCCAGTTAGCTCGCGAGGTTAGTTAAGTGTAGTAAGTTATTAACAGTATTAAGTATATAACGTATGTAATTAGGTTTGAGCTGTCGTGATGGGGGGGTCAGGCTGAGGACAAGATCAACATGGAAGAACTGATGAACTTCATGGACGTCAGGCCTGTGACAGTTACAGCCAATCCACGAGCTGCTGGGGAAGGATGTGAGGCGAGCGTACCAGCCGATGAATCGTGAAGATGCAGCTGCAGCGCTCTTTAGCGCAGTGCTTTAGCAAGGATCAGTAAACGCGGGATCGGACTCTGATGAAGCAAGGACTCAGATTATTACCCACATGTCATATTCCACATTAAAGGTGCCGAAGTACGTTATGGAACCTGTGTGTTTTTTTAGGTGAATGGAACCGAATGAGATGCCGATATCCTGACCGCTCTCTGTTCTTCCGAGCGCCTGGATGCTCTGGAAAGACGCAGGTCTTTAATCTCAGGCTCGGAGTAGTTATTCAAAGGAAAGGCAGCGAGGGGCAGCTGCAGCAACCACTCGGGGCCAGAGTCAAACCAAAGGAGTCTTAACGCTTTGGCTCAGCAATGTGGACACTGCAGACGCACAGCGCTGCACTGAATCAGAGTAGGAGCCACTACTCTCAGATGACTCCACCCTCCGATCCTACGGTGCTGGTGGATGTATGAAAATCTGGGAATGGATGGTAGGTATGGAGTGGGATTGCAGGAACAGAAAGGACATATATGCCTCATAGACCGCTAAGCACATTTAGGAAGAGGACAACGCAGTAGTTTATAATAATTGTGTGTGTGTGTGTGGTGGTTGATATGTAGTTGTGGTGGTGTGGGTGATGTATTGTAGTAATGTGTTGATGTGGGTGGGGTGTATGATATGGGTGTGAAGAGTGTATGCATATGTGTGTGTGTAGAGGGGATAGGGGGTGGATTATGTGTGTGTATGGATGTGTGTGGTTTGGTGGTGTTATCTGGGCGTGTTGTAAAGCGGGTTGTGTTTATTTTTTTCTTTTGTTTAAATTCTTTTAAGTTTGGGTTTTTATAATTTTTTTTTAATACGGTTGTTGTTTTTGTGTTGGGTTTCTTTTTTAACTTTTTTTTATTTTGTTTACTTTATATTGTTTTTGTTGTTTATTTTTTTTAATTACATTTTACCGTCTCTTCTCATAGCTTTGTTCGCTTTTTCTTTTCTCAAACCTTATACCTTCTTACCCTTTTATTTTAATTTTTCTTTCTCATTACATCTTAATACCTCTTTATTCACATTCTTTATTTTTCCATTTATTCTCACCAACCTTTTTCCTCTTTCTTTTTTTTTTTTTCCCCTCTCTCCTTTTTTCTTTCTATCTTTTCTTTTTTTCTCTCTTTCCTTTTCACTTTTCTTCTCCTCTTCCCCCCCTCCCCTTTCCCTCTTTCTTCCCTCTTTCTTTCCTCTTCTTCTTCTCTTTCCTTT